>WAAD01017013.1:835507-905239 GCA_013389945.1 Fregata magnificens | reverse complement strand
CGCCCGTGTTCCCGAGGTCGGGGGCGCTGAGCCCGCGGGGCTGGGGGGAGCGGCAGTTTGCGGGGGCAGCAGCTTGTCCGGCCCGCAGCCGTGAGCCCGTGAGCTGGGGTTGAGCCCCCGATGGCGCGTAGCGCTCGCAGGGCTCACGCACCGGCACTCAGCCCCGTGTGCTTCTCGGCGCGGCAGGATGGGTTTGTTCGCTCGCGTTCCCCACTCTGCGTCTTCTTGTTTAAAAGTGAAGTTTGGTAGAACCTCAGGTGACGCGGCGGAACGCGCTTCGCAGTGACACAGAGGCGCATGCGAGCCCTGAATCTTCATTTTTACCAGGCTGACGGGGGCTTGTTTCCCTAACTCTTGTTGTTTTGGGGAGATTAGTGTGTTTGAGGTTTCTATAAATATATGTCAAAGTCTCCGCAAGGCAGTTGTCGCTGTAATTGCCCCTTGAATGGCTTTCTGAGTGCGTTTTTGTGCTAGAAGGTGGCGTGATGAGTTTGGAATAAGCAGTACTCTGTGTAGCAGCCTTAGGAGGCACAGGTTCACTTCTGTTTGCGAGGACTCCATAGACAGTGGAGTGGGTGGTGGTGTGTGCGCAGCAGCGTTTCCTTGGGGCTTGTTGGAGGTGGGGTACTCGTCCTTGTTTTTTAAGTATACGGTGATGTGCCTGATGCTGTGGCATAAGAACAGGTTTGTTCATTGAAATAAACAATACATAAAACTGTTTGGAAAACCCTATAGGTTGTCTTACTGCTGATGGGTGGAAGGAGAAGAGCCTTTATCTGCTGCTTTTGCGGCAGTGTCAGCACAGAGCGCGTGTCTAAGAGGCTGCAGGGCTAGATCAGCAAATGGACATTTTCAGGATGCTCTTTCCTAAGAGCACAGACAATTAAATTGTCCAATTACTCTCTGCAAAGGACTCTTGCCGTATTCCTTCCTGCTACTAGCAAAGGCGGGTAGTTATGTCAGTGTTTATGGTAAGACCAACATGACGTTTTAGGTGTGTTTTTAATGTGCCTTCTGTGTGGACGCTGCCCTGAAGTGCTGTGGCTGAAGAGGAGACCTGTTCTTTGTGTTGCACAACGTGATTTCCATTCCTTTAAAAAGATACGTTTTGAAGATTAGCCCCTCAGATTGCCTTTAAGGGAGTGTGTTGTAGAGACAGAAAAAATGAGTGTTTGGACACAACGGTGCCTTCTCCTGGAGCGTGTAGTAGTTTATCTGTATACTTGCCCTGGCACTTTGCAGGTGCCCAGCACAGAGTGAGGAAATGGCTGACTTTGTGAACGGCATTAGTAGTTACACAATCTAACAGCAGGTAAGAGGATAAAATAAGGCAGTTATTGTAGAGTAGTTATGGCTGTCTAAAATGCATGTTCTTGTGACATAGAATCCTCTGTAGAGTCTAGGGCCTTGTGGTTACATCTAAATTTTATTTGGATCCTGCTGTATATTTTTGTTTCACATCCTTCCTACTGTGAATTAGTTGTTCCTACTTTAGCAGGAACAGGGAGGGGCGCATATGCAAAGTCAATTTTAAGAGTTATCTTTGAAGTCCTCAAGAAGCTGTCGTTGCCGGTTAAAAATGCTGCTCCTGAGGCAGTACTCCAGCAGATAGGCCTTAGTGTCCTGAGATGTCTTTTCAAAATTAGCGTTGATTACATGTGAGAATGTGTGATCTGTAAATGATAGGATCTCAGCACAGGGGCTTTGCAGAGTTCTGGAGTCTGAACGGATGGCTGCAGTGTTGCACCGTTCCCCTTCAGCTGGGGCTCCTGCCTGTGGGAAGGAGGAAGGCGCAGGGCAGCGTGCCGTTGCTGGCAAGGGTGCGGGAGGCCTTGCCGCCTTATTCAAATGCCTGCATTTTTACATCCTTTTTTATCCTGGGATCAAAAGGTGAAACCTTTTACCTGCCGGTTTACTGCAAAGAAACAACCTGGCTGTGGTAAGGAGGCATCTGTAGTGCGGTCCGCCTGGTATCTTTTTGAGGTGCTTGCTGTAAATGCATTAAAGTAGTGGCAGATCTTGCTGCCTTGCTGTGTGTCCGTACGGACCGTGCATTGGCAGTGGCAGGTGCGTGTTGCAATCAATCCATGCCCATGTTCTGCATGTAGTTCTTTGTCTGCAGAAGTCATGCCTGTGTTTCTGCTGAGTTACGTTGTGGTGTCTTCCTGCTTTTTTCCTTGCTTGCTAATTCCATGTCTCTCTGTGAGCTCTGTATCTCTGGAAAACATAGTTCTGCTCTTAGTGCTTCAGTAAGTGCTGTCTGGAAAGAGGTTTCCCTGGATGCTGGGATTTCAGAGCAGCCGTGTGCCCCGACCGTAACTTCTTAACTTCTAATTCTGTTTCGACAAAAATAAAGTTTTGTCATGTGTATTGTAAACTAAATGGGTGTTCTGCTGTTAGGGTTATGATAATATAATTTAGCTGTCTGCTGGTTTCTCCAGCTTATTTAAGCCAGGAAGCTTTGTAAACTAAGAAGATAGTCATCCGGGTCAAGCCAGGCCTGTGCCCTGTGGGTTCACGGGTGAGGTGTTTGAGATTGGCATGCTGCAGAAAAGCTGGTGAACGCCTTCTGACATGGTTGTTGCTATTAGAAAACAAAAACATGACATGTATAAGACACCAGGATATAAAATAGGTGACAATCCATGCAAGTCAGCAGTTGTAATTTTTTTTTTTTTTTAACCTGCTCCCACTTTCTGTACTGTAAAAGAAATCTTGCTTTGAGAGGCCTAGGAAGTACTGAGCTGGACTGGTTGAGCCTGAGGATGCTTTTCATTGTAAACCCGTGGTGTTCCCTTTGTAGTTGTATCAGTAGCTCCCTAAAAGAATCGTGCAGTTTTGCCAGAAGCTTGATTTTTTTGGTGTGGTGTTTTTTTTTTTTTTTTTTTTTTTTTTTTTTTTTTTTAAGCTCACTTGGCTTTGTCTTTGCAAAATGACAGTTTGCCATGTCGGAACTTGTTAATTGTTTAAGCAGCCACATAGCCCTTGAACTTTTTTCCATATCTGGAAAAGTTTACAATATACTGAGCTGTGTTTAGTGTCTGCATGTGCCAGTACAATAACGTGGGTTTCGGGTCGTATGGTTTCCTCTGAATTACGATAGTACAGAGAGTTCCTCTGTGTGGCAGGATTCCTGTTGTATATTTAGCCATATAGTTCAGGCCACGGGCATTGAAAGAGAGGAACAGTGGTGTTAATTGCAAAAGCTCTTCTGGCTCCCTGGGGAGCTTGTGCAAGGTAATCCTGCAAGGCTGTATAAACAGCTAACAGTAGGCATTGGGGTTGTGCTGGCTTACCTTGTGCTTAGTGTATATCTGATTTGTGCTTTGAACTGACCGCTGCTCCTGTACTGACAGACTGTTGTTCAGCAAACACTCGCTGCTGGGCAAGCCTGGGAGCGTGGCTTAGAACTGCTTTGTGCGCTTCTGTAATGGGTCCCAAGATGAGGAGAAGGTGTTAGATTTAGCACAAGAGCTCGTCTTGTCTCCTCTGTTCTGGTGGAGTCATGCCAGAGTGGTGCCTGGGAAGGAGTAGGTGCCATTTTGTTTCTGGAGGTTTTGTAGGGGGTTTGTAGGTCTGGAGTCTCTCTTACCATAAAGGAAAATATCCTTCCCCTCTTCCCCGTGAAACAGAGAATTAGCAGAGGCTAAATGATGGAGGTAGTCACTGCTATTAGGTTTGAGAAAGTTAAGAGCTCCTGCTTAATTTAGGTTTATCATGTCAGAGCTAGGAATAGTAAAATCAAGGGATTACATTTCATGCCAGCTGAGAATTGTGTTTGTGCTGTTTCACTCCATGGTAACCGGAAGCTGTTGTGTCCCTAAAAAAAAAAAAATACAGTGGCACACAGAGATGACACCCAGCCTTGCTGCAGGAGCACTGGGTCCTTGAGGGTGGGGGAGGGGGCAGGGAGGTGTCGTTTCCTACCCAAGGAAGAGTTTTCTGTCAGTGCCCTTTTTTCCTATCACATATGAAAATACTTTGTACGTTTCCCCCCTGTTGTATGAGAATGAGGCCTCTTTGCAAAGCCCTGCTCATAGCTACTACTCATTTGATACAAGAGTGAATGGACTGCTCATAATTTCATCTCCAAATTTGTCATCCAGCCATTTTTAGCCTGTCGTGATTTACAGTGTAAGGTAGCTGAACCAAACCCAAAAAAGCCCCCGCGGTAATGCGAGGGGTGCTGTAGCTTGCACAGCTAGCCAGTGTATGTCCTCCCCGCTGCTGCCTGCGTTTCACTTTTACCTTTGGTTGAGTGAAAGGAAGAAAGGAAAGCTTGGCAAATAACCCCATAGGTTTCTCTGCTCTGAGAGCACAAAAGGTGATGGCTTGGGGGGCGTGGGGGGGCGTTAAGCCGAAATTCTGTTCTCAAGGGAATTAAGCTCAGTATTAATGATGTTAACTTGTGCCTTAACAGAGGGCTGTACACATGATATCTTGCGGGGGTTGGGTACCTGATTATTTCAGGCCCTGTGTATCTGTGTAAATTATTACAGTTAAATGCTCCTATAAGGCTGTGGATGAGATAGGTTTCCCCAGTTAAGGATCTGTGGATGCACTATCTGATTAGATTAAGTAATTTTGGCAGCCTTTTTTTTACTGGGAAATGGTGCTGGGATGAATGGCTAAAATCAGAATCCTTTCCTGTGCTTGTAAAATGTGAGGATTTGCCAATATCTTGATTGGTTTAAATTTTATTTTCCCTTTTTTACTTAGGTGAGAGTTCCATCGCTTCTAATAAAGCAGTATTCAGAAACATAATTGATGGGAGACTTATACAAGGTATGTAAACACAGCACTGAAAACTATCTGTTTGAATAAGCTTATTCCATACATAACAAGATTTCTGCGGACAAGCATCTACCTCTGTTTCATAGCCTAGCAGAGTGTAGGGATAGCTTGTTCTGACGGCTTGTGCTTACAATAACTCCATGATTTTTAATTTTTTTTTAAAGAACTTCTAATGTTATACCAAGTCATGGAAATCGTTTTCCTTGTTTTCCCCTGAGGTAACGAGATTCAAGTTAAGGTAGAGATAAATCAAGTGCTGGCTTGAGAATAAATATGTGAATCGTTTTGCTTTTTGCAGCTTAGAAATGAAAGTTGCTGGAGCTTGTATTTTCATAGGTTAAATGTGTGAAGAGTAGTAGTCCTTTACGACAGGTTCAGTTTTGGCTGTAACTGTACATTGTATTTCAGAAGATATTCCAAAGAGCCCCAGATTCAGTTGTTTTCTACATTACTTGCTGTTTCTTTGGAAGCATAACTTCCACATTTTTGTAAGTGCATTGTGGTCACTCCAATGTAGGAAACAGTGGTGTGCAGAGTCTGCTGGTTTCCAGACTGCAGTGACCTGAGAGGGTTGAAAACTTCACTGGAGGTCACAGTTTATTCTTCCATTGCTGTGTGGGGAGTAGCACAATAACTTCAATTATGCAGAAGTTTGAATTATTTTGGTTAACTGATTTGTGAATAGTTTTCTTATGTAAATTGGACCATTTCTTGCTTCTCTTGGAGCTTCTGAAACCACAGGCACAAGGATTCACAGACACCCAATGATTTTAACAAGGGTTCAGTTAATATCCAAAAACTGCTCAAAATAGTAGGGCTGCACTGTGAAGAAGCCATTAGTTTTGAGAAAGGTCTGATTTTTCTGCTTGTCTGTTCCCAGGTTGTGTAGGTTTAGAACCAAAAGCTGATGAAATAGGTTCCCCCCCCCCCTTTTTTTGTTATTATGGATGTTTTTCTTCTGCGTTTAACAGAAAATCCAGCTGCCTGACTTTTGTAACAAAACCATCCAGATTTCTAATCAGCTTTTTCTTGGATTTGTTTTCTTTGAGCTCCCTGTTACTAAACTGTCTGAATAACAAAAAAAGACTTTTTAAGCTCAAAGATATAGAAAATAGTTTTTAGTCAAGTAACTAGTGTCAGAATTAAAGTCACCAGTTAGTGTTTATAGCTGGTCAGCTTATTTGGAAAGGGATTGTTCAGCACTGCAATCTGCGGAATGAGTCCTTTTTGGAAGAACCTGGAAATAGTCTTCCAGCCACTCTACAGAACCTGCTTCTAATTATCTGAAACCAGGGCTGGAGCTCAATATTAAACTTCTCTAGGGATTAGTTTAATTGTGTGAAAACCCAAACATGCTTGAAGGAAAATCGTCATTTTGAAAGTATATAGACTAGAGAGAAATTGGAACTGCTGTTGACAAACCAGTGCTTCTCTGGCCATGGCAGAACAATCTGAACTTTTTTTTTCCCCCAGAACGTGTTTGGCATGTATTAAGGTAGAACAGGCATGTATTAAGGTAGAACACACTGTTTTGGTTTGGCTTTTTTGTTGGTTTTGTTTTTAGCAGTGTTGTCCAGGAAAATTTTTGTTGAGGAGGTTGGTAGGTGTAGGTGTAGGCTTTAGTTTAACTTGTGTCATTAATCTCCTGAAAACATAGACTGGATACTTGATAGAGAAAGAGGAATTGTTCTGCTTTTTGTTCCCCTAATGAAATTTGAACAGGATGATTAGAAATAGCATTTTAATTTGCAGTCCACCAGGCTGGCAGTGGGAGCTATGCAGGTGGCTCTTTTTTTCTTCCCCTTAAGTGTTCTGTTGATATCAAGAGCATACTTAATTTTTGGTGCAAGACCAAACCTTAGCTTGAAAAGGAAGAATCAAGTAGAAAGTGAGATTATTAGACTTCTGAACTAGCAACACCAGTGTGTGCTTTCTGTACTCTGTACATTACTGCTGGCACTTCCAGTGTGCTCTGACATATAGATAGCTGCAACTTTTTTCTGCTTCAAGTAAGTGCACAGCAAAATCTTGTGCAGCTGCAGTACAAAGCTTGCTGGGAAATAGATTTTACATAACTGTCATGCATAGCAAGGTTAATCTGTCATGCTTCTGGACTGCTCTTTTAGAACAGGAGCTTTAGTTCACTTCAGTCTATTGATGGTTGTCAAACTTAACTGATTTAGGAATATTATTTTCAACTTTTAATCTAATGTAGAAATTTGTGATAGTCAAACTGCTATGGTCATTATTTTGGTTTGCTCTTTGATAAGATGCAGGTCTGGGAGCTGCAAGGGAAGAGCAAGTGTCGTGTGTCTTCGTGCTAACCATGGTTGGGTTGAAGGGAGGTGGGTTTCGGGGTGTACTCTGGCTGTGTCCCTCTGCATGAGCTGCCAGTGTGCTGCGATCCCTGCAGCAGCCTCAACAGGTGCAAGTGCAAAGTGCTGCTTGGGC
Organism: Fregata magnificens; assembly: GCA_013389945.1. Classification (NCBI taxonomy): domain Eukaryota; kingdom Metazoa; phylum Chordata; class Aves; order Suliformes; family Fregatidae; genus Fregata; species Fregata magnificens. Next base: position 897,994 of record WAAD01017013.1, on the reverse strand, counting down.
TGCAGATCCTTCCAGGGAATTAATGCACGGTATGAAAAATATCCTTTTGGGGCACTTGCTGCAGAAAAAAAGAATAGCTCTTCTATTCTTTGCCAGGTACATGTCTAGTAAACAAAGATTGCTCTGATTTGACACTGGTGTCAGGCTGCTTCTACTAAGTGTATTGAGCCTGAGTGCAAGAGGAAGTACTAAGGACCAAATTTATTACAGTTCTACATGTGTTTTTACATTAGTCCTGTAGCTCATGTTTGGCTTATTTAACCAATTTGTTCATATTGGTGTTATTCGGTGTTCAAGTGGTGTTGGACATAGTGCAATTCTTATTCTGTAGGTAGATAGTTAAATTGAAACAAGATCATACTGAAATTAATTTTAAAAGATGCTGACAGTTGTTAGTTACTGTTGTGTTTAATTTGACACTTTTTATTTCCTACTTTATTTTGTCATTGTATCTTAACTAATACTTGGCAGTTCTTAGCAGCGGTATTCTTACCCAAGTCTTCTGACATACTACAGATGCTACTTACCTCCTCTGCTTCTCTGGGAGGCAGGTGAATTAAAACGCACAGAAGTGGTGTTTTTTACAGGGTTGTAAATTACCAGATCATGTATAGGACTGGATTTTTAATTGCTTGATCAGATTTTCTGCCTCTCTTAGGCCTGGATTTAGGTGATTACTATTGTTTAAGTTTATAAATAGCTAATTTCTTATTTTCAGTGCTTTCAAAAAGAACACCGTGCTGACATTTCTGTTCATGTCAGCATTTTCCAATATCTTTGATGTCTTTGTAGAGTACGAATTGGGATATAGGGTCAATCAGGGATAGATAATTTTTATCTTCTGGGGTTTTAAGTTGTAAAGAGGCAGTTTCTTGGCTAGGACAAAGGGTGCCACAGTTTAAATTGATGTAAGCCTTTCGGGTATCTTGTCCAAGTGTTAAAAAGCTTGTTTTGTGGGAAATGAAACTAGTTTTTTTACTATGTAGTTCTGTGACTTTTTTTATAAGTGTATTTTCGTAGTGATTGCTGTTTCCTTATTATACAGAGTACACTTTGTAAGACATTTTGTAGGATTTTTTTTTTTTTTTTTTTTTTTTTTTTTTTTAGAACTAACTAATCTTGTTTAGGTTTTGGAGCTCAGGATTATGAATTGTAGAGCTGGCTGAAGGAGAATTAATTTTTTTTGTTCCCTGATAATGAAGGCTGTTGTGAGCAAATGAAGTAGCAGTTCAGCTGTTTCTCCCAAATGGAATGTTTGTGCTAGCAAAGACTAAATGGATGACAAGATGCCCAGGCAGGAATGTTTTCTCTAATGAGGTGCTATCTTGTTTGCTTTGGGTCTTACAGCAAAATAAACTGTAACAGTTTCATTAAATGCTGGCCAGAAAGGAACAAGTAAATTTTTGTTTTCCTACCACAATTATATAGAGCTTTCTACAAATGCTTTTACGAAATATTTAATATTTGCAAGCTAATATTTAGTAAACACTGTGTAATAAACTGAAACTACTGTAATGAGTTTTGCAGCGCTGTGCCCACTTCTAAGATATGTACATAAGCCATTTCACTTGTTTCCAAATGTTCTTAGTGTTTATGCTCAGTGTATTATAGACAGATATGAAGGCAAATAAACTGCTTCTTTTGGTAGGGACGTATCTGCTGTGTTTTTCTCTCTAAGCTGGCAAATTGTGGTGCTACGTGGTATAGCAATCCTCTGTGACATGCTTGAGATGGAGTGATTTCAGCTGTAACCTTTTGTTAGATGGCTTTTCTGTACAGGGCTGTGGTGGTTCTGTTCTGCTTTAACATCTGTGAAAGGTCTGAAATAATGATGAGTACTGCTTGAAAGACTTCAAAAAAAGGAGTGGAAGATGGAAAGAGACAGTCATAAAGTAATAACAGGCCAGTTGGAAATAGGAAACAAATTCCTGGAAAAAGGCATTGTGAAAACTAGAAATGTTCTTCATTTGACCCATGTCTTGGCTATAGAAATGTTCTTTACAGTGTTCTGGAATGAGAAACTCCTGGACTATGATTTCTGCTTCAGCAGAGAGCATTGAGCACATTTCCTGCTTTCCTTTCCGTATCTGGAAGAAAGGTTAGCTGTTCTTGCTTGTTATGTGTTGTCTTGGTTCATTTTTTTGGAGCAGTGCTCTAAATATGAAACCAGTATTCTTCTACAAAAGAGAATTCAGCCAGCCTTTTATCTGGATGACACCTGTGTGCAGTGGATTGTACCAAAAGTTTGTGGTAATGTTGGTGTTTGGGGAATAGGCGAAAAAACAAACAAAACCCAAGTGTTCTATCACAAAGCAAGAAAAAATGGTTATCGCAGATTTTTTTTCTGGTAGCCACTGTGAAAGGCTGAATGTCAAAGGTCTTTGTAAGGTAAAAGGCAAGATTTCTCTCTTTCACAGATGTTTAGATGGACGGACATGACAACAGTAAAAATAAAAAAAAAATGTCTGTGATGTGGTGTTCTTTATTTGGCTTTTTTCAAAGATTGGTAAGCATGTTTCAGAAAACACTAAACCTTGCGATACAACCTTCCCTTTTGGGTGAGAATAGGACTTAATTGCCATTTCAGAGAAAGTCTAATCTTCAAGTAGCCTTGAAACCTTTTTTCAATGAAGTAAACAGAAGAAATTAATAGCTTTAAACAAGTTTATTTTATGGTTGAACACAGAATAAATGGCATTCCTGCTGTCAGATCAGGGGTTTAATAACATGGAGTAATTTATGAGGTTGTGTTTACTGTTGTTTTCTTTTTTTAAAACTTACACCCCTCTAGCAGTGCATGGAAGGATACTGAAATGTAATTGTAGACCTGTCAAAACAGCTCACAGTGGACTGGTGGCACCCTTTGAAGACGGCGATATGCTGATGGATGAATTTGTCAGGAGAACAATTGTTTCTCTTGGCTTGTGGATTCTCTTTAACAACATGGGGAAATACTTAGTCCTGAATTCAGTAAGACTATACAAACGAGCTGAGAGAAATTACGTCAATACGGCTGTACCAATATAATGACAGCAATTAGTATGTATGTAACAGGAGATGGGATGGGGGGCAGGGGAGGTGGAGGAAGGAAGGAATAAGTAGACCTAAAATTTTGAAAGCTTGAATAACTGTTTTAGATGTCAGCTTAAGTAAGCTGGGCTCCTGTTGGTCATTGGTGGCAGTAAGTACAACAATGTACATACAAAGATGCTTCAATGCATTTTCTTCTCATTTCAGGTTTGCTTCCTGATTTCGTAATTGACAAAGCTGAGACGGTGAAACCTGACTGTTGAAGGGTGCAAGGTGTGAACCTGCTCAAGCAGGTAGGCACGCAATAGAAAATAAAATCTTCAAAAGTGGTAAAACTGCCTGGCTTGGGATTTGGAATATACCTTCTTGTATCCCCTCTATCCTGGGCATACTGCATGTTAAACTGTAGCAGTTGAATTCTTTTTTCATTGTTAATGTTGCTGTGCAAAAAAGACTATACAGGTCTTGAAGAAAAACATCAGCCTTGCATCTTGGAACGTTTTCGCTTGTCTTTCCAAATGGCTGGTAAATATAAGGGTAAAATAGAACAATTTTGTGAAATAATCTTGGACATCCTGGAAGATGTANAGTGCTATGTTGAGTGATTTTTGGATTTACACCCTGGTGGCTTTTGGGAGAAAATGAGTGCTTCCCCCTATATACCTTAATTGGCCAGATTATTAAATATCATACTGATCTAAACTGTTAAACCCCCATATTCCCTCCCTGCCCCCCCCAACATTTGTTCTTTTGCTGAAGCGTTGCAGTGATTTCAGTCAGGGCCATAAAAGTTCTCCTTAACTATTCTGAATAATTAAATTCTGAAGCTTTGGTAGCTAGTGGAAGTGTACAGCAGTAAGAGACTCTTGGCAGCAACTTTTTTTCATTGCTGTGGAGCAGAGTTGAGCTGTTCTTCTGACTTCTGCCAGGAGACTTAAAAGAGGTAAAACATTAACTTCCCTGACACTGTTCCATGACAAAAGTTTGTCTTCCAGGCAAAGTCCATTGCAGTGGCTTAGTAGGAGCATTTGCTGTTCCATTGTTTTCACCTCTTTGAGTGGTATGATGGATTGCCGTGAGGATTCAGAAATGGAGAAGACAAACTTTGCTTCTTGAAATAGACTCCAAATTTCAGGAAACACGTATTTTGAGAGTGAGAGGCTTCCAGGCTGTTGGTTCTCCATCTCAAAACCCTCCTTATTTGTCAGTAGGGCCTGTATGAACGGGGTCACAAAATTGGTCTAGATTAAAAATATTCTTGTAAAACAGAACATTTGTAACCTCTGTCATGACAGAGATTAAGTTTAGAATGTAGATGAACAATTCATTGTATTGGCAGGATGGGAACTTTCTACATGGGCCTTGTTGCTAAGGTAGTAATTACTCAAACTGCACATCAACAGAAATATCCTCAGAGACATCTGTGTTAGTTTTTGTTCTAGTTCTTTAAGAAGTAGATCTCTGCAGAATACTGTCCACAAAGGTTGCTGTTGAACATCAGAGGGTTGACTCTGGCCTTTGTTTTCAATTGGTAGATGACTTGAGTTGCCTACAATTCACTGTATGGGTCCTATTTTCCTTGCCTTTACTTTCCATAAACTATGGAAGAAGGATTCAAAACCGTTTACTCCAGTAAGAGGGGTTTGCCAGTTTGAGTCTTACTGTTCAATGAAGCTTTGGCTGTTGCCTGTTTTCAAACAAGCCTGAACTTTACACCTTTGAGTTGATGGTACTCACAGCATGTGGGAATCTGCAGATTTTCATGTTTTCTGCAGAAATGTACACGTTTCTTACAATAAGAATCTTAAAAAAAAATTATAATGCTTAATAATTTGCATTGGCAATGTACTTTCAGCAGACTGAACAGCTAGCTGTCAGATTGACTATTTCCTTCACTGACCAACTTCAGTGATTTCAGATCTGGCTTGCAGAAAACGTAATTTTAAATATGTGTGGTATGAGTGAATTTAGCAAACTAATTTAAAATACAAATTGATTCTTCAGACTTGGTGTGTGGTGGATTCTGAGGTATGTTATACAGTGTAGTTTTATGGCGGATGAACAGGCTGTGAAGTGTCTGTTTTCCAATGGGATAACACCTTACCAGAACGTTTAAACTCAGCACGCTTAGGATCAGTGCTGGTATTTTTGGATGTGAGTCTATACTACTTGGGAAGATCTGCTGGCCAGCTTACAATTGGGTCTTCAGAAAAGACAAACAAAAAAACAATTTTGAAAATTCCTGTCAGTGTTTCCAGGAGTGCGTGCCCTCCAGATGTGTGCAGTCACGCTCATTTCTGCTGGGAGATGAGACCTGAGTCAGGCAGCAGGGATCAACCGTGTCCCTTTCAAGGTAGAGGTGGAGCCAGTGTCATGGGACGGCAATTCCATAGCTGTGAGCAGGAAGGAAGTGTGACCTCTGGCAGAGCAGATTGCTAATGACAAGTCTCCATAGCGCTGTGTAAATGCTTCTACTGCAGTCCCCACTCGGGACCAAACATGTTTTACCTTCTGGTGTTTTGAAAAGCAGTATTCCCCTGTGAGCCTGTATGCATGTGTGTGCTTTGGGGGCACAGTATCATGTTCAGTGGAAAAATCTAAATGGTAAGGTGAGTGAGCAGCCACAGTTTGCCTGTCTCTAAAATCAGAGTAATCCTTAGGATGTTTTATAAGAATAGATTCTTTCAGAACAGGTGTTTTTTGCTTACCAGCTGAACAGATTTCATCTCAGTCAGTCATTAATTCTTAGAACAACTAAATATATATTGCAATGAGTTTACAACTGCAATGTTAACACGGGAGCTGAAACTACTCCAATATTCAGTTTAACCTTTTGAGTGCTGATAGAGCATAGCAACTCAGTTTCTATTCTAGTAGGAGTGACCTCACATGTTAGGAATGAATCAACTTTAAAAATATTGACAAAGATAAAAAACTTTCTAAGACAAGAGAGCTTTTGGCACACATCTTGCATACCGAGCTAATGTTTGGCTAGCAAGTGCTGTGGATCAAAGCAAAATACAAAGACTCTTAAACAGCTCAAAGCAAGTGATACTTTTAAAATCTATTTTGGGGCCTTCTCAGGACTTACTGAGAGTAACTGCCACACTTACGCTGCTTGGTCAGTCAGCTCTAACCATGTGTTTTTTCTTGGAAAATGGTTTATTTCAGAAGAGACGCAACAGAGAAGAGCTGTGGTGAAAGCTGTTTTAATTATGTTAGTCCATTAAAATATTTCAAGCAGGACAGAGTTCAGTGTAAGTAAAGATAACTTACAGGCGATACGTTGAAGTGTAGTTTGTTCTTGTCATTTAGTAGAGAGCTATCCTGAAATTACACAGTTTATGGGATATATTTGTAATCTCCTTGCAGAATGTAGCTTTTTTTCTGGTTTTATTGTATCAAAGCCCCTCAGGATTCAGTTGGGAGCAGCCCTCTGATTCTGAGAGGCAATTTAGATCATAGAATCATTAAGGTTGGAAAAGACCTCTAAGATCATCAAGTCCAACTACCACCACCATGCCTCTTCCTATATCTTCTAGTAGTTCCTGTTACCATTTGATTCTTCTGCTTATCTTCCATGTTTTGGTTTACTGTGCTAAACTTCTGATTGTTTTGGCCAACAGACTAGGAAATGTTGCTGGTTCAACAGATGTATTTAGTAAATTAAAAGGAAATATTTCTAACTGGTCCTTTCACACGTTCTTTCCCTGAAAAATGACCATGCATGAGAATGAACTTTGCATCTTCAGTGGTAATGCTTTTTGATTTTCATCCCTGGTGTGATTTATTTTTTCCTAATAAAACAGGAAACATTAAAATCTTTTTTTCCCCCCCCCTACATACTTTCTTGTGTGGAATATATTAAAATACTTCAGTTTAATTGATATAGCATCTTTAGTATAGTGAAAGGGAAGAATGGGAACATGTAATATGATTTTTAAAATAAAAGCCAACTTCCCATTTCTGGAAGGTACCAGCTTTCATGATGAAGAACAATGCACTTTCCCAGCAGTTGCTCCTGTGATGGGTGTTGTGCTGTTCCTGAAAGTGCCCTGGCAGTAGTTGGAGTGTTTGGTAGCCATATATGTAATTTGGCTTTGGAGAGCAACTGAAAGCGAAGACATAGCAAGTCAGTCCACTGGAATTTGCTTAAAATGGATACAGCAGCAGAAGTACTCAATCAGTTGTGTTTATATACCTAAATGTGTTTATTTTTAATCAGTGGGTGAAAAAAAGGATAACGTCGTACTAATATAGTTCCTTTTTTCTTTCTGGCTCTTATTCATTAGTCACTTTTGCTGAAAAGTTTGTTGATAACTTTTATGCAATACCCAGTTAATGCAAATTTTGTCTTTACAATCCTTTTCCTAATTCCCAGAGCAATCTTAGTTTTTTCCCTCTTCTAGAATGTGGGCAGTGAACATTGCAGAGCGCGTTTCACAGATGCTCAGGTTTTGGCAGTTTGTTGTCAAAATGCCTCTTCGTTCATTTCATGATTTGAGATGCTTTTTAGCCATTGAAATAAATAATGAAAATATCTTACAGTATGTAATCTCAGGACCATCACAACAAATATTGATGCTCAGTTTTCTTGGGGACTCCATGATTTCATGTAGTTGCACAGTGTTTAGTTTATTCTCTCCTAGGGCTGCAGAAGCCCAGGACTTCTGCTTACTTAAATAGAGCAGATTATTAAGCGGTCTCAAAGCCACAGGCATTTGTGGACTGCTGTATATGTTAAAAACATTGATTAGATTTTTACTATATGATCCTTTGTGGCTCTCGTGTATTTTGAGCTTCCATAAGTAACGTGAGATATGCAGTATTTTACTAACTTTGAGGGGACAAAATGTAATTTCTTGTAGAAATTCCTGAAGAATTCTGTTAAATGCTAAATAAATTGCTTCTGATGTTGTGAATAAAATTTATGTATTGTTTAAAGAGAGCAGGTTTTCTTCTCAGCTTCGTCAGCTACTTCTGGAATTGCAGAGTTCAGATCTTGATACCAACTGCTAATGTGGAATACTCTACAATCCAAACGCTTAACTCAGACTGGCGCTTAGTCCCTTTTCCAGCCCACTACCGAAACCTCCAGTTTCTAGGAATGGAAATAAAGGAGACTGGGAATTTAATCTGAGGAGCGAGAGAGTGGAGTCCCCTTCTTCCTTGCCAAGTCAGGGGCCAAAGCATTTTCCATTTAAGCTGAAGAACTATACTGGAACCAACAGGGATTCAAAAGCTGGAGCATATTTTGCAGCATGGTCAAATTTTAAATTGTAAGGAATCTTGTTTGTGGCTGGATACAGTGATTAAATAGGTCAACTATTACTACAGTTGAGAAGCACTGTAACGGCTGGACAGAAAAGGCACTAGAGCTCTCCCAACCCATCTCTGGTATGCTGGGTTTGCTTCCACAGCCCTTCGTGGAAGGGAGGTCACAAAAGGAAGTTGCTGGTAGCATGAAGGGGAAAGTTTGTGAAGGTCCCTGTTGGAAGCCGCAAAACTGTGTGTTATGCATTTGACTTTTTTGGATACTGACAGGAAAATCTGACCAGCTGAAAGAAATACAGCATCTTGAATTTTACCAAAATTTGCGCCAACCTTCAAATGTAAACAATATGACTCTCACCCCTCTTAATAGTCCTGAATATTTTTCTGTCCCTGGAGGTAAGGGATGATGAAAACCTTTAGAAAATCTTGCTCGTTGATACAAAGTTGATGTTTACAAGAGAACAGATCGGGTGGGGTGTAACTGAAACAATTATGTGGTCAAACTGTATTCCCTGAAACATCTTTTGAGGGACTCTTTAACCTTTACCTGGGTACATGCCTGAAAATGGCCCAGGTAATTCATAATTATAGCTGTTTCGAGTCATTTAATGCTACAGCGTAATCTCTTCTGTCTCTGTGAATGTTTGGAAGGACATCTGAATTATTTTGGCTGCAACAGAACCCCTCACTGGATGATACACGCTGGTAACTGATCATAGCAACTGCATAAACTGCACAAGCAGACAGGACACACACATCCAGGATTTAACCTCAGCGTTCATAGCGAGGCAGATCTGTGCAAATAGGGTTATATTCATGTGTGTTGGATTATCATTTTTGTTCATGATTGCTTCTGAAAATTTGGAGAAGACTTTGGGGGGGTGGGTTTTTTGGGTTTTTTTTGTTGACGGTAAGCCTTTTTATTTCTTCATTGTTCTTTAAACCAGTGACAGCTGGCTGTGTTGATAGTGACGTGACTGAAATGAAATGGTTTCTCTTTAAAGGTATTCTTGCTTAAGCTAGCAGCATGGCCTTTGCCTGTTCCTGGGTTTTGCATTAACTTGCTGCTTTCAACTGTAGCACTCAAATTTGTAATTACTCTGGGTTGAAAGCCTTTTATTCTTTTTGCTGATTTCCTCCTTAGACTGAAATAAACCTATTCTGAGCCCAATACCATTCATCTCTTATTCGGCAGCCACTTCAAACATTCATATTATCACTCTTATCAAGCTTCATGTCACTCGGTAGTTTGTCAGGTTGCCAGATGTTGCCTGTTCTCTCAAACCTGCTGCATGACTTCATTTTTCAAATACTTTTGTTTCCCTGTTTCCGTCAGGTACAACTGACAGGTGCTTGCAAAGATGTCTAAAACTAACAAATCAAAATCTGGATCCCGTTCTTCCCGTTCGAGGTCTGGATCAAGATCACGCTCACGTTCCTTCTCCAAATCTCGCTCCCGTTCTCGTTCTGTCTCACGGTCAAGAAAACGCAGACTTAGGTAAGTGCGTGTAGCTCTGAAGCCCGAGGGTGTAACTGTGTTTTTCTTCTCTGTCCTGTTCAGATGGTTTGTCACTTAATTCTTTTCCGGGGAAAGACTTTGATTAGATTCTAGGACAGATAGTGTCCTGTGTCTTAGGTTGTTTCCTGCCAACTTGTACTGTTTTGAATTGTGGCTGTTTCTCAGCATTGTCAGGATGCTTCTTTTGAGTCCTTAATCTGGTCTCTGTAGCATGTTTTTGGTGAACAATAATTTTCCTTTTCTGTGCAGGTCTTTTCCCCCTAATATTAATACTAACAGGTGCTCTAATGTATGATTAAATCAGAAGGTGTTTTTGTTAGTATAGCTCATCTTGTCAGAGTTACAGTCCACAGTGGAGTTGTTACAGCCTTTTTAGACTGGGCCCTTAGAGAAGACCGCTGTAGTTTGTTTTTCCTCAAAGGTATTAATAGAAGCCTGTGTCAAAATGCAAAATGCATCTGAGTTTTTTTTCCCCTGTTATTCTGCAGTTCTTAACTGCTGCTGTATGTAGTGGGATAGCCTATTGTGCTTTTCGTAATGCTAAGTACGCACAATCTCCGAGATCCAATTTCCTATATTAAAAGTACTGATGGTTAATGATGGTGTTTGAAATTGCCAAAGCAGGACAAAGTGCAAAAAAGCATAGTTTTTTATCCTGACCTGAGATTATTTTGAGATTTGAAATGCTTTTGATCAGACATTTGCTTTACTGCTGTGAGAGAGTTTAAGTGCATGTTCCATAGTCAGAGTGGGGAAGAAGAGTTGGGAAGGTCCAAAGCAAAACATGCTCCTTTGTTTTGTTAAACATCTTTGGCTTTTTTTTAAGCTTTTAATTTAATTGATCCCAGACTTGAGGGCCTTTGCAGACATTGCATGCTTTCCTCCTCTTTCTAAAAATGAATTCAAATGAGTTTTAATGTCAGTTTAAGATACTGCTATTGAAAGGTAGGGGCAATTTTCGCTGTTCTTTCCCTGCCCCTCCCCTCAATATACAGGAGTCAGTTAACAGAAATGATAATTCTGGATGGATAAAGTAGATAGTTAATTGCACTGCAGTTAGTTCTGAGAAATCATTAATGTGCGTAATAGTTGTTCCTACCTCCCTGAATTGCTTCTGGTCAGGCCAGTGAAAGGCTTATCTCTTCCCTGGATATCAGGATATCTGTGTTTTCCTTTTCTTTTGGCTAAGCATTTTGTATCTGGCAAAGACATTCCGGTTGGACTGGGTATGATGATGTTCAGCTGCTATTTCACTAATCTTAAATTAATAACACATTCTGAAAATCATTAGGCTGTAAACACATGCAACTGTTAACAATTAAAGAGATTTTTAAAATGCAGAGGCTCTAATAAATGTACAGTTGGAGAGAGAAGGACATGACAAAACTAAATTGGAGGCAGAGACTTGAGTCAAACAGAGTTCTTTGCAGAACGAAGCTGGAATGCTGGAAGATACGTGGTCATTTGGGAATATTTGCCTAGCTACGAAGGAACTTTGACAGTTGAAAACAAAGGCACCCTGTGCAAACATGATTGTTTCCTCTGTGGTGCTGCTGAATCTACTTGTGCTTTGTAAATAACTCCCTTTTTAAAAAAAGAATCAAAATGGAGGGGGTTAGTACAGGCAAGTCGTCTTGTATGGCGTTAGGATATTCTCTGAGGTAGGTCTCGTGGTATCTTGGCATAAAAGTCCATTATTGTGTACTTCAGCATACACCACAAAAATTGTTTTACTCTTCATTTGGTAGGTTTACTGTTTGTTCTAAGTTGCATTGCCATGTTGGAGTACCTAATACTTCTTGCTTTCTTTATTACTTTATTTTTCATTTTTACCTATTGTAAAATGGTAGGTGCTTTAGAACTGGAGCAGTGTGTATTAGCTGGCTAGCTACAGGGGCTGGCAGAGTTGGGAGAATTATTACTTGCGGTGTTTCTTTTGCGTAATGTTTACTGTATTTTTCTAAAAAGATTTCTTGTAAATAATCTCTGCAAGTTTTGGAGTGAAATTTTCATGCTGCAAGCCTCTCTAAAATGATAGAACATATTTTGGAAGCGGTGTACAACAGGTCCCTTGCTGGTAATTGATCACAAATGCAGCAGTTGTCTGAAAATGGGAGCATATGTGTTCTTAGTGCTCTTGACTAGGGCTTGTTACAATTGGTTCTTGCCGTCTGCCTCTGTGCTTTTCCTTCTTGTTGTTGTTGTTCAAATGAGGAAGTGTCTCAGATAAGTTGTGTAGGTTTTTTGGTTGTTTGAAGTAAAGGATGAAGCATGTGTTAAAATTATAATTTGACTATAGTATGAGTAAACTGTTTCCTGCTAAACTGTAATGTATTTGATAGGTGGAAAAAATAAAAACAGAACTAATGTTCATCTCTGCATGGGTGTACGCTAATCTTGTAGGAATTCTAATGGCAGCATTGTATTCCCTTACATTATGGGGGTTCGGGGTCTGAGCGGAGGGGGGGCAGCAGTGAGTTGTGTATTGCCAGTCTGTAAAAGAAGTACATGTCTATCGGAGTATTACCGGTGAGAGTTTTAGAGCTGACTGGCTCTCTGTTAATGTAAGAAGGGACTCTGGGAATGGTTTCAATGAATATTATTTACTAAAATTCCATTTAGAAAAATCTATTTTTCTGTTTAAACTTATTAGTTTGGACGCTTTCTCTATTTTACTAATGCAAAGTTGCTAAAAACTCAGACTTTCAGCAGAAGTTTGTCTTTTTCCAACAGCTGTGAAATACTGTAAAGCTGGCATTTAGTCCTGAGCTACAGTGGGGCTTTTAAAGAGTTACACAACTGCAGTTCAAAAAATTTAGTGGAAAAGACTATTGGAACACTTAGCTCTTAATGTTTTGCAACTTAAATCTGTATTCCTGCAGGCTTTGTACTTGTCTTGGATTCAGTTCTGTCCTTTATGAATGTTCTTGCATGGTGTGGAGGCAAGCAGAGGGACACTGAACAGTGCCACCTCGTGGTGTCAGGCTGGAGAGCGAGCGCGTCCCCCTGCTGTCCCACTTGTTTGGAGCTCCAGCTTCTGAATTGCGGCAAGGGGTGGACCTTTTGAAACTTAAAACTGTAGAGCTGGGTGCCACTTGCTCCAGTACTGCTCTTCTCATGTTGAGGTGTAGCAATTTATTTAACTCACCTGGCAAAGAAGTGGGGTTTCATCTTGATTATCAGAGTTTCAAAAGCATGTGAGATAAAGGAGGGACACAACAGGAAGATTTTGGATCTGTTCCAATAATGGTAGCATGACATGCATAAAGAAATACTTCTTTGTGGCAGAGATCTAAGATGAGGTATAATCTTGACCTTGAGTTGTAAAGGGCTGGAAGTTTGAGATGTCACTTTTTCTGAAGCTGGGTAGCAGTCATGTTCATCCTAGAAAAATGAAGAGCAACGTGTATTCAGCATGGTTTCTGCAATGATCCTGAAGTCAAATATTTGTTTGGCAGTATCACAGATACAAGTTATTTCCACTGCAGTTTATTGAGGGCAAAGTGTAATACCTCAATTGGATGAGGGTAGACCAAAGAAATTACTTTTAAAAGCTTAGAAATGATTTTTTTCAAGTTCTTTTTTATAAGGCTTTGAATAAAAAATTGTGACAGAAGAATAAACTTTAAAATATTTGTGTAATTCTTTTCTTTTATCAGTTCTAGGTCCCGTTCAAGATCATATTCTCCATCTCATAACAGAGAAAGGAACCATCCGAGAGTCTATCAGAACCGGGATTTCAGAGGTCATAATAGAGGATACAGGAGACCGTATTATTTTCGTGGCCGAAATCGAGGGTTTTATCCATGGGGCCAGTATAACCGAGGAGGATATGGGAATTACAGGTCAAACTGGCAAAATTATCGCCAAGCGTATAGCCCTCGTAGAGGGAGGTCACGCTCTCGTTCACCCAAGAGAAGGTCTCCTTCACCAAGGTCTAGAAGTCATTCTAGAAATTCCGATAAGTCATCTTCTGATCGGTCAAGGAGGTCTTCCTCTTCCCGGTCTTCCTCAAATCACAGCCGAGTTGAGTCTTCCAAGCGTAAATCTGGAAAGGAGAAAAAGTCATCTTCCAAGGATGCCCGGGCATCTCAGGCTGCAGGAGATAATCAAGGTGATGAGTCTAAGGAGCAGCCATTTTCAGGAGCAGTGGCTCAAGATGTCAAGGCATCTGAGGGATCAAAACCATGGCAAGATATGACCACCTATGGTACAAGTTCAGCGTCAAGAGCTTCTGTGTCTGAACTTAGCCCAAGGGAACGCAGTCCTGCATTAAAAAGCCCTCTCCAGTCAGTTGTGGTGAGGCGTCGTTCTCCTCGGCCAAGTCCATTGCAAAAGTCGAGCCCTCCACTGTCCAACCCATCACAGATGAGCTCTGCTTTACAAAGCAGCAGCACCTCCTTTCAGGCAGGCTCTCATCAGAGTCCGTTTGACCATGGCTCGGCAGGTTTGAGCCCAACAAGAAAGAGCCCTGTGTGCAAAAGTCCAACACCAATCAGTTCGATTTACAGTACATCTCAGAAGGAGGAAACCACAGCTCCTGGAGGAGGAGCCTTCTCAAAAAGGCAAGTGATGTGTTTCATTATGCTGCAATATTTTTTTGACAAGCCGGCTTGCATATGTAGGTGCTCTCCATGAGCACTGTAAGGGTTCTCAACGTGTGTGCAGGCTCCAGCTGGAATGAGGCCCCAGTGTGTGCAGGGTGCCATGCTAGCAAGCTGCCAGCTGTTTGGGCCTGGTACTGTCTAAATTATAGAACAAAATACAGACCTAGCCCTGTGTTGTAGGAAGTTGGAGTTAGTTTTCTGACTTGGATAGTTCTAAAGATTGCGTAGGTTCCCTGCAAAAATGTGTGTAGCTCGTGAACCCTTGAAGTGAAGATATGCCTGATGGGATTTTTAGCAACCTAACAGTGCACACTGGAAGCTTGCATTTCTAAGTGATTTACTTTTCAGTTAAAGACATTTTTTTAGTATTGCATTCTTGAATTTCATTAGATATTATAAATTAGCAAAATTTAATTAAATCTTACTGTATGTCCTGCTGCAAGCAGTCTAAGGCAGGTATAGTTGCAGTGCTTGTGCCTGTATATGTGGGTGGTATGAGAAATTAAAGCACCAAGATCATCACTAAAATTAAGACATCCTTCCATACAGAAGGCATCAGCTTACCATGTTTCTGTTTGCTTGGTTAGTCCGCTGCAGATTCATGCCTGAAGGCGACACTTTGTTTTAGAAGACATGGTAGCATTCACAAGTGCTTTTAAATCTTTTCTTTATTATTCTTAAAGTTATTTTGAACTGATTCTATATTAAGGATGTCTGATATTTTAAAACAAAAAAAAAAAAAGGCTGTAACTCTTGTTTGGGCTTTCCAAAGCACTGAACTAATGTCCTTGGGCTTTACTGCTGTTTCCTCAAAGCTAGGGTTTTGCTTAATGAATGCTTTAAAACATAGTTCTGATGCTTTAAACTAGCTAAATTGTTGTTCTCACTAGAAGTGTTTTGTCTTCTCCCAGCAAAATAAATATTCTCCTCTGTTAACCTTTTTGCTTTTATTTGTATTTACAGTCTGTCATGAAATATTTAGCTTACCTATGAAACTTGCATCCAAAATTTGAAGTAGCTTTTGAGGCTTTTATTTCCAGTGTGTTGTTTAAAGCAGAACAGCCCAGTTTGAAAGTTTTGATGTGTTGTACTCCTGAACCAGGTTTGTAAGTAAATAAACAGATTGGGTAAGATGTTACTATTTTCCTTAAAATGAATCTGTGGGTAACCTGTTTTTTATTTGTTGTTAAGCCTCATTTCATCAGTTCTGCATATCCATTTTCTTCTACATTTGCTGAATTTATTGAGAACTAAAAGTCTAAATCCAGGCTGAGTAATCTGCTTTACATTTTAACTATTTCAGGGCCTAGAGGCAGCTTTCTGTACATGCGTAGGTTGGTGTTCTCTAAAATTTGACTGCTTTCAACTGAAGTATCAACCTCTTTGATTTTTAATAAGAGAACTACTGTAATGTCTGTTTTATGAACAGGTATCTGGAAGAGCAGAAGACTGAGAATGGGAAAGACAAAGAACAGAAAGTAACAAATGTTGAAAAAGAAAAAACTAAAGAAAAAGGGAATTTCTCTGAGTTGGGATCAACAGACGGAAAGGCAAAATCTGACTCCTATGCATCCAAAGCCGACTCTGAGAAGGGATACCGCGGCAGCCAGTCGCCCAAGCGCTACAAGTTCCGGGATGACTTTGACAAGCTAAAGGTCCCGGAGTTCCACAAGGAAAGTCATTATGGCAAAGAGGAAACGGATGAGCAGGAAAAGAAAGACAAGGCAAAGGGCCGAAAAGATTCAGAATTTGATGATGAGCCCAAATTTATGTCTAAAGTTGTAGCAACTTCAAGTAAAAGTCAAGAAGAGGATAGGCCAGGAAAATGGGAAGGCGTGGTGTTCTTGCCACCTGGAAAAGAGAAGCAAAGGAAACCTGATGAAATGGAGGAGGAAAGCTATTCTGAAAGATCAAAAAAAGAAGAGAGACCAGCGTCCAAGAGACCTGAACCAGGTCACAGGGGGTTTGTTCCTGAAAAGAATTTTAGAGTGACCACTTACAAATCAAGTCAGGAAAAAAGTTCTTCCCCTCCACCAAGGAAGGCTTCTGAGGTAAAGGAGAAACCAGGCACCAAAGCAGAGGGGCTAGCTCCTGGCAAATCCTCATTTTCCATTACTCGTGAGGCCCAGGTCAATATTCGAATGGATTCCTTTGATGAAGATCTTGCACGGTAAGTACTTGCTATTTTTTGAGAAGTCTAAATAGTGACTTTTTCCTGTTTCTCTTCCTGAGATCCTCATATGCTTGCCGAGTGTGAGGAAGGCTAAATAATATTGCATCACAATTTGCATTTTTTGGAGATAGAGATTAATTTTTTTCTGGCATTATAATACTTCTGTGACCCTTTTTTTGTGGTGGGAGCTTAGGGGGGTTACCAGTTTGCAGATGGTGAAAGTATAGCATGAAAGTTAAACAACTTTTCCTAATCTTTTCTATGACTAGATGTAAGATTAGTTCAGAATGTAAATGCTTCTGTATCAGGTTCCATGCTACACCGGCCTCTGGAAAGAGTTCGGTGCTCAATGGCTTCTTGCTGCTAGAAGCTTAGTGGTACGGTAAAGTTACAGTGCCACTTAAATATTTGATTCTCTGGAGTGTGTTTAACTACTCTTATTCTCAACATAGCATTACTGAAACTCTAGGAAGCTCTGAGACCCACTTCAGCATTGCTTCAAGAAATCTTAAGACAGTAAAAAGTTATTCCAGAAAATACATTTGTACAGCAGTAGCCAGTAAGTGTTAATATGCTCTGTGGGATGTTAGAGGTTAATCTAGAATTTAGGAACAGTAGCAAAAGATCACAGCTAGCTAGTGGTGTAAGAATGGGCTTGTGTTTCACAGGATGTCAGGGTTTAATACCTGCACAGCCCTCCAAATACAGAATAACAAATGACCTGAATTATTACAGTAACCTAGATCAGTCTGTATTAGAGATGTTTAAACGAGCGTCCTGCTCATGCTATTGAATGTTCTTAGGTGCCTTCATAATACTACATAAAAAATGCAGTCAGCTTCCAACTTCTGAAACATTAATCATCTGAAACTGCTTCCCTTTACCCTGTTCTTCTATTTCATGTGGTCTGTTCTTTTTCTAGTCCAAGTGGCATATTGGCTCAGGAACGCAAGCTGTGTCGTGACCTTGTGCACAGCAACAAAAAAGAGCAAGAATTTCGTTCGATTTTCCATCATATTCAGTCTGCTCAGTCTCAGCGAAGTCCTTCTGAACTGTTTGCTCAACATATAGTGACTATAGTCCATCACGTAAGAGGTAGGTCAGAAGTCCGTGTATCCTCAGGTGAAGGTTCACTCCTCCCTTGCCCAAATGAGTGGGTTTCATGCACTCTAGTTAATGCTTGAAGAGTTCTTTTCCAGCAGATACACCATAGATGAGAACAGCAGCCCGATCATGGGTCATCTTTATTTACATAAATGACTTTTCTTCTGGAAAGGCAGAAGAGGCATTCTTGCTCTTACCTGAGCAATATTGAGAGAGACTGTGACTTAGAATTTGTGTATTCTAGTGAATTTGTGATTCACTTGAATAAATTGTTAATGTCAAGATTGAACCTGAAATTTGTCAGCAGTGTTAGTTAGAGCTCATCACTAATGTGCTTCACCTGTCCTGCATCTGAATTTGACCAAGCTGTAGGGCTGATGTGCTTTGTCTTTCTACAAAAATGTTATTAATATTTTGGCATTGTTTATTTAAACCCCCAACAGAGCATCACTTTGCGTCTTCAGGAATGACACTGAATGAACGCTTTACCAAATATCTAAAGAAAGGAATGGAACAAGATGCAGCTAAAAACAAAAAGAGCCCTGAAATCCACAGGTTGGTGCCATTAGACACTGTCTAACATTTCAGGGGTATTTCAGATTTCCTTCTCTTAAACTGAGTCCGGAAATAATTCAAGTATATAACTAGCTTCAGCAAAAAAATGGAAGAATATGGGGAGTTTTAAGTACCTTTGGAAATATTGGTCTGCTTTAAATGACATTTGATCTAAAAGCTTCAGATTCTTCTTACAAGCAAGATTGTATCTGTGTACTTTCTTTACTTTTAGGAGGATAGACATATCTCCCAGTACTTTTAGAAAACATGGATTCTCTCAAGAGGAAACGAAAAGTTCCAGAGACCCTGGCTTCAAGGTGAACTGTTACTCTGATTAGTTTAATTCAACAAAATGAGTGCATTGGGCATGAACTTAACAGTGATGTTTTTCTTTAAATTACTCTCTACTTAAGTTTGTGTTTTTCTTTTAAGGATGGGCATAATTCTAAAAATGAACTACAAAGGGTTAATTTTTATTAAAAATGTATCAACAACCTTTGTGAAGTGGTTAGACTATGGTAAATGACCCCAAAGTCAATTGAGGTGAGCTTGAGAAAAAAGAGAGGATTTTTGGAACAAGTGCCCATGATGAGAGAAGAGACTTTTTGTGATATTTTTCTGCTTGTAAGTATTATTAAATCAATTGTATACATGCAATATTTCCAACCATGTTTTCAAAAAGACATGCATGTCAAAAAGAGGAAAGTAAAACTAAATACTTATCTAAACCAAATACACTATTAAGCAGATTATAAATTTTGTTCTAACAACTTACTGTACCATTTCTGTTGATTGCTGTTACTTTAACATTCAGCACTTGTTTTAGTAGATCCAGACCATTTGGAATTTAGTGTATTAGCTTTTCTGAGTAGATGAATGTTAAGCCATTGCACTCACTGTAAACAATCATAAAAATGGCTTAAGGTAAAATGTTTGGGATTTTAACCTTTGTTTATTCACCTTCATACATATTTACGTTGAAGAGATTTTAAACAGTCCTGCTGAAACCTTACTTGTTTCATATTTGTTTTCGATTTTTTCCAAACACACTTGTGGCTTGACATGGACGATGGTGAGATGGATTTGATGGGCCTGAACTCTGAGCATCAGCTTGGCAGAGTGTATTATAAACGTGGTTTCCAAACAGCTCGCCAGCCTTCCGTGAAACAGAC
The DNA here is from genome assembly GCA_013389945.1 of Fregata magnificens. Lineage (NCBI taxonomy): Eukaryota > Metazoa > Chordata > Aves > Suliformes > Fregatidae > Fregata > Fregata magnificens. The sequence goes on along the minus strand of WAAD01017013.1, from coordinate 878,560 downwards.
GTGCCCTCACAAACCCAAATAGGTGTTTGCTGTACCACATAAGGGAGCTGCTGCTGATTTTGTCACTTATCTGTCATCCATCGTGTTGGGAGCAGTTTTATTCTCAGAGTAGAAATTAAAGCTCTTTGCCTGGGGAAAGTAGAAGAGCAAAATACCAAAACAAAACGCCTGCTCTCACTCCTGCGTTATTTGACATATTTATTTAAACAAAAAAGTGTTTAGAAACTCATGTAAGTAAAAAATTTAATAGCTAGAGAATTACTAATCCTTTTGTATTTAATTCAAGACGATTAATATGATGTATGTTGCATATCAAATCATACAGTTCCCAAGGCTAGTATTGTGTAAATGAAGTAGCAATCGCTGAGCACAGCCATGGAGGCTGTATGTTGTTGATGTTGTTGCTAGCAACGTCGTGTACAGGCTTCCCGCAGACGTACTGCTACTCAGTTAAATGTTTGTCAGAACCACAGCCACTGCCAATTTGCTGCTCCTGTATGCGCAGTCAGCAGAATCTCATCCAGGTACCACTGGTCTTAAAGTACACGCAGGTAACACAACTTCTTATTTTCCAAAGAAACTATCTTAATCCATTATTTAAGCAGCAATTTAAATAGAACTCAAAGCAAGCATTACCAGATTTTTTTAAATTAACAACGTAAAAAAAAAAAAAAAAAAAAAAAAAACAAAACCCCAAACCGGTTGTTGAGTGTTTTTTCATACAGCTGGTTGGTTTTTGCTTTGTGAAACACCAGGGGTAGCTTGCATTAGTTGGCTTGCTAGGATTATGCGGAGAAACGCATACTTCCATCTGTGGTGACTTTTTGGCATCTTTCACATGGTGCCTTCCAGTCGAGGGGGAAGGAGTGCTATAGGTGACGTCTGCCACAGAGTAAATCTTCTTGACAGACATAATAAAGGCTATGTATCAGTGGGATGTTGGCGTTCTCCCAGATGCACTTGGTTGCTGCATTTCAGTGGCCTCCATCTCTTACCACTTTGATCAGTAATCACTACCTTAGGTATCTCCAAGCAGCAAACAGCTTTTGCTTCTGCTTAAGTACTGTTTCCAGACCTGGTGATTAAAATTCCTTCCACCCTGCTAGATGATGTCTGTCAGCAGGATAGCAAGCATGCTGCTGTTCAGTGACAAACGTCCACGGACTGTTAGACGTTTTTGACATGCTGTAGTTCTGATGCGTAATAGTTGGATTGGATTTCCAAGTTGTTCTCATCTCTCACTGGCTGTGGTGTACAATAAGTGTCAGCTTCTGTGTTTCTCCCTCCTCTATTACCAGACTATTCTAATGCTGTTTGAAAGAGGAGAATAAAAGTTAAAAAGCAGTGATCTTAAAAAGCAGTAGGAAAATTGAAGCCTGTCAAATAAAAACTTATTTTAATAGTGCATTATTTTACATCTTAAATTGGATTATTGATTAGCATTCAGATAAACTCCTGTTCTCCAGAAGTCTGTGCAGTCAATAGCAAAGTAATGGTGCTAAACTAGTGCACTGTAAACCTTTGTATTAAACTCTCCCCTCTTCCCTGCATTTGTAGGCTGAAGGGAAATATAAGGACGACCCTGTTGACCTGCGCCTTGATATTGAACGCCGTAAAAAACATAAGGAAAGAGATCTTAAACGCGATAAATCCCGAGAATCGGTGGACTCAAGAGATTCAAGTCACTCAAGGGAAAGATCAACTGAGAAAACGGAGAAAAGTCACAAAGGCTCAAAGAAAAAGTATGTAGGAAACCTAATAGCCATTTCCTTCTGCCTTTCGTATTTCTGCTATTAAGGTTGGAGACGACATCGTGTACACACAGTTGTACACCTTTTGACATAAACTCCAGTGACGTGAATTATTCCTCTGCGTGTCTTCTTGATATCATTATATCTATCCGAAACACTAAATAATTGTTAAAGGTAAATGAGAAGGCTCCATGTGTCAGAACGGGTGAGTCACTTTTCCTGCTTGTTCCTGTTGTGTTACAGAAAACAGCCATGTTTAAATGACTGTGCTTTAATGTTAATTTAATCCTTTTCTATCAGATTAATTTTCCTTTTGACTAAAACTCTCTAGATGCATGCTTATCTCATAGTAGGTGGTGTAAACATCTTAGAAAGAAGCAACAAGTTCTTTCTGGAGAAGACTTGGGATCTGTGTTAGGTCTGTGTGTTCTAGCTGATCTCGAGCTCTTACTATGGCTTTTCCTTTTCGTAGTAGGGAAAGGAGAGCATTGCATTGTTAGGGGAGCGATACAGAAATGGTTCTGTAGCAAACAAGTCACAACTGAGTTATTAACCCTGTTGGTGTCCGTTCACCTCCGTTTCCTATCACTGAAACAGGAAACACCGAAGGGTACGTGAGAGATCCAGATCCAGTTCGTCATCTTCACGGTCCTCTCATTCAGCCAAAGCGGAGGAATATCCTGAGGAGACTGAGGAGAGGGAGGAAAGCACCACTGGCTTTGACAAGTCCAGACTTGGGACTAAAGAATTCCCTGGTCCAAATGAGAGAGGAAGAGCTAGAGGGACCTTTGTAAGTGTTCTCCACCCCCCCCTGCCCCAAGTATCAATTCCCAAAGCGGTCAAAGGTGGCCATTGTGTATTGCTCTTTGACAGTTAAAGCATACCGTAAAGGAGAAACCCCAAAGACATTATGTGGTTGTGGATTATGAGCCAGAATACGATCACTCCAGGTTTGGAGCACAAACCAGGGTGCTGAGAATATAGTCTGGACAGTTGAACTCAAGATGTACGGAGCAGAATCAAGCCAGGAAGCTTTTCTGCATTAGTAATTGCTGAGCAACCCCGATGGGCAGCATAACGTGCATCAGGCAGTTTGGGTTAACACTACCAAAGTGTCTCATCTGGTCGTAACCACGCTTATTGTTTGCAATTTTTATGCCTTAGCTACATAGATGTCTTATGTGCATATTGTATTTGTCAGATGCTTTCTCTTGGGTGCTCTGGAAATGCCTCTACATGATCTTAAACAGCTTTATAGAAACTATGATGCACTGTGTGATCAGATGAGCTAGAAAACCCTAAAACGTACTCTTATTTTCATGATAGGTTAAAGGTGTTCTTGGATCGTTAGAGAACTGATGTTGTATCTCTTGATAGCCCTGGAAGCTGTCCGGGCGTGGGAGGGCGGCACTGCCACTGCAACCGTTTTATTTTTCTTCCATGTTTTGCTGTTGCAGCAGTTCAGAGCAAGAGGGAGAGGATGGGGCAGAGGCAGCTTTTCAGGCAACAATAACAGCAACAGCGGTGGCAACAACGACTTCCAGAAGCGAAACAGAGATGAGGAGTGGGATCCAGAGTACACACCTAAGAGCAAGAAGTACTACTTGGTATGTGGCTGAAGTACTGAAGCATGTATATACAGTCCAGGTATATCTGGTCTTAAATGCTTTAGAGGTGAAAGCGCCAGCTGTCATTAAACTGTCTAATCCACCAGGTTAAGGCTTCATGTGACACATCTTCAGAAGAAGCTTCTGGCTCACGGCTAAAGAGAACTTGTTTCTGTTCACTATAGAGTGGTTTGCCATTAAGTGAAATCCTAAAGGCCAGTTAAAGAGCACGTGTTTCACAGTATTGTGGAAAACGCAGCTTAAATCTGTTAGTCTGTGGTGCCGATGGCCTACGTTTCTTGGTTCTTCTATCCCCACAAAGCGTCCAGCTTCCTGGATGGGTTAGTACTGTTCCTTTTTATTTCTGGTGATAGCAGTCTGCCATACCAACAGGCATTAATCTGCGAGAATCCTGTCTGACTGTGTTCTTTGAAAAAGGGGCAGTTTTAAACAGACACTAACTCATTTTTTTTTTTCCTTCCTGATTTGGGGTACTTGAGATCCCTAATCTTCTCATTAAATAATGCAATATTTCAGTCTTGTACCTCAAACAAGAAAGCTTAGACTTTATTACTGCGTTCTCCTCTGATCTTGTTGGAGGCAGAATTGTAATTTTTGGGGGTATCCAGTCTCTACACTGCACTTTTAAGTATCGAAATGGATCAGTTTGAGCCCAGTGACATGGTCCGTATCAGTTTGTACCAACTGCATCTGCCTTAGCTCACACAAAGCATTCCTGAAAGCGACATGTGTTATTAAACTCCCTGAGTACCCAGCAATAAGGACTGAAGCTGCCCAAGTGGTTTGATTGGCAAGAAAATAAAGGGGAAACGTGTAGAATATCTAAATCAGGGAGTTGCAGAACCGGCAATGGTACTCCAGGCCTAGACACCCATCCCCTGCCAAGCCCTAAATATTCTATAGAGACCTTCCTGTCAGCAAGGGCAGGTTGCCATTCACAAAGAGCCTGTGTAGCGACTGCGCATTCTTGCCTTCATCTGCTGTTTTTCTTCCCCAAAACAAGCCAGTATTTCTCTTCAGCTAGCAGTGTTCACTGTGGCATAAACACGGCAATCTGCTTCGTGCTGTGGGGTTGCGTATCACAAACCAGAGTTTTCCTGCTCTTACATTGAGTAGTCAGTCTGTTTCAACTGATGTCATTGGCTTCCTCCCATGCAGCACGATGACCGGGAGGGCGAAGGTGCGGACAAGTGGATGAACAGAGGCCGTGGTCGGGGTGCTTTCCCCCGAGGAAGAGGTCGCTTCATGTTCCGGAAGTCAAGCACCAGCCCCAAGTGGGCTCATGACAAATTCAGTGGAGAAGAAGGAGAAATCGAAGATGACGAAAGCGGAACAGAAAACAGAGAGGAAAAGGACACCTTACAGACGACGGCGGAATAGCCGCAGTGTCTGCATGTTTCCGAGAGTCCTGGCAGGAGGGAAGGGGTTCAGCACAATGCTAGTGCTGGAGGTTGTCAGGGCGATCCTGAAGTGCTGAGCAGAGCCCCGGAGAGGAGCTCTGAAACAATCCTGAAGTTAACTGCGTTTCCAGAGTTCAGCCTCCCTAAGTGTGGACTGGAACTGATAAATCATTTATGCTTGGATCCACTTGTGGAGTATATCATCCCAAAGACTTACCTTCTGGACTGAATAAGGTCAAGTACTGGGTGAGATACTAGATTTTCTCTCATCTGTGACCTTATTGAACGGTCAGTTATTTTTTTGGTAACAGGCTTTGAAGACAATGTGGATTTCGGTTTGTGCCCATCTTAACCCAGTAGTCTTGACATTTTTGTTTCTCTTTTATAATTTGAAATAGTAAAGGTCGGGATTAACTCGCCAGTTCAAATTTTTCTCCCCTACTGTGTATTCAATTTTTTAAAATTCATACTCTACTTATTTTAGGCCTTTACGTATGTAGTAACATCAATTAAATGATAATTTTGGAAACTATTTTTGGTTCTTATAAATAAGAAAACAATGAAGCATGTGAATAAACATCTAAATGTTAACTTGTTGGGACCAAACTGCTATGATTTTTTTTTTTAAACTTTTTTTTATGTAACAGTTGAGTTTAGGGCCTTTTAAAAACGATTCTTTTCCTTTTATGTCGAAAGTTAACAAAATTAGCATGGTTTAAAAAAAAAATTACACCCTACTTTTCACCACTGTTTGTGTACACTGTTAGGCCTGGTGTGTGCTGGAGTCCCAAACTGCTTGTAGGCATTTTGTGTATCCTCTTTGCAGCTGGTTGTGAACTTGAGTGCTCTTTCCAAGGTAACATAGTTTTCTAAGAAACTTCAGAATTCTACTAGGTTAAAAATATAAAAGGAGATGAGAATTTTTCAATATTTTTTATTAATCTTTTTATAAAAACAAAAGGCAAATCCCTCCTGTGCTGGTTAAGGATGGCCGTTATGATGTCTTTCTTTTTATCTTAAAACTATTCTGAAGAAGTTTGCAAATAGTTCTCTGGCTGAGTCAGTGAGCCCTCTGAGCAGGAGAGGCATGTCCACGCACCGACGCTGAGTGTGCACGTGCTGTAAAGACACCGCTCTCCCTCTCCTCTCCATCTCTGCCTTCCCTTCCCCAGGATTGCTGTGCTGTTTCCCCACACACACCAACTAGAGTTTGGTTTGTTTTGACTTGAACAGTTCCTGTTTAGCAAAGCCCTGAAGTTTGTTTATGCAAATAAAATACAATAAAATAAGTAGTAGGCGTAACTCTGCTTTGTTTTGTGTTCGGAGTCGGGGCCTCCTGTCGCCAGACACTTGCCTTCTGGATTAATTGGTGAGGCCAGAAGAACCAAATGCCTGTGGCCAGCCCCAGGGCGGAGCTGCGGAAGAGTTGCTGGAAGGGAAGCTTTAAACCATGATGGTCCTGGAAGAGAGATTGGACAAGACAGCAGTCATGAAAGAGGAAGCTCAACCTGGTGTCTGCGGGCTGCCCCCACTGTTAAAAAGCAGCAACTGCAAGCAGTTACTCTCCTGGTGCAATGCACAAGAGGTTCCTGTCTTTCATGGCTCTGCAGGTGGGGAATGCTGCACCTGGAAGCAAGTAGAAAAACTGCCATCGCAGCACAAGGGCGCGCGGGAGCAGAGTCCCGCAGTTCCCCCTCCAGGAGCTGGTCGGGGGCAGGCACTGTAAGGGTGGTGTTTCCTTGAGTTACGTTATTGCAGGTGCTGGAACTGGGCAGCAGGTGGGTATTTGTTTTACCGTTAGCCTGGCATGCTCCCTAAGTTTGTTGCTAAAAGCAACTGCTGTTTTTTAAGCCTCTTTGTGTTAGTCGTAATTGCATGGAGGAAGGGGGAGGTGACGCAGCCGTGTTTCCCAGCCCTGCTGCCATTAGGGATTGTGTCACCTGTGAACAGGAAGAACAGCTCCATCCATGCTCTAAAACCAAACTCCTCCATGAAGATACGGCTCCAGGCAGCCCGGTTTTGTGCCAGCACTAAACCCCGATGCTTGTCAAGCACAGCCGAGTAAGCTGGCCTTTGCATTTGCTGGTGCCAGACAGTAAATGCTTTTCCATTGCTGCCACCCCAAAGGAAGATTGCTCCTTGCTCTCTGACATCTGCCGGGGGGGTGCTGGGTGCGCAGCCTTCGTGGTGACTTTAGGCATCCGCCAGCACTGCAGAGAAGCATTCCTGGGTGGTGTGTTGGTTCATGGTGTTGGCTAACAGCAGTTGAGACAGTAATGTGGGTTAACGGTTTGTGTTTCCCTTCACACTTGAATTTGAGCCCTTGAGCCAACTTGAGAAAAAGGGCGCCCAGTGTTCCTGGCTCCTCAGCCCGAGTGGCCAAACCCAGGGGAGAGCACGCTTCCCGCTCCACAACGGTCATGTCCACCTCCCCATCAGCCACCTCTGCCCGGTGCTGATCCTCAGGCCCCCTCCCTGCTCGGTGGTTCAGTATTGCTGGGTCAAATGCATTTGGCCTAAAGGAATATTCATGCTGTCAGCCCTGGACCAAGCGCTGGCCAGGACCAGCTGGGGAGCCCTGGGGCAACTAATGACCCTTCTGGCTGCTGCACTCTGCGGAGGGACTTCAGCACCACGGCCGCACCAGCCCTGTGCGCTCGCGGTTTGTGGGTTTCGGCCCCTCTGTGGTTTAGGTTTCACTTCCCCCTCCACACCGAAGGTGACAGACGCACAGCGAGACCCGGGTGGCTTTGAGTTGCTGTCCAGGGCCGGCTGCGACTCCTGCCTTAGTGCTTCACTCCCTGGATTGGCAGCCTGTGCCGGCCCTGTAGCTGTGCCTGTGTCGGCTGATTTTGGCTGCTGCCTGCACATGCAGCTCAGGTAGGGATGCGCCGTGCAGGTGGTGCCGAGAGCTCAGCCCTGGCACTGGGCATGGCTGTGCTGCGCCGTGGGCTGCGTCTGGGTGCTGTTGTTGGGGCAGGAGCTCGGGGTCTCTCCTCTCCCCTCTCCTCACAGCGAGGCACCTCCCTGGCTGTCGGAGAGAGGCAGGAGCGGTTGCAGAGCCATGAATCCCCTCCATGCTCTCCAGTGGCAGCTGGAGTTGGCTGCTTCTGCTAAATCCACCATTTAACAGCTATAGCCCAAGCCACGCACCAGCCTTTCCGAGCTGCCATGAGCACACACGCCTTCCCCAGCCTGGCAGCTGCCGAGCTCGCGGGGCAGCAGCAGCAGGAGGGTTGGGACAAATTCCCTCTGGCTCTGGGCAGCAAACACCGGGGGAGGCGGTGAATCGCCTGTAGTGAAGGGGTGAGTGTTTGGAGGGTGCCAGTCAGCATTTGGGCGGGAGAGGCCACAGCAGTGTCTGTGCATCAGATGGGATCACCCCAGAGGAGACCGAGCCCACACAGGGTGAGCGGGTGCCCCTTTTTTCCTCATAACACTGCGGCTGCAGCCTCGGGTCTTCTCAGATGCCAGTGCCAGGCGGCAGCAGCACCAGCAGCCCTGACCGCCTGGCTCCCTCGCGTTACCGCTGCCGCCCTCCTGCACGAACGCCCCTGAGCCGGCAGACCCAGGTGGCAGCTCTGTCGGGGGGCCTGGTCCCACCATGTCCGAGCTCACCCTGCCGTGGTCCCGGACAGCCCAGCCCAGGCGGTTCCTGTGCGGCTGTTTGCAGGAATTTGGCTGTGCTGAGGTCTGCTGGCAGCCTCTGGCACAGCCAGGAGGTGCCGGCGGAGGAGGGCAGCCCTGTGGGTTTGCCCCCAGCCCCTGGTCCCTTCCGCTCCCCCAGCCCTTTCTTTCCATGCAGTGGTTTTGTGACTTCCTCCGCTCTGGCCACCGTGCAGCAGCCCCAGCCCCAGCCTTCCGCAGCCCAGGCCCTTGTCACTGAGCCGCCCTGCTGCTGTGGGTCCCCAGGCTCACCGCCTGCATCGGGCTCGTCCAGTGCGGTGGTGGCTGGGGGCGAGCTGGGGGGGTGCCAGGGCTGGGTGCAGGCGCAGGGTGGCCCATGAGAGAGCTGGCCTGGTCCCGGCGGTGCAGGGCTCCCTGCGCTCATTGTGCCACAAGCGGGGCCACCGCGTGTGTCCCTGCAGTGAAGCTCCGGGGCAGCGATGCCGCGGTGGGGCTGGGCTGTGCCGTGGGGCCAGCGGCTGCAGGCGCAGCTCCCCATGGGCACCCAGAGCCGTGGACCGGCACAGCCGGGCCCCAGAGCTGTGCTCCCCACCAGCATTCGGGGCTCGACCATGGAAGGGAACCCTCTCCCCACTCTCGCAGGTGCCCACCCCGACAGCGAGGCTGAGACACTGCACTGAAGCAAATGCCCAAGCCCTTCCCAGTGCCAGAGGAGAAGGTGAGCGGGCGGCTCCGTGCTGGGGGCAGTTTGGGGCTCAGGGGACATGGGGCTCTGCAAGCCAGCGGGTGCTGCCTGGGCTGGTGCCTGGCTTGGAGCCGGGAACCCTCGTGCCCCAGCAGGTCTCCTCTCCCACAGGCAGAGCTGCAGCCGGTGGCGCAGCGCCCGGCACCCATCCTGCCACCAGAGCTGGGTGAGTCACCCCGTCCTCATGCCGTGGGCCAGGGCCATGCCCTGGAAGGCTCGCTTGGGGTGCTGGGGGGACCTGGGGAGGAGCCAGACCTTATAAGCCCTGTCCTGCCCTTCCGGCGCAGACCAGGAGCCACAGCTCTGCCGGGCCCTGTTCGACTACGCCCCAGAGCTGCCGGACGAGCTGCCACTGCGGCGGGGAGATGTCATCCAGGTCCTCAGCAAGGTGAGGGGTGCAGGGATGGGAGCGACCCCGAGGCTGGTCCCCGGTGCTGACGCCTGCCCTGCCTGCAGTGGACGGAGGTCGAGGGCTGGTGGGATGGGCAGTGCCAACACCGGAGAGGGCTCTTCCCCAACAACTTTGTGGAGCTCCTGCCGGCACCAGTGCCCACGGTGAGTGGGGGCTGCGCTGGAGCTGCCTTGCCCATGCTGCCCCGGGGCTCGTGTGGTCGGACCCTGCACACTGGCAGTCCCTGCCTGCGGTCCCATCATCCTCACCCAACCCCACTGTCCCGCAGCTGAGGCTGGTGATGCCATCCCAGGATGCAGAGTCCGGTGAGTCCGGCTGTGGCGGCCATCCGGCCCTGGGGGCCTCAGTGACCCACCAGAATGGCCGGGCGGCCCCGCGGCCGGGTGCGAAGTGGGTTGGGGCAGCCAGGGGGCCAGCCATGCCAGGAGGCAGGAGGAGCCCCAAGGGGTGCAGGGATGCGGCATGGACCGGCACCGAGGTGCTCTCTGCTTCGACTTCCTTCCCAGCACGGAGCCAATTTCCTCCGGTGTCACGTGTGTGGTGTGGGGCCGTGGCAGCCGGGGGAGCCTGGCACGGCACCGCACAGCACGGCCTCGTGGGCAGCCTCGCACTGGCAGGTAGGATGGAGCGGCCACGGCTCTAGGGTCCTGCACCTGGGGACTGTCCCAGCGGCAGCATCTGCACGGGGCCACACTGCTCCTGGGCTGTGCCAGTGCTCCAGGAGCTGGGGGGGCTGCTGAGGAGCAGGGGCTGGCGAGACACTGGGTAGCTCCAGCCACCACCGACCCTGCGATGGAGCCCTGGGGCCTGGAGAGCAGCTCCCTGCACCCTCAGGGCTGGGGCCCCTCATCCCCGTCCTCACCCCACGGCCCTCGTGCCTGTGGCCATCTCTTCGGGTGGATAAAACCCGCACACATTTTTGGTGCCTGTGAGACTGCCATGGCGAGGGCCGTACTGGTGGCGGCAGGGACCAGGCAGCATCAGCGCCGCCGGCCTGCCATGGGGACAGCGTGGCCCACCACAGGGACAGGGTGCCCCACCATGAGGACAGGGTGGTCTACAGGCACATGCCTGTGGCCTGGTGCCCTGTATCCCGCTCTGTCGGGGGGGCATGTCCCAGTGGGACCCTGGGGCTCAGTGGCAGAGGGATGCTGCCGCATTGTAGGCGGCGGCGGGACGGCATCCTGCCCACGCCGGCGCTCTGGGGGAGGTTTGCAGTCGCCTGCTCTGCTGCGCGCAGAGGAAGCGCCGACCGCAGCGGGGCTGGGTGCTGGGCTGGGTGCGGGGATGGGTGCAGGGTTTGGGTGCAGGGCTGGCGGGAGAGGCGGCTGCCCCTGAACCAGCAGACAGGGCCCTGGGCACATGGTGCTGGGGGCAGTGGGGCAGAGCCGCCATGGGGCTGGTCGGGTCCCACCGAGCATCGCTGCCGGCCGTGGCAGACGTGAGAGATGGTGCTGGCGGGAACCACGGGCCCAGGAGCGCCATGGGGCGACATCTCCCACCGGTCCTGCCTGTGGGCACCTCCGCCCAGCACCACCCTGTCCCCATCCCTGTCCCCACGCACAAGCCTGAGCCCAGGGCCCCTGGCAGGAGCAGGGTCTGGGGATGAGGGGGGTCAGGAATGGGGTGGTCCCTGGAGACAGTGTCCTAGCAGGGCAGGGGGGCTGTCCTGCCCAGCCGAAGGGTCCCTGGGAGAGAGGCCGTAACGAGGGTCCTTCCCCCCAGCCCCTGATGAGCCCCTTTGCTCCCCGGCAGCCTGTAAGGCAGCGAAGGACGAGGAGGGGGAGCACCCAGGTGAGTCCCTGGGCTGGGGCCCGGGGGAGGAGGGAGGGACTGGGGTGGGGACATGCCGGGACAGGACTCCTGTGCCTGGGGCAGGTCGCCGGTGCTGGGGCATGGCCATGGCCGGGGCTCCCCGGCGGGAAGCGCTTCCTGCCCCGCTCTCACCCGGCCGTGCCGCGCAGTGCTCCCTGTGCCGATCCCAGCCCCAGCCCCAGTCCTGCCTCCTCTCCCCAGAGCTCCCGGCACCGGCGAGGATGGAGCCGGCCAAGCTTCCCCCCAGCAAGAGGATGGCTCCTGCTCCCCCCATCCCCGCCAAGGCCAAACCGGCCCCCATGCTGGCGAGCAAGTAAGACACACGCGGCCGTGTTCGGGTGTCTGGGGCCACCACAATGCCCCCCACCGCCGGGGTTGTACTGATGTCCATGCTTGGTCCCCGCAGTGGGGCTGGCATCTCCCCGGGGAGGGCCGAGCACAGCCCGGCTGTGCCACTTTACCGCCTCTGCCGTCCCCAGGCTCGGCACCCCCCAGCCCTGCGCCTCGGCCGATGCGGAGTTGGGCAGAGCTGGCGACCCAGGTAGGTGCTGGGCGCCAGCACCAGGCACTGCAGCCATCACAGGGCTGTGCCCCGTGCCAGCGCCGGGCGCTGACACCCTCCCTTTGGCAGATGCTGACGGCTTCAACGCGGTGCCGGTCACCACGGCCAAGCTGAGCCACCCCACCGCTGCGCGCCCCCGGGTGCCGGGCCAGCGGCCGCCCAGCCTCACCCTGGGGAGTGGGGGGGGTTCCTGTGGGGGGGCACAGCCCCGGGGGCCACCCCACACCGGGCTCTGCGCCCCTCTCCCTGGCGCGGGGCAGGCGCCTGTCCCACCATGGAGCACGGAGGCGCCGGCGGTGCTGCGGCCAGAGGAGAGGCTGGCCCTGGAAGACCTGAAGGCCGAGGTCCGGTCCCTGCACATCCTCGTGGACCTGATGCGAGTCCAGCATCTGTGAGTGGGGATGGGGGTGTCAGGGCGCTGGTGGTGGCAGGGGGTCCCCAGCGGTGAGTGGCTGCTTGCTGTTGGGTCTGGCCCCAGCTGAGCCGTCCCTGGTGCGTTGCAGGCGGGACCTGGAGGACATGCGTCTGGAGATATGCCAGGAGCGGGCCAAGCGCCAGGCGCTGCAGGTGAGTCCTGGGGTGAGGGGCTGCCCCCATGCCGGGATCCCCATCACCCCCCCCAACGCTCACAGCCTCTCCCCGCAGGCAGAGATCGAGCGGGTGAGGAAGGTGCTGCCCTGCTAGCGTGGCTGGGGGCTGCGGCTGCAGTGCCCACCCCTCTGCAACCCCGGGGGCACGGGGTAGGCGGCTGCCAGGTGGTGCTGCAGGCACTGTGCCGGTTCTGTGCCACTTGCCCCCCGGCCCCACTGCCCCCAGCCTGGGTCTGCACCGATCGGGCATGAATGCCTGCCCCGCACCTGAGCACGGCTCCCTGTGGGGTGGGGTGGCCCTGAGGCTGTGCAACAGCCCCCAGGGTTAGAGATACTGTTTAAAAATAAACTATTTTGGGTACAGGGCGCTGCTGGGCTGTGTGGGTGCTGCAGAGGGCAGATCCTTGGGACTCTGCTGTGGGCTGCCATGTCCCTGTGGTGTTGGGCAGGGCTGGGCTGGTGCTGCCGGGCACAGGGGGTCCCACCATGGCACAGGGGATCCCACCAGGGCTGGCTCACTGCAGAGCCCAGGGCAGGACCCTGCGGTCCTCAGCCCCACATGGCGGGAGCGGACGTGCTGGCAGTCACAGGCAGGGCTTGTGCCTCCACCAGCCGGTCCCCGGGGTGGGGGCCGAGCGTCCCCTGCCACCCCCGTGCCTCATCCTGGGCTGGGGTGCAGAGGCAGGACCCGCAGCACTGCCTCCTCCTCCTCGTCCTCCAGCCCCCGCATCATTTCCCAGCCCAGCCCCAGCGCATCCTGGCCTCCAGCCACTGGCATGGGGCCGGGAGAACATCTGGAAAACATCTGGATCCTGCTGGCGCTGGGGACCAGCCTGGGAAGGAGCTATTTTTATAAAGCAGCCGGGGAAGGGGCTGGGGAGGGGGCAGCAGGGCCCCCCGCACCCTGCGGGGCTGGGCCGGTGCTGGGAGCGTGGGCAGGATGTGGCCCAGCCCTGTGGGGAGCAGCCCGCGTGCCTGGGGAGCGCCTGCCGCCCCGAGAGCCCAGCGGGGAAACATCCGCCCTGGCCCCGCTGGGAGGGCGCTGGGTCAGGGCCGGGCGGTGCCGGAAAGGGTCCTGGCTAATTTTAGTGGGGCCGGTGGGGAGGAAACTGGCCAGGGGAGGCAGCTGCGGCCGGACCCCCCCAGCACTGCTTGTGCCGGCTGCTGCAGCCTTGGCCGCCCCGGCATGCAGGGGTGCCCTCGGTGTGCCGGGCCCCCACCACACTGGGCTCCAGGTAGTGTATAACAGCACCATGTTTCTGGGGCAGGACCCCACAGCTTACATGGATGTACAGCCCGACCGTGACCCATGGGGATGGGCCTCCCTCCGGCGCCAAGCCGATGGGGCCAGCACCAGCAGCCAAGTCCAGCAAGGTCTGCCCTGTCCTCGTCCTTGTCCCAGCAGGGTTCCGGGGCTGCTCGGCTGGTGCCAGCAGTCGTACCAATGGCTCAAAGTGCATCACGTCCCGCAGTGGCAGGGGCAAGTCTGGCTCTGGGGGGTGCTCGTGGCACCAGGGTCTGGCTGGCAGCAGTGCAGAGCTGCTCCGGGCCAACTCCTCCAACCCAGGGGCAGTGAGCAGCCCCTGTCCTCCTGTCTCCTGGCCCCAGACTGGGTCCTAGGCAGCTCCCGGGGGGTGGCACGTTGTCGGCTGAGCTACCGGGGGGAGCCAGGCACAGTGCCGGGGCAGCTTCCCCTGTGCCAGGGCTCAGTAGTAGTGGACACGGCCCAGGGTGCCGGTGCCGGTGCCCAGGATGTCGGGCTGCCCGTTGCGCCAGATCTCCCGGATGATGCGCTCGCGCTCCTCCAGCCGCTGCGCCCGCTCCAGCTCCTCTGCTGAGGCGAAAACGTTGACAGCCAGCGCTCCGTCCCCAGGGCCATGGCTCTCCAGTGGGATCTCGGTCACAGGCAGCAGTGACTCGGATGCTGCACGGTCAACAGTGTCCTCCTCTTCCTCGTCCTCATCCTCATCGTCCTCATCCTCGCTGAGGTCCCTTGGGCGGGGTGGGGGGCGCACGGGGGCCTGGCAGGAGAGGCGCAGCACCAGCAGGCACAGGGTGAGCACCAGCCCGAAGCAGACACCCAGCACGAAGTAGAGCCCAAAGCTCTCGGGGTTGGCTGTGGGGAGAGCAGAGGGGATGAGGGACTGGCCTGTGCCTGCTGCGGGGCCCGCGGTGGCCCCAGAGTCCCCCTGGGACATGCCCCCACCAGTTCTGGGCAGGCTTACCTCGGATGTGTGCATACGCAGCCATGCTGTTGCTCAGCAGCTCCATGTCCTGCCTGGGGCTCTCCATCCTGCACCCGGTCACACTCAGTGTCTCTGGGGACGGCACGTGCTTGGCATCTGCGGGACATGGGGCCTGAGCAAGGTGCTGCTGGGGGCTGGAGCCCCTCCCAGAGCCCCCTGTCCCCTCTGGGGCCGTTCCTGCATGCGACTGTGCCCCAAGCCGGAGCAGGGACTCATACCAAGTCTGGGCTGCTTGGGCCAGTGCCAAGCCCCGCCAGGTGCTGAAACAGAGCCATCTCGCTCCTGCTGCCCCTCTGTCCTTCCTGCGGGACCAGGACGGATATGGCTCCTCCAGGACACCGCGTCAAGCAGATCTGTGGCACTGGGCCAGGCTTTCCATCCCGTGCCCCAGCCATGGGCACAGGACATGGGACATGGGGCTGGGCTCAGTGCTGAGCGGGGCCGGGGTCCCAGCACGGATATGGCTCCTCCAGGACACCGCGTCAAGCAGATCTGTGGCACTGGGCCAGGCTTTCCATCCCGTGCCCCAGCCATGAGCACAGGACATGGGACATGGGGCTGGGCTCGGTGCTGAGCGGGGCCGGGGTCCCAGCACACCCCTGCAAGCCTGCCCATGCAGGCAGGGCCACGGGGCACGCAGGAGCTGGTGCTGCCTGTGCACGTGTGCACGCACGCACGCACTCCCCGGGCAGCCCCTCTGGGGCAGCGTCCCCCCCTCCCCGTGCTGCTCCCGGCCGAGCCCCAGCCTCAGCTGTTTGCTGTTGGGCTCCGTGGCATGGGGGCAAGGACCGGGCCATGGTGCAAAGGCCGCCAGGTCAGCAGGCAGCAGGGAACACTGCTGAGCTGGGGCTGACCCCGCGCCCCCCCGCCAGCTCCCACCGTGGCCCTGGAGCAGGACGGGCAAGGGGCAGGCGCCCACACCCTCCCCGCGGGGCCGGCCATGTCTCCCATGGGAACCTGCCCTGGGAGCTGGGAGGGGATGTGGGTGCCCCGTGCCATCTCCTCCATGACTCCCTCTGGGAATAAGGTGCCTGAGCCCCTGCTGGGGTGCAGGGACAAGCACCCACTTCTTCCTGCCCAGGGACCTGCGTGGCCCCAAGCAGCTCGGCACCAGCCCTAGCAGCCCGTCCCTGCGGCCCCTCGCTGCCCCCATGATGCTGGTGTGGGGCTGGGTCCCCCTCAGCTGTGGGGTGCTGAGGCCCCCAAGGCGTGGGGCTGGGCGCAGGGCTGGCCAGCGGGCAGGGCGAGAGGGATGCAGTGCCCAGCCCTGGCAGGGGACAAGCTCATTTCCCAGAAATGGCTCCACAGAGGGAAGAATGAGGAAAGAAATGCAGAAAATGTGACACATCAGCAGAACCATCCCCCGGACAGTCCAGTGCTGCGGGGCTGCCACACGTCCCGGGGCTGGGCAGCCCCTTGCAGTGTGACACCCCGAAACACGGCCAGTGGCATCCCCAGGGGGGTCCCAGTGCCCTCCCCATGGAGCAGCCCCACTGCCAGCCCCTGCAAGGGGGCTGGCTGGGAGCTGCACAGCCCTGCTGTGGGGCTGGAGGGGCAGAGCCCCACCGTGAGGCTCCAGGGACCCCCGCCGGTGGTAGGGCTGCTGGCGAGGGCACTGCAGGGCTGGCTCCAGGGCCACGGGGGGTGCTCAGCACCCAGAGCTGGGCACCCACGGCCGTGGGCCGTGGCAGGGTGGAGGTCTGTCTGTAGCAGGCACAGGGTGTGAGCAAGCCCTGGGACAGGCAGAGGGAGCTGGGCCCTGGTGGGTGCTGTGTGCCGGGCAGGAGAGTGCCGAGTCCCCACCGCCGGAGCCAGGGCTGCCCTGGACCCCTGGGATCACCCTGGAATACAAGTGCGCCGGCAGGCACAGCCCCAGAGCGCTCAGCCCTACGTTCCCAAGCACCGAACCCCGCATTCCCGGGCCCTGTGTCCCCGAGCACTAAGCTCCGAGTCCCAAAGCACCCAGCCCCAGGTCCCCAAGCACTCAGCCCTGCATCCTCAACTGCCGCGTCCCTGAGCACTGTGCTCTGCATCCCCAAGCACCCAGCCCTGCACCCTCAAACCCCCCATCCCAAGGCACTGGTCCCCACGTCCCCGAGCCCTGCGTCCCTGGGCACAACACCAGAGCGTCTTGAGCAGGGGACGGGGTAGAGCCGTGACACCCTGCCATGGCCATTGGGGCTGGGCGGACGAAGGGTGCTGGGGGTCCCTTGGGATGTCCCGTCCACCCCGTGGTTCCCTGCAGCCCTGCGCCCCGTGCTGGTGCCTGGGGGCTGGCGGGGCTGGTACTCACCGGGGTGGCGGGTGGCCCCAGAGTGGGGCGGGAAGGCGAGCGGCGGCAGGAGCCCGCTGCACTTTGGCTGGAGAGAGGGAAGAGAGAGAAAGGTCTGTTTAGCATTAACGCCGCAGCAACAGGAAATAGTTTGGAGGCGGCTGGCGGTCAGCGCTCCCCGCCGGAGCCAATGGCAGCCCCGTCCCGACGCCGAGCAGGGCGCGGGGCCGAGGCTCCGGGCCCCATCCCGGCCTCGCCCAGCGCCCATCTGGCAGGATCAGGCCTGGGCCTTCCTGGGCCCAGGCTGGGCTAGCAGTGCCAGACCCTGGCCGAGCACCCTGGGCTCGCGGGGCTGTGCCTCAGCCTCAGCGAAGCCCCGCATGTTGCACCACGGCCCCGCAGGGATGGGTGTGCAGGGAGTTGTGGGGCCAGGCAGGGTCCTGCCCTGGTCCTGGCCGGCCCCAGTGGGGCTGTGCAGGGATCAAGCAGGCCATGGGGCAGGGATCTGGCCCCACTGCAGCCCATGCAGCAGCTCCACCGTGGCACATGCTGCTCTCGAGCGGCAGCCGTGCTGGGCAGAGCCGAGGGTGCAGGCAGGGGGCTCTGCCCCAGCCAGGTCAGCCCTGGACACATCAAGACCGGACCTCTGGGACACGGGGCTCTACACCCCATGGCTGTCCCCAGGGAACCACTCCAGGCACGACCCGGAGAGATAGACTCTGCTGGGGCAACTGGCTCAGCACGGGGCAGGACCTGGCAAGGGGAGCCGGGGACCCCTGGTGCAGGATGGGGCTGGGGGTCCCCATGGGGCCACTCACAGCTGCTCTGCTGCAGGCCCATCCCTGCTCCACCCTCCCCTGTGCCTCCCCAAGCACAGCAGCCCCTGCAGCCCCCCCAGTCCTGGCTCCCCATCCCAGTCCCACTCCCCGCCCACCCCCTGGGGTCGCTGCGCGCCGGGGCTATTGGTATGAAGTTTTATTGCCGACATGCAGGAGTAGTTTCGATGTAGTACAAAAATAATGTCTTTATACAAATTTTTTTTCCTTTTTTTTTTTTTTCTTCTCTTTTTTCTTACAACAGGCTCCTTCCCGCAGCACGGCCCCTCTGCCCACACCCCCCAGCCGCTCCTGCCCTCCCTGCACCACCCCCTCTTCCAGTTTGCTTTAATACAAGTGTGATTTACTGGCAACAACCGGTGTGCAGGAATACTGGGTATGATACAGCCTTGCAGAGTCCCCAGAATATTGCTTTAACTTTGGGAAAAAAAAATTATAAAGATATAGGAGCAAGACAGGAGAAAACTAGATGGAGAGAGCAGGGCCCCAGCTGGGGGACCTGGGCCCCAGGGGTGCTCAGGCGCTGGGGGTCCCTACTCTGCTGCTGGTGGCACAGGGAGGTGATGGGCACACAGCAGGGTGTGCCAGGACAGACCTACCATCTTCAAAATAAATAAGGCTAAGACTTCAGGCTACTGGCTCAGCTGGCTGGGGTTGGTGCAACTGTTCTAGTCTGCATTAGTGTTCATAATTCCCTGCCTGCCCGCTGCCAAGCGGCTTTCACAAGTTCGCAGGCAGGACATAATGCCCGACGCTGCCAAGGAGTTTCAGGTCAATCCCTATGTCCCCACAAAGACACCTGGAGGTTGGCCCAGGCTAGACACAGTCCACTTCCCCAGCCCAGGGCAAGAGAAGGCAACACACTACGAACAGATCTGCCACTCACTCCCTACCCGCACTCACCAGGGTGGTAGAGCTGACTCCAAAAAGCAGGGCCAGCGCTCACAGCCAAGGCCACAGCAGCCTTTCCCATCCCTGCTCACACATTTCCTTGTGCCCAGGCCAAGGCTGGCAGGAGAGGGCAATGCTGGGGCTGCTGCTGTGGGGCTGGGAGCAGCCAGGAGCAGGGGAAGGAGGCAGCCAGAGAGCCCCTGCCTCAAGCGGGAGCCCCGGCTAGGGCACTGTGAGCCCTGGGACCTCTGTGTGAGAACAGTTCATCTGGCAAGACAGGCATCCAGTTCACAAAATGAGGCTCAGAAACAATCATTCCTGTTCTCAGCACAGGCAAACGTTCTTCCAGTGGCATTAGGTGACAAACCAGGACATCCTTCTCCCGCCTCAGCACCACACGGGGACAGCAGGGGCAGCCCCAGGTTTGTGTGGCGAGGCTGGGATGGCAAGATAAGCTAGGGAACAAATACAGTAATTCTAGGCAGATTATTTTGGGAAGCTTTTTCACATTATAACTCATATATTATATCTGTACCACAACTGAAGTGTGAAAATGCTAAATCAGAATTAATGCAATTTTAACTGCACCTTAGATAAGCTACTGAAAAATAAGATTAAATCATATATCCTTATGAAACTAAAAGAATCAGTGAAAGGTGGGAAAGGGGTCAGAGGCCACGCCGGGCCAAGTCCTGCAAAACCTTTGAACTGCAGACAAGATCCAATCTTTGCAGCGATTGCCTGCAAGGATGACTCTTGCCTGAGGCAGCGGCCAGGCTCTCGGGGCACCCCCGGTCACACCGGGTAATCGGGCAGCTGTTTGTGCCGCTCACGAAGGCCTCTGCGCGCTGCGGCCCACACACGGCCACCGAGGGTTAGACAACACAGCCAAACCAGGTGGCATGTTAAGGGCAGAAAAAGATTTGATGCAGATGAAGGGAAGTGGGAGGTTTCAAGAAATTCTTCCTTTCGAGAAACCCCGATAAATCTAAGCTTATTCAAACCATATGGAGCGAATGCAATCAGCCGGCTCTCCGTACTGCACAGCCGCGACTCTTGTGCCAGCAAACCAGCTTCACCCTTGGTAGTCTTCTCCTTTCCCACAGGCTTTGCTCGATCCAGAGAACAGCATGGTTAAAAAGACAAGAGAGGTAGATTACAGTCATGATTAAAAGCAGATTAGTCATCTAGGCTTTGATTTAAAAAACAGATTCCAGAAGATGCCAAGAGGTTGCTGCTTCCAAAACTAGCTTTTGAAAAAGTCTTCTCCCTCCAGAGTGAGTGTGTGTCCCTGAACAGAGCTCAGAAGAATTGCTACATTATTCTCCATCACGGGACACCGGTATTGCTGTTGAGCTGTAGTAGGCGACGTGAAAGGCAGACTGCAGGATGGTGCTTGTGCTCTCGGATGTGTGGGAAGCTACTTCCGAAGGTACCTCTGGGCCAGGATAGCTGCATCCAAAGGGTTCATGGGCTGGGCATCATGGCCCAGGCGTCGCACTGGGGGGATGTTCCCAAACTGCCGCTTCTGTAGGAAGCTCTTGGCCTCATGCAAGGTGTTCTTCTCCTCAGCCAAGAGCAGCTGCTGCCTCATGTAGTTCTCAAACTCGTACTGCGAGCACTCCTCTGTCACCTTCACCTGCCAGAGAACCACCCTGTCAGAGCCACAGCAACAAGCAATGGTCCCACAACTCCTCTCTGATGGCCCTGAGCTACCATGGGATAACTGGCATCTTAATGCAAGAACTGGATCTGCTGCCAGACGTATGTGCAGGACTCCCCACGAGTCACTAGCGCCACAGGAACAGAGGTCTGGAAACCTCAGCGGCTCTATCCTGACACAGCTCATCCCACCCCTGCCAGATATTCAGGGGCTGCACCTGTTGGACCCCAGCTCTCACATCCCCCCAAGCCCTGCGGAGGGATTTCTGATGGCAACACCGATGGCGGCATCGCTTCTACAAGGCGTCTCCAGGCAGTGAGGTCACTGGCCACCACTTCCAACACAAAACACGCTGGCAAGAAAACAGGATGTTTGCTCCCATCGCAGAACTCACCAGGGAGCCTGAGCCAACACCACTACCTCCTCCCGGCTCTCCCAGCACATGTGAGCTCTCAGCTGTGTGCGAGGGAGTGAGCGCTGCTCGGAGAGGAGCAAACTGCCCCTCAGCCAGCTCCGGGGCCAGCGAGCTCACTCCCAGGCAGCACTGCCAGCTGCATGTGACTCCTGGTCCCAGCAGCATGAGCCTTTCCTTCTGCTGCACAGGACTGCAATGGACTCTGCCACCTCACAGAGCAGCAGCCACAGCTGGGTCCTCACCACCCACCCGTCACCAGCTCGGGGGCCAGAAGAGGCTGCCATCTCTTTCCATTGACAGACTTGGCCCAGGGTCATGGAAAAGCAGCTCTGTGGAAAGGAAAGTAGGAAAAACCTACCTCTTGGGGGTTTTCAGGGTTAGCCACTTGGTCATCAATGTCTGGCACGACTTGCAAAGGGCCGCTCAGCGAGGACATAGACTGCCTGGGGGGAGAGCACAGCGTCAGGGACCCGGAGCATGGCCCCGGCTCGCCCACCCTCACCCAACACCCTGGCCAGGAAAATCCCGCCTGGCTGGCCTTGGCTGGACACCAGAGTGTGGCACAGCACTGTCTGGATGCCACACCAGCTACTGCTACTAAAGGATGCTATTCCAAATTCAATTTCCCTGGTATGAAATCATGTTAAAATCCCCAGAGCTGCCTTTTTTGGTTCTTAAACAGGATGTGGAACTCTTAACTCTTGCATAGGTAGGAGAAAAAACAGCCACAGCTCCAAAAATCACAGATTTCACCGCTGACTCAACAGGCAGCGCAAGAACTTTGCCCAGGCATGCTGTGCAGCACAGACAGAAGGTCATGGGGCTGACAAGAGAGGGTTGCACCAAGCAAACACCACCAGGATCCATTTCTGCTGGAGTGTGCTACTGGAATCTCATGCTAGTTGGTTCATGCCAGTCCTGGAGTCAGATTTACCCTCAAAAGGCATCCCCACCCTGCACATGTAGTGTTCCCACCTGTAATGGCATCTCCTGCTCTTCCCCTCCAGAGATCTCATGCCTGCTCTTACTTAATGGCTAATGCAGTGCTAATTACAAGCTTGCAGGAAATGTCTGCATTTGGCTGCATCTGTTTGTATGTGTAAGATATTCCTGACCACTAGACTTTCTTTAAAAATCAGATCTGGGGAGCACAAGGGGGGCACAGCAGCAAAGGCCCTCCTGTACCCCAGTACTGTTTTGTAATGTTATCGCTTTACAGACTCCAACCATGGTCACAATGACAAGCATTTGTACAGGCCACTCCGGCTGTATCCATCAGCCCAGTTGAGATGCAGGATTTAAAGACTTTTTTGCAGTTCTCACAGATCATCCTCTGGTGTCCTGTTTGGCAGCAGTCTGCTGGCTGCAGCTGGAATAACACAGCCTGCGGCCAGAGACGCCATGTTCCTGTCTCTTTCCTCTTGCACATACCATGATGCTATGATGGAGCTGAGAGAATCCAGCACTTCAGAAGCTGTCAGACGCTGCTGCGGATCCAAGACCAGCAGTTTTCGGATCAAGCACACAGTGTTTTCTGAGACCCGTCCATCCCTGGGAGAGAGAACATGTGGTGAGCCCGAGTGCACGAGGTGGGCAGAGGCAGCAGCGGGATGGACATGCTGGGAGCACAGGTCAGGAACTAGAAGAGCCACCACTGCTCTGACCGAGAGACCCCAGAATTAACCAGGAAGTTGATTCCCTGTCCCTGCAGCATGGGGCCTTTCTCACCTTTGCACAAGATGTCCCAGCTCCGCTACTGCTTCCTTGGTGTCTACTGCATACAGTCTTTGTTCTCATTACTGCTGTGACCCTCAGGGGCTTTGATTGAAGCCCCTCCAGCTCTGGCTGTCCCAGTAAGGCCCAGAGCACTGCCCACACAGGCACTAAGAGAAGGGCCTCCCCGGGACAGGCTGTACTCACTCAGGGATGGTGTACTCGGCAGCCTTGATTTTGCGGAAAAGCTCCTGAGGTATGCTGTCGTAGAAGGGGAACTGGCCATAGAGCATGGTGAAGAGCACCACACCCAACGCCCACATGTCACTGGGTTTTCCACGGTACGGCCGCCCTGCAGGGAGCAAGGAGAGACAAAAGCAACAGGCTTTATGACACTGCTCACCTCTGCGGCCAACCACCAGCAGTAAAGGCACTGAAGCAACCTCTGCATGTGATCCTTTTTTCTAAGCATTAATCAAAAATGCTCAAAATTTTCTATTGCAAGACACTAAGAGCCTCTTTCAAAGGTGCATCCTTTGCAAATAAGCACATTGTTCACCTTCACACAGGCGTCTTCCCTTTCCCTACAGAGCAGGGCTATCCCTGCTGAACAGCCTCGATGTGATCAGGGGGTATTCAAGTAATCAGAACCACTGCGTACTGTGCTGGAGTTCACACCTCACTTCCCTTCACCATCCCTGCAGACTGTCACCGCTGGGAGCCCCTGAGCCTTGCAGGCTCCACAGATGCACCTTGCTGCGAGTCCAGGTCAAAGGAGAAGAGAACTTAAGGGCCAGTGAGCACAAGGCACAGGGAGGCAGGAAAGAAACCCTGAGAAGAGTAAGTGCTCCTCAGGTGAAGAGTAGCCCAAGATTAACGCCAACCTCACCACCCCAGCTGCACCAGAGATCTGCATGGAAGTGCAGACTAAGAGTCTCCACACCCAGCTCAGACTGAGCCCATCAAGATGGGACTCTGCCTCTGGGAGGGATCCAGCATACGGGCACTGGAGCCTGCTGGGAAGCCGTGGAGGGCGCAGGAAGGTGCCTCCCCCACACGGAGACATTCCCAAAAGCTGCTGCAGCCCCAGCATGCCCTGGGAGCCGCTCGATGGAAATGCTGCTTTAAAGCCCCTTCAATTGCACAATAAATCAGCAAACAGCAGCATGCATGAGGGTCAAAAAAATTAAACTCCAGTGATGTACCACAGCATAGGACTGAGGGAATGACTTCCTCTGACTCATGCAGTGAGTCACTGCTGCAGCATTTGTTATTTGTACTAATTATTCTTTGCTTTATATGCTCAAAAAAAGGCACCTCTCTCTCCTCCTCCAGCTTTTCCTGCGCTGACATTTCAACAGCCATAAAATGCAAGCCATATTTTAGCAGAAGACAGCTTCTTCTGGAGACCTAAAACAAGATTAATTCTTCAGGCATTTTAGCTTCCTCTTGCACAGGAGCATTATCAATACAGACAGAGGGATGCTCAGAGCCTGAAGGTGGTGGTGAAGCCCGGAATGTCCTCAAGTAACTTTTCCCTTGACACTTGGAAGGGAAGTGCAGACTGAACCATTTTGGAACAGCATTTTCAAGAGCACAGGATCAGGCTGCACAGACACCCCACGGGGAAGGGCTATTTGCAGAGACGTCAGAGCCGGAGCGCAGTGCAATTGCACCCAAAGGTCAGTCCAGGTGGTGCTACGCAAGATGCAGACCTGTAACTAAGGCTGCTCTTTGCAGGGTCTTGAACAGCCTCAGTTGTCAGAGAAGTCAGCAAAGACAGCCTGTTCAGTGCCTTGTGGTATGTGGACTACAGACAGGCCAGTCAATCCACCAAAAAGAGAGCCGTTAGAGGAAATGCGGGTGCTTGCAGCCGAGCTGTGCTGGCAGGGAGGGTAACAGGGCTGAAGTCCAGGACAGAACGGTACCCTGGACAAGCAGGAAGGAGCAGCCTGCACCAGACACCAGCCACTTGAGCTGCAACTGCTCCAAGCTCCTGCAGAGCAGTTGGCTCATATCATCCATCTGGTTACAGGGGCCTCAGGATATCCTGCAGAACAGGAAAGGCCTGCAAAAAAAACACACGTTCCACCTCCGCGCCTGCCTCTGCTCCCTTCCTGGCTTAGTCCTGCCCAGGAGGGAAGCAGCCTCAAACCTGCCTGGCAGATCACGTCGGAAGCGCTCAGCTGCATTTACTGCTGCTGCCTGTGAACCTGACAACAAACTTACTAATGGGAGTCCACTAGGTCTAGAAATTTCAAGACCAGCTCCCTCTGAGGAGATTTCTGAAATACAATAGCTCAGGAGACCATAAATGAATAACTCAAATCTTCAGAGGTGTTTTCAGTATTCTAGATGTTATCCTCGCATAAACAAATGCAATAGACTGGCAAGTATTCTGGCTTTCACACCGGCTATATGCACACCAGTGAGTGGTGCTGCCCAACGTACTGCCGACTTGTCCAGAAAACAGTTGGTGCTGATGACCTACTGTCCACAGTTTTAGGCAGTTTCCCATCACCCTAAGGCTAGCTCAGCCCTGCGGATGGATAACCCTTAGCAGGTGGGATGCATTAGGGGTGATCTTGGACTGCATCCTGCAGTTCAGCTCCATCCAAAGGGAATTTTATCTGTGCTCACAAGGAGTACTCTGCAACATGAGCTAATGCACGATAACTGGAGTCTACATAGAGAGATGCTTCAGATGCACAGTCCCAGCTGTGAATGCACCCTTCAACACTAGTCCAGCTCACCTGGATGAGAAGAAAAAAAAGCTCCAAAAACAATGCCTCGGTCACTACACTGACAAACAGGACAACCCCTGCCTGCTCAACTATTGCCAGCACAAAAGCTAGTGCAGCAGCAGACCTTAGAGCTCAGGGAAGAGAAACCTCCTGAAGCAACTGAATAGACAGAAACCACATTTGTTTCTGAAAGTCCCATGCGCTGGAAACAGTTAGAAGGTGGGAGGACATTAGGGAAAGCTGTTCTTTGCCAGACTTCTGCTTAAGGCCTCTGCTGGAGACAAGATACAGCCCCAACAGACTGCTGGTCTGGCCCGGTGTGATCATTCCTTTATTTTTAAGTAACTCCTCTCAGCCGGCCCAGAAGTCGCCCAGAGGGTCAGTAGTTCCCTTCTGGAAGCAAGCAGCAGCTGCAGCAACTGCTCCTCTTAGTGTACAGCCTGGAATAAACTGACATTATGGTGGGATTTGGACCGATTGCCTCTTAGGCCTAGGGATTTACCTGCAGCTTAAGTGAAGCCTCAGGAACAAGATTCAGACGTGGGAAACAGAATATCTTGTCTGCAGTCGGACTTATTTAGGAACAGGCAGGGAGCATTTAATTAGCTTTGAAGTTCAGACTAGCCTTAAGAAAAAAGTTACGCTCGCTCCTTCTCTCCATACTTTCCCAGTTGGAAAAACAGACCAAGTCTCACAACTGGACCCTAATTAAGAGGCTCTCACAGAAGGCAGGTTACATACGGGGACAGAACTAGGTGGTTTTCATTTATTGTCAAGAGCCACAAATAAATGAAACAAGTGTAAAGCGTGGGGGCTGTGAACTCCCACTGAGGGCTGAAGGGGATTGCCTACCACTGAGCACATCTGGGCTGATGTAGGCAGGGCTCCCTCGCTGGTCTTTCAGCAGGTCATCTTCACTCACAAGGTGCTTTCCGAGACAGAAGTTTGTTATGGTTATTCGATGAGTCCTGGGGAGAATCAGAAGGCATCAGTGAACAAAGACCTGCATGAGCCAAAGAGCACAGAGGAAGTTAACACCAAAACAGAGGTGTGTCTATGGGGCTTTTTGGGAAGCTTGAAGCACTGGGAAAAGACAAGCAGAGCTGTAAGATCAACTCCATCCCAACGGGGAAGAATTCCACACCTGTCACCACGGCTTGCAAGACTCTTACAAGGGGAGTAAGAGAATCTCTTTTACAGCTATGGACAAAGTCTACGTCCAACCTGCGTGGCATGTGTAAGCACGGCTGTAAGTGCAGGGTGCTCACATAACTTGCCCACCTTGGAGCCACACAGCCGCCTTTTGGCCAGCCTCTCAGGAGCATACTCACAGCATCCTAGCCAGCAGCACAGCACCAGGATCTGCACTTTCGTGCTTGCTGACCACTGTAGGGTGTGAGTATTAAGAAAGTAAAAGTTTATTTTAACAGCTGATTCTCCCCTACACTTCCCAACCACCATTTCTAAAGGCAGCTTCCAGAAAATGTCATGTGGAGAAGATGAGGGAAAATACCCTACAGGAAGGACTGCCCCATGCCGGCCCTCCATGCACTGTTTGCTTACGTGTCACCAGCAGATGAGCTGCAGGACCTTTGATCAGATTCAGTTTAACCACTTTTGCGTTACCCAACAGTCCCACAGCAAGAGTCTGGTGGCAGTTTTACCTGATCTGCAAGACTACTCTTCACACAAAAGTATGCAGAACAGAGAAAGTCTAATTAACATCCAAAAAACCTCCTACATTGACGCACTTCAGAAAAGGTGAGAACTGCAGGTACGCGCAATTTCTGTATTAAGATACCTCTACTTCCCTATGGTATTGCCAGCTCCAATAATGAATTTTTCCAGGGAAAGTGAGCTCATTACATTACAAAATTACTACCACATTTAATCTTCCATGTCACTCAGATAATTTGGATCTTAACATACAACTTAAAAGGACTCAACAGAAAAACACTATCTAGAAGACTTCTGTACTCTTGAAACGTATTACACAACTAGAGCCTGAGAGCATGAATTAAGTCAGTCAAAATAACCAAAAAATATTTCCAGCAAGTCTAACAGACAAGTGAAATAAAACCACGTGTGGGTTGGCAACGGAGAGCTGATTATTAAGAAAGGCAGACTTGTGTTTAAGAAGTGTTAGCTTCAACTGTCAAGAGACTTCCCTTGCTGAATAATTGCAGGATTTCTTAAAGATTTAAAAGACTAAGTGTTCTAAAGGACACTAAAACGCTCAGGGTTGCTTGGTTTTATTTAGTCACTGAAATTTGATCTAATCTGTAATCATCCAACTACTGCACTGGCTAATCGCAAATCTTGCGAGGCTTTAATGTCCGCATCTCACAGGGGGCAACATCTGAGGGATCTTCATTAGCGCAGGGTGTAACATGCCTGGTTAGGACTTTGCAGTGATATGTAGCTGCCTTCACTCCCCCACAAACAGAAAAAGACCTGGATCTTTTGTGAGCACGGCTGGAACAGAACAAACATTTCTGATCAGCCCAAATGACTGGTCCTCTCCATGGTGATCTATTCTTACGCCTCACCCACCCTTCCATATGACTCACTGCTGTAGAGGCTACAGTTTTTCCTTACTAAAGCTGATGGTCTTGCTAGTAAAAAGCAAAAAACATAGCATGTAATACCAAAAATGATTTTGGCAAGTGCATTCACAAAGCTTCAAATACCTCCCCTTTCCTGCTAGTGGGGGCCCCTTGTGCAGCTCTGTCAGTGGGTGCTCCACTGCACA
The DNA here is from genome assembly GCA_013389945.1 of Fregata magnificens. Taxonomy (NCBI): domain Eukaryota; kingdom Metazoa; phylum Chordata; class Aves; order Suliformes; family Fregatidae; genus Fregata; species Fregata magnificens. The sequence continues at coordinate 850,498 of WAAD01017013.1, read as the reverse complement.
CTTTGCCCTGAAAAGAAGGGAAGCTCTGCGTGGACCCTATAAAGCAGCAACCTTTGGCTGCCTCTTCCAGGCAAGGAGGAGAATCAAAGAAGCAAGCAGAAGAGATTTCTCTTAAAGCAGCTCTATAGAAACAACTTAAAACAATTTACAAGTGGCCCTGAAAACCACTAGCTGCTCTGTGTGTGGGGGGGACCAAGAAGTTCAATCTCAGTAGGTAAAATCTGTTTGCTCTCAAACAGTATTAGGGAGGAGAAAAAAAGCAAGCTGTGACCACAGTGAACCTGCATGCTTTGTACAGGCTCTAGAAGCCTGCAGACCTAAAGCCTTCCAGTTTTTTATTCATTCTACAGAAAACCAGACAGTGTGAAAAGACAATGAATTCCACTCATTCTTAAAGTTAGTGCAAAATATTTAGCCAGTAATGTAATATTGAAGGACACAGCAGAGTATCTGAACTGGAACTAGCTTGCCAACTAAATAACTACATAACCCAAGACAACTAAAAAACTCCAAGGAGCCACCAAACCAAGCGCATGCTGCCACCAGCTGCCTCTCACTCACGCTGAACTCATGCCCCACTGATGCTGTTCACTCTGCTCCGGGAGGGCTGGTCCCTCCTGTGTCTGCACAGTATCAAAGACATGTTGGAGATCAGTGCATTATAAACCCAGGCTTCCATCAAACCAGCTAATGGGAACAAGGAAGCTATTTCAAGCACAAATACAGACTAGACAGAAGAACTTTTGTTTAGATAAGTAAATATTTTACTGCTAGCAAAAACAGCGCAGTGCAACAGTCAAAGATTTAACACTGCTGTGATTATAGTACAGACTGCTGTGTTGGGAATTCCTTTAGCACGATGGAAAGTGAATTATGTGAACAGAACCACTCACCACATTTTTTTTTTTTTTTTTAAATATAAAATAAGCATTCCTCTTGCAGGTTTCTGAATTACTGTAAAATTTAGTTTTCAGAAGTTAGAATCCAAAAAGAAGCGCTGATATGGGGTCACTAAGCTTGGTGGAAGAGTGAACTATCTAGGTTGGGCTCAGTTAATTTTTGGAGATTAACTCATGTAACTTTGAACTGGATTTGTGTTTTTGCACAGCCTGCTTCCCTTTCCCTCACTCTTCTCACACAAGAGCACTCTCAACAAGTGCTGCCTCCAGTTGTGTTACTAATAGAATCTGCTTCAGGGAAGAAACATAAGACAACTGCCAGAACAGCAGCTCTCCAGCAGGCTTACCTTTTGTTTAGCACCATGTTTCCTAGTTTCAAGTCTCTGTGCACAATATTTTTCTGTAAAATATATAGTAGTGTAACATGAGCAAAAGCATATTTGTTATAGAAGTATAAATTTGATACTTGGACAAAAGCACTAAGTATCTTTTGAAATCATGTCATCTTCATTCTCAGAAATAACCTAGATCGAGGTTTCAAGCCAGGTTGCATCCCGGGTACTTTGTGCACTCCATTTTCGATTCCAGTCAGAAGGACAGAACAAGCAAGTTTGCTACTTTGAATACACAGACTTGACTGAAACAAAGAGGCCTGAAACTTAAGTGTCCAGGCTCAGTAAGACCAATATGATGAGCATTTCCCAAAAGATATACGCTTCACTGCTCTGCCAAGGAAGGATGGGTGTCCCTTGTCACAGGGTAAGAAGTCAAACATCGGCAGAATCTATTTTTGTTACAATAATTTCTAGTTTGTTGATCTCAAACTTGTAGCTTGAGGTTCTGACCTCAGAAATCAATTCTTACACTGTGATTTATTTTGCTTCAAAAGGAAATAGCTTGAAGTATTTCCTGCATTTGATTAGCCTCTGCTCTCCTCTTCAACCACCCCTTTCTGAGGTTAGTAACACTGTAGTTCACCTGATCTGCATTTAGTCCAGCTGGCCCCTCTCCACAGTCAACAAATGCTATGTTATCATCGAGAAACTTGAGGGGAGGGGAAGGGAATGCTCTTTTACAGCTTGGGGCATGAGGTCTTAAGACAGAACACTGTTACAGGGAAACAGCTGAAATATCCGTGCTCTGCAACCTTGCCACAGCCTGCACAAGGAGGTTTTAAAACATCTATTATACTAACATGGGAAAACAGTCTTCCAGCACTGAAAGGGATAATAAAGATCTTACCTTATGTAATGCTTCTACCACTCGTACCACATCATAAAATATCACTACCGTCTCCCGCTCGCTGAGTCTCTTCTCTTTAATGACATAATGCTGCAGATTGATCAGATCTGCTGTTTTGTCACTGAAATCATGAGCACAGAGACAGTCTAACACAAGACAAATGCGCTTCTTCATTTTTCTGACCATTCTATTGGCTTCTAGATCTTCTATAATTTCACAAGCTCGGTCCTACAGGGAGGCAAACAAATGAGCAATCGTTCAGGGAAGCTATCTGGGCATATGTACTTACACACGGAGCACTAGAGAATAAATAACTACATGGTGATCTCAAAATAAGCAAATGCAATCATGGTGCTTGATCTTCGCCCCGAGTTGGGATTTCAAAAAGAAGATACATGATTTCTACTTAAAGAAGCCAGAGAAAGTCTATGCTGTTTGACTATATGGGTTTGTCAGCACTGATACCGTTTACACACACACAGACACCTCTAGATAAAACCTAGAAAAGCTCTAGAGTGGTACAGACTCTGTGAATACCAGGGATCTAACACATTATTAATAAGAACAGAAATCTTAAAGACACAATTAGCAGTGCTTCCAAAGCATTAAACAGGACACAGCTGAGTTGGACATTTGGCTTATTTAACATATAGTACAGATGGCCTCAAGTGAAAAGTCTGTTGACAAAATTTAACCAGCAAGCAAGGCAATGCCAACATCCAAACCAGTAATTCCTATCAGCCCATCACATCCATAAACAGCTCTGAAGGTGTTAGCAGCACAATTCACTCATGTGAGACACTGATCCGCACATTGACTAGTTTAACTTGATGAAACAGTTTCTTGACAATTTGGCCCCTCTTACAAGTCATCATAAAACAGTACAGAGACTGGAAAGCATAAATTCAATTCTAAAGGGCACTCTATGGGCACAAATTAATTTGCCAGTGAAGCAGCTATTTTCCTACTTGAAGGGGACACTACTGAGTGCCTGTCCCATCTCTGAATCATAGAATCATTAAGGTTGGAAAAGACCTCTAAGGTCATCAAGTCCAACCATCAACTAACACCACCATGACTCCTAAACCAGGCCCTGAACTGCCACGTCTACACCTTTTTTGAACGCTTCCAGGGATGACAACTCCACCACCTCTCTGGGCAGCCTGTTCCAATGCCTAACCACTCTTTCGGTAAAGAAATTCTTCCTGATGTCCAGTCTAAACCTCCCCTGATGCAACTTGAGGCCATTTCCTCTCGTCCTATCACTAGTTTCTTGGGAGAAGAGTCCAACACCCGCTTCACTACAACTTCCCTTCAGGTAGTTGTAGAGAGCGATAAGGTCTCCCCTCCGCCTCCTCTTCTCCAGGCTAAACAGCCCCAGTTCTCTCAGCCGCTCCTCGTAAGACTTGTTCTCTAGACCCTTCACCAGCTTCGTTGCCCTTCTCTGGACACGCTCCAGCACCTCAGTGTCCTTCTTGTACTGAGGGGCCCAAAACTGAACACAGTACTCGAGGTGCGGCCTCACCAGTGCCGAGTACAGGGGCACGATCACTTCCCTCACGTTTCCCAAATCCCACTTAACTCTCACAAACCCCTGCCACAAACTTGCTTGTTTGAAGCAGCAGCAGCCGTTAATCTCAGTGGTGTGCTGGTAATTCTTTATACACAAGAATGGGGTCAGCATGAACCGTACATTAAACAAAAGCAGCTCAAGCCAATAGCAATTACTGGCATTCCCCCAACCTGGATGGTGACCAGCGGTACCTGAAAGAGCCCGTGATGATGAACCACTCCTTCCTGATTGTGGAGCAGGGAAAGGAGAGAATACTCCGTGTGCAGCAGCATCTTGCCCTGTCGTTCCTCCTGGGTTTCTATTCCTTTATCACCCCTTTCTTCTAAGGTGAGAATCTTCAGGAAAAGGGAAAAGACCTTTACAGCTCCCAGAAAAACGCAAATGCTCCCAAACCTCTCACATTTTAGGTATTCACATGCGTTTAACAGCTGATGGCATTGCTCTGATGTTTGCATACTTGCCACAAACCTGTTTGAACTAACGCCTGTTCAGAATGCATAGTATGAGCTTGATTAACACAGAAAAGCTGCTCAGATGGCTTTTTGCAAATATCCCAGGTGATTTTTCCCACTGGATCCGCCCCCATTTCAGGCACAGCGAAGCAGATCAGAGGGCTCCCGGAGAGCAGCACAGCAGCCACAGAGGCCTCGTCTAGGGCTAATCTCGACACCAGATCTACGCCTGGCAGAACTGCCCTACCAAGGGGAAGTTCCAGCAGCCATTTCCGACAGTGCACCGGCTCAGCCTACACCACACGCTACTGCAAGGACTTCTGTTGCGAGACCTAAAGTTAAAGAGCCCTGAAGATCTGGAAGCCCTGCGGTTTGCTTACCTTGAGCTGATAGAAGTCATCTGTCCCATCCTTTCTTGCCAAACACTGAACAATACTTGGCACAGGGGAGTTACCTAAACGTGGACCTAACAGCACAAAGCAAAAACAGACTTGTTTTCCTTTAAGCAGCAATGACTAATTCAGGGTTACATCAGTATGCAAGTGTCACGCAGTTTACATTAGTTTAAACTAAAGTTCCTTTTTTTTCAGGAGACTAAGTGCATTTCCACAAATTACAATCTAAAGAAAAAAAATGGTACTGAATCCAAACCTTTTTGGACAATGTTTCATTTGTTCACTGGAGAATCATTTAACAAAAGCCCACACAGGGCACAGCTGTTTTCAGAAATTCAAATTTCTGCATGCCCGAACCATATGGATTTTACATTTACTAGCAACACCCATGGCAACTGCTATTACCACACCTCTGAACCCAACTGCCACCTCTGCAGGGACTGCTCAGGTACACAGATTAGTCCAAATTTCACATTAACATACAGTCTCCACTCTTCAGTTTAAATCAATCAGCTTCCAACTGATTATCCATTGGTTTCCACTGAGAAGTCCATCATGGTTTTGACAGTTTATATAACTAGTTCTGAACTAACAACTACTCTAGCAGGTATCAAAAGGTAGCAGAGTGGACTTGCCTTGGCACATACCGCTTATAATGACCACTAGTGCATCATTAAGTTGCCTACATGCTGATTTGACAGCATATTCCAGGCAAGCAGGGTTGAACATCTCCCCAGAGCTCTAACCAAAAAGCCCCCTGAATGAATTTGCTCTTTAACAAAGTTTAAGAATGTAGTTAAAAAGCCATGCCTGCCTTGCTATATTAGCATTACAAATCTCCTTAGCTTGACTAGCTGCAGAAGCTCCAAGGGCTGCTGCTCTGCTACATCAAGTGAATTGCACACTGAGGCAAGACGCTAAATTACACATCTGCTTTGCCTCATTTCATAGTGCCTTTTATTTTCAGTTTTGCAATCAATAGCTACCTTGAAAACTGAAGAAGAAGAAAACCCTCCCTGCTTACCAAGTATAAAAGGGCCCGCTCTCTTGGCGTTATTTCCAGAAATCCCTGTACAAAGAGCTTTTGCCTTAGTGGATGTTTCCCCAGCTCCTCTGTCTGATGCTCGCCGCTTCATCCTTGGCTCTTGAAAGAGAAAGAAGATCACATCTCATGAGCAGTTGAGTTAATTTCTTACACCATCCCTTATTTCACACTGGAAGGCTTTCACCTACTGATGCACTCATGTCTCTGCCTACTTGTGTTTCTACAAAAAAGCTATGGCTCATTACTGATAGACCAGTTGTGGGTTGGAGGCTTAATGCATTTTTGAAGGTACAAATCAGCCTCATTATTCAAAGCAACATTTCCTAGAACAGTTGTTTGAGAGACATAGTGGGAACAAGTCAAAATAATTAAAGCTTGTTTTACAGCAAAAACAAGTTTGCAAATTACCATATTCCAAAAAACTCTGAAAGAAAATGCCGAAGTTATCCTTTTGTATGGGTGCCTACTTCTGATTCAGCCTATGGACTTTTGTGGGCTCCTTCACCGAGGACTTCCCACTAGGCATTGCAGCCAGCTCACCACATAACTCAGAAGGCTCAAGTCTGTTCCCCAAACAGCCAAGAATGCACAAAACTAACTGACCATAAAAATGAACAATATCTTTCACCCTTCCCAGCAAGGGCATAGAAGACAAACATGGTAGTTATTGTGAGATTCAGTTAATTTAAAAATGATTTTTCCAAAAATGTATTTTTATTCTTAAAAGAAGTTCCCCCCCTCTCTCTCCTTGTACCTCTTTAGGCTCTAACTTTTTTATTACATCTCCGTTTCCATCCAATGCACCTGGATTGAGTTGAACACCTGCAATTTGAGATCAACATATAAAACCCTATCACTTCTGTCTCCACATGCAGGAAGCAATGCTTTGTTTAGAATTAACACACTATCACCTGCCTCTAATGGATACCCCAATGAAAGGAAACACTGTGGTGCCAATACACATGCTCTCTTGCACTACCACTCCACGCAAAGAACAATTTAATCTATTCAATGCAAATCTCATGCTTTGCATCCAAGTATTTATTCAAGGTCCACACACCACTACAATTCAGCACAGACAACTAAAAGCTACTCCTACTTATTCGGGTATTGCAGAAAATCTGATTTCCAATGTGCATTTTCTGCTGCTCAGAAACCTAAAGAGCATTTGACACGGTCTTGCAGAACTGATACCTAAAGGCCAAATAAATTCAAGTCTCTGCAACTAAAACACTTCTTCCCCAAAGGAAAGTCTTGTTTCAGTTTAGCAGGAAGAGAACCCTTGTGATTGCTGCCAGGCTAGCCTTCACACACTGTATTCTCACTGCAAGCATAAATCATCTCCATCAAACTGAAGCTTTGTTTCCAATACACCTCCACTTCACCTTTATCTCTTGGAAAATAGTTTCAAAGACTTTCACAAATATCTACACATTAAATGCTCGTGCTCTAACATTTCAAAGATTTTTTTTTTTTTTTTTGGAGGGGGGTAAGAGAGAGGAGAAACTAAGCACAGATCCATTTTCTTACTCTGAGCAAGTCAAAAAATCAAGCCCCGGTAGTCTTCCCTAAGAGGTTACTACAGCAGACTGGGAGAAATATTTTGGGGTTGTACTTACTTGTTTTTAAAAAAGCCCCAGTGTTTCACCAGGTAAGGGACTGATAAATCACCATATTTTGAATGAAGTTTACCCTCTGGCAGTCCCACCCTTTCTGTGGACACAAGCATGATCTCACTGCATTAATTCATCTAGCAGTACCTGTCACCAAGATCAGAGATAGCACGAGAGATAAGGTGAGAAGTCTTGCAGCAGACTTGCATCCCTGCACTACCGACTTCCACCAGCCGTTCAGATCCCCGACACAGAGTGTCACCAGGCCCAGCTAGTTGAACAGAACAAAGTCCTGAGCCCCATATGCTCCTTGCCCTGTTCATTCCGCATCCCTGACCTAATATTTGATTGTGCCTTATAAAATTCTCCACTCCTTGCAACATCATCATCCCTGCTGGAAATGTATGAGTAAGATTTCCACTGGAGAAACCCCACTGCACAGAAACTCTGAGATAATGACCGTTGTGCAATCCGAGCTGGATAGGAATCGCTGGTGCAAATGGCGTTATCGTAAACAAAATAATCTGAGGACTCACGTAGTTCAGCATCAACTGTATCTTTACTCTTCTTCCAAACTAGGTTTTCCAACGTCTCAGGAGACAGGAGTCATCACCTTGGAGAAGGCCGGATGGTCGAAAGGTTGAAGACTCTGTAATGTGAAACGAGATACACTTGATGCTGTGGTTCTGGATTATTCTTGATTACGATAACGTGGTATGCACCAAAACTTCTGCAGCTTGAAACATCTGTGTTTATTTTGGCTTAGAAAAGGCCTGAAGCTCCTGATATCACGTGAGAGAATAAAAGGGCTCTTGAAGTTCAGTCCCCAAAGAGTCACAGACGCATGGCCCTGCCCAGCCAGACAAATACAAGTGTCAACGATCTCAAAAGGCATTCTGTGATGCGAGACAGACCTTCAGAGCAAAACCGAACACATTCTCCATTTTAACCTCCACCACGTGGTACTAGCTTGCCTGTTTTTGACAGTATTTTAAATACACCCAAGTTCACAATAGTGCCACAACAGAATCTTCACCACTGGAAGCAATTTTTAATCACAGTAAGAGTTAATGCTTAAAGTTTGGACTTGAAGAGAGCAATTTCTGCAAAAGGCAAAGAAGAACACATTGAGTTCTATTCTTATCAAATCCCCACTGCAAGTTAATTCCTCTTTACAGTTTATATTCAGCCTCTTAAAAAAAAATAATCAAACTAATTCAACTCAAATTCAGTACTGCTTAATAGTTCATCTGGTCCCATTTAAAAGGAGAAATTTAGGATTTAAATCAGACACTCTAGAATTAAATCTATACCACCTCTACCAAATGCTTAAAGTTTAACCCTCAGATATTGCACGTGTTACGCATTTGTAATCCAAGCTGGTTTACTTTACCAGTATCCAGTTAGATCAACTGAAAAATGCAAAAGGAACAATCGGGATGCAGGAGCCAAACTCCCAACACCACCCAAAACACAACACAGTATTACCACCTGGTCCTGGGGGATCTGCAAAGACTGCTGAAGATCTTTCTGAATTAAAGTACTGAAGCTATTAATACTTTGATAAACAATGTTCACAGCCTGCTCTAGGCAGCAGGACCCCGCAGCAGGATGCCCCGGTCAGGCAGACCTGTGCGAACGGTGCACCGGCTAGCCAGCACTTTCGGTATGAGTCGTCTCGGTGCTGAGAGCGAGCGGAGGTGCCCCAGTCCTACCGCTGCTTAAAGGACATCCACCGACTTAAATATCACAGCTCCAGCACAGAGCACTTGTAAGAGCAACCGAGAAAAACACCAACATAAATGGGTACTCAACTATTAAAGACAATCCTGTGCCACCCACAGCACTGTCTACCCAGTCCCCCTGCTCCCTACTCCGTTCCTGCTGCTTGGGCTGCACCGCGAGGGTGGCAGAGCCCACCAAAAATCTCAGGGGCCCTCAGCAACCCCCAGAGGGTTTGCACGTGAGCACTTCAGGTTCCTCTGAGACTGGAATGAAGGTTGATCAGATGGAAGGAAGGTCCCAGAGCAAAAGGAAGAAAACCAGGGGCAGCTGCTGTGAAAAAGCAGGAAGATTGTTCCTGTTTCTGCACATTGTGTAATCCCAATTAGAGCAAGGAAATTGGTCAAAAGGGCACAGACTTCCCTGTGTGAGTCTCCTGCAGAACGAGCGGCCATCCGCTAAGCATAGGGCTAAAAATGGTATTTTGAGACAGGGTTTTAGGAAAATCTTAAAACAAGAACAGCAATGCAGGAGGCTCCCCCTCCCTGCCGAGCCAGTGGGTGTTTTCTACCTGCAAATTCATTTCACCTTGGCTTGAGCCGGGCTGATACAAAGCTCTGATTTCAATGGGCTTCACTACTACTAGTACTCGCAACATGAAGCTGGTATTGCTCAGACACCAACGGCTGAACTATATCCTGCAAGAGAAAGCTTTAAATAAGTTTCAGACAAAAGCCGTAATAAACTGGACGGCTTAAAATGACTCTGCAGCTATAAGCTGAAACATGAGGCCACAGCAGCCCTTAGCGCTCAGACCTGGAGCGGGGACCCATTGTGAGACGGGGGTCCCATCCCACGAGCAGCATGTGCTGAAGCCATCTGCCATCCCGACCACGGGCCCCGGAGCGCCCCTGGCCTCGCTGCAGGCACGGGTGGTCCCTGGAGCCCTCCCAGCCCCGCACAGCTCAGCTGGAGGGACGATGGCAGCATCACTGCTCCTCCACCTAACACGTTCAAACAGGAAACAAACTGCTTCTTTGTGTCCTCCTGCTAGTGCCACTGGAGCAGCCCAGCCTTCCCAGGACAGGCTTGCTCAGAGCGCACAAAAGGGGATTACTGCATCGGACAAGGATTTCCTCCTCACACACAATTAGCAGGGGGCAAATAAGCAGTAAGTGGAGTCCCACACACGAACTGGTTACAGTGCAGCACAGCTGAGATTTAAAATAGACCAAAGTTGAGAATTTAGCATATTTCCATGAGAGGTAGCGAGCCTTGTAAGGGCAAAGAGCATCCCTCCAGCCCCTGCAGCAACGCCTCTGTATATAGGCAGCCGGGACTTTCCAATTCTTAAGACTGAAAAAAAAAATCATTTTAACATCAGCAGGATCAGTCTCAAAAGAGAGCATCCAACATTTCTTCAGAGAACCAGAACAAGAACACTTATCCCTTAAAACACTCTATCCTAGGGACAGGACCATTAGATACTGATGGGGTGGGTTCGCTGCCCCCCTCCCCCAAAAAACAAACTGCACAAACTGAATCGAACCACCCCCGCTCCCTGTCCCACCATCTGTAACAAAAATGGTCTCTCTCACACAGACAATGAAGTTACAAGTCTAGCACAAAAGTTCATTACTTAACAATTTTAATGTGATGCATGCAAAATATCAAACATCTTACTGGAGAAGCATCTAAACCTTCTTACTGTGCTAGCTATGACTTTAATACAATTATTAATCAAATAATTTGGAGACCTAGATGTAACATCTTTTAATTACATAGCTTAAGGAAATTGTCTAATTCCCAAATTACTGCGTGATGTTCCAGTGCCCAGCATAACAACAAAGAAAAACAAGAGAAGAGGAAACTGACCTTTTCATCTCGGATTAAAGAACAAGCAGGTCCTGCAGTCCAGCAGCCACAGCTAATAGCTGGAGCAGGAAAAAAAAAAGTACCTTTGGGGCGTTAACAGGATTACTCAGCAGCACAGAAACTAGTTAAGACACTGGAGCAGCTGATACAACCTCCACAATGCTTTCTGTTGTTTTATCTTGCAACAAGGGGACAAAATGAGTTAGTTGGTGTTTACACTTTCTAGCATGCTGACTGGCAACCCCGAAGGCATCCTACCCCACTGCTACAAGCGAGCTGATCTCTGCAAGCAAGGCAATGGGATAAGCTGGCAGCTGGGAACCAGCAGCAGATGATGGAGCCCACCAGCATCTGCTGGAAGTTCAGGGGTATGGCGGACAAGCTCCCTCAGCAAGGAGCTCATACCATTAAAGGAAGCCTGCCTCTGGGAGCCCAGGTGCTGCAGGAGCAGCTCCCAGGCAGCCGAAGGAGCTGAGCTGCGGCTGCTCCCACTCACCCCGGCACCTGAAACCTGCCTGTCACTCCTGACCTGGAAATGCTGCAGGTGGAAACAAGACAGGGCTGCACGGGAGTTACAGGCAGGGCTGCCAGGCTGCCGACTCGAGCGTGCGCACAGGACAAATGAATCACCGTTCCCCGTGGGCTTCGTCACCAGGCTTGAAACCTCTGCGCCGGAGAGGCAGCACCGCAGCCGGGCGCTCAGCCGCCCAGGAAAGCGCAGTATTACTCTGTACTCGTGAATTATCCATCTCCCACCCCAGACGGGAGAAGACCTGCCACCCAATGCAGCAGCGTCTCTGTCCAGCTTTCTCTTCTGGGAGCCAAATGCTGCAGCATTTGGGATGAAGCTGGAGACCCGGTCCAAAGGTTTTTTTCCCCGCTCACCCTGTCCACTCTTCTCTCAGCCAGCGCAGGCCTCAGCTTTTGCAAAAATGAAGCTAAAAAAAATTGATTCAAATGAGCAGTACCAGGCTGCACTTTTTACCACCTAAATAACACGCTGGGCAGTATTTATCAGTGATGATTAATCAAAGTTCACATTTAAGCCTGGCTCATGGCAAATTCCAGCTCATGAGAAGTTATGTTGGACATGACCTAAAAACCTACATGAACGCTAACACTAAATGAGTAAAACCTCGAGTATGGTCCAGCTTCCCAGCACAGGAACAAGCAGGTCGGTATCGCTGCGAGAAGCGGCAATCCCGGAGCGTTGCCACACGCCTTCCCCAGGCAAACCTCGCTAGGGACAGCTCAGACCCGAGTCATCAGTGCTCCCAGGGACAGAGGCTCAGTTCCCATTGGAAAAGCTTCCCTGAGAACAGGCGGAGTTCAGATCAACCGGGCCTGCGGAGGAGTCACTGGCTGGGGGATTACAGGGAATGTTTGCCAGGCAGATCCCAAGCAAAGCAGGCAGGCAGGAAGGAGGAGCTGCTGCAGCCAGGTGCAGGGGCGGCTGGGGTGGGCTCCCCTCCCGCTGCGAAGCACTCTGGCAGATTCACTATACAGGAACATTAACTTTACCAAAGGCTTTGGAAGTTTAACCGTTCTGTAAGAGAAGTAATAATCATAAAAAAAAGCCATCAGATGACTCAGAGCCACCAGCGCAACCCATGTACCGCTGTGCGAGCCCTTCTGGGAAGGGAAGCCTTCTCCAGAAACAGAGGAGCCCTGACTCAGAGATTTCTTGGAAACATGCGGAGACTCATTCAAGCTTCTTCCCTAAGCGAGAAGTTCACTCAAAACCAGATGCAGAGTTTCTCTGACCAAAGGAGAAGGAAGAGATCCGAGGTGCCAGCACAGCATGAGGGGCTGGGGCACTCCCACGCCATCAGAAGGCACCTGGTGAAGTACGAACTCACAGAGCAAGCCATGCCCTCGCAAGCTGGGAGACACGAACCCCTCCGGCAGCCCCTGCTGAACCAACCCTCTAGAAAACCACCTTCCTCAGCCCAACTTGCCAATTAGTTTAATTCCGGGTATGCGAGCAAGGCACAGCCAGCACTTGAGAGGCCGTAGTGCTAAAAGGGACCCCAGCACACCTTGCCTACATCCCACATCTAGCTGTGGCCAATCTCCAACTTCTCAGGGACAAAAAAGGCTTCCACGGGCCAAGTCATACATCAGGGAAAGCAAATTCCTTCCTGGCCCCCTCAGGCAGCCAGGGAAACTCTGAAGCACAGGATTCCAGCAACGTAATTACAGTGCAAGCAAGCAACAAGCTGGGCTTTCTTTAAACCCTTCTGATGCATCAACACACGAGATAGCCAAGGACTCATCTCTGGGAGTTCCCTGTTTGGTTACATAAACACCAACTTCAGCTTAACCCTTTCACACTGAAGCACAGGCCACGTCCACCAGGAAAAAATCCCCACTCCAGCCCAATATCCTCACAGCAGAGGCACCTACAGCAGGGCACACTGTGGGAAAAGAGTCTGGAAATCCAACTGCAGCACTCTGACAGCACCTCAGACTGCATCGCTCTCCCGGCACAGAGCCCAGTGCACGAGTTCCCAACCTTGGACTGCTCCCGTGAAGTCAGGCAGTTGTTACCTTTAAAATCACCATCAGGTGAGATGTGTACCATATGACGAGATTTTATTTTTTGTTTATAGCTTATGTTACTATGTACACTTAATATTCCATAAATCCACTGCACAGGACTTTCCTCATGCGCACAATATTATTGCATGAGTCACACACGTGCTGACACTTTCTTTACAGTGAGGTGCGGTTGCTGTTTTTGACGATAATCTACTTATCTAGCCCTAACAAGACAGAAAGAAATGTATTTAAGTCACGTACATATACTGCCATGCTAACGTTACTGTCATTTGTAGCATGAAAGCACGCTGACAGACATGGTAAGTTCGCAAATGTTTACCCGACTAACAGAAAAAAAAAAAAAAAAGACTGTTTCACATAGAAAATTACAACAGGCACAAAGCCTCCTCTGGTCTAGCAAGAGCTCCCAGCTGGAGAGCTCCCAGGTACGAGTCAGGCGCACGCTGTACAAATCCAGAGCACCACCGAGTCTCTGCAGACAGATAACACATCCCTTATTTAGGCTAAGCACAGTGGGCAGTTCAGGCAAAATCAATAGGGTTGTCCTTAATCAAACAGCAGCTAAGTGCCTACAAGGCTTCCCTCGGTGTGGTTTCAAAAGGAGATGATTCTGTAACATCCTGAGGATAAAAAGCAGCTGAACATGAGGGTGCTTTTAAGTAATGTGCTTATGTGACCAAACCATCAGCACGGATGCCACAGAGAAACAATAAAAGGATGTAGCCCAAACACTCCAGCATTGGGAAAACGCATCCTGCGCCCCAACCGCTACCGGCCCGGGGCCATTTGCCAGCAGGTAAGCCTTTCTCCGCCCTGTCCCTCAAGTTACACCCCACCTGGGCTGCAGGCACCCTGCGAACCCGACCACCCTCCACCTGCACCCAATGCGTGTCCCTTCTGCCCCGAAGGGAGCCTGTTGTCCCGCAGCGGGCAGGCGGCAGACAAGCGGTAGCTCAGCCCCACCACACCGGGCACTGGCCTCTGCTCCGACTTCTCTACCTCCCGCCGGACACAGGATTACAACCCGCGCCGCCGGCTCCCTCCAACAGCAGCGTGGCCCTTTAACGCTCTCACACATTGCGGCACATAACGCTCTTCACGTACCGAAGCCCCCAAAGCCAACAGGTAACAGAAACAGGGTCTGAACGCAGGAAATCCCAAAGCATGCCTCCTTATCTTCTTCAGGTGAGCTCGCACAGGGAGGACGGGACAGGCTGCCGTGGCTAGCTCCGGCTGTAACGCTGTACGGTCTTACTCATTCTTACTTGGAGGTACAACCTTCGACTACTCACTGCTGAGACACACAAGACTCCTCCTCAGCACAGAGGTCCGAAACTACTAAATTAAGAAATTCCTGCCAGACTGAAAGCGAAATCAGCACCGAACACCAGCCGTTCGCTCCCTCAGCGAGCCCTGAGCCCGCCAGCGCCGCAGAAGGCGCTGCGCTGCCGACAGGGCCCGGGCCCCCCCGGCGCCGTTACGGGGAGGAAAATGACGGAGGCCTTCTTGCGAAGGGACATCCTCAAGCCCAGCCGCGCACACACGCCCCGCCACACAACCCCCCCCTCGCCGGCAGCACGGAGACCGGCCGGGCCGCCCCCGGGAGCCCCGCA
>WAAD01017013.1:821738-834741 GCA_013389945.1 Fregata magnificens | reverse complement strand
CGGCAGGCGGCCAGGGCCGGGCCTCACGAGTGCCGTGCCAGCGCTCCGGCCCTGGGGCTCATCTCCCGAGCGGGAAGCCAGCCCGTGGCACCTCTGTGAAGCCCTCCCGCCCGAGCAGCCTCCCCGGCGCCCACAAAAACAGCGCCAGGAGCCGTGCCCAGTGGCTGGAAGCGCCCCCGGCCCGCCCCGGCTCCTGCAGGGACGCGTGGTCCCCGTTGACGTGCAGGTTCTTACACGTGAGCTCGTAAAAATCCCCCCAGCCTCCACCTGAGCGGCTCTTCGGGGGACGGCGAAGCAGCAGTGCCGCTCTCGGGGCTCTCCGTCGCTGCCGACCGCTCCAGCGAGGCACCCGGGCCCAGAGCTGTGCAAATGGCACGCACCGGGGGAGAGCCACCGAGCTCCGTCTCAGAGGAGGCCGGATGGCGCTGGGTAGCAAAGGGATCCCCGCAGAAACAGGATGAAGTCATCTGTTGACTGTGCAGTGCTGTTGGCAGACGCACAGTGGGCTGAGGAGGGGCTGCAGAGCTTTGGGGAAAGGCAACGGAGGAACAGGGAAGCGGAGGAGCCGGCAGCAGCAGCATTCCCCACGTCCTGAGTGAAGCACCTTCATGTTTTTCCAGGCAGATGGTGCTGCCCCTTCCTCCCTCCGAGCTCAACCCCACTTCACTCTGGACGGACGTTCATCTCACCCTCTTCCTGTTAAACGCTTTCAGAACGACGGCTGTCTACCAGGAAGCTGAGAGGACAGACCACAGCCAGCCCCCTCCCCAGCTCAGGACCAGCATCTCTGGCTCCTGCGAGCAGGGATGCCAGCGGCAGCAGAGCCCTGGACTCTGTGAGCAGGGGAAGGCAAAGCTGCAGGCAGCAGGATGGCTGCAGGAGGCTGCAGCCGAGCAACACCCCCAGGCTGCGGCTTTGGCCAAAAGGGCTGTGTTTGGCCATCGAAGGAGGGACACGAGTAGCTCCCAACGGAACAGGAAACGAGCTGAGAGATCACACACCCTTTTAAAGCAGGGTTATTCATTAAAAAAAAATAACCCTGCTGCCCTGCAGGCACCGGCCAGGGGAGCAGCAGAGCCCTGACTCCCTGGGCGGGATGTCCGGGGCGAGGTGCGGAGACGGCTAGCAGCCTGGCTGACGGGGCAGGTCCATCCTGGCCCTGCTGCGGGCAGGGCTGCGGGCAGCGCCGGGGGCTCACTTGTGCTTGGCACGAGGGAACTCCCTCCTGCCCTTGTCGCGGCCCCCGAAGTAGCGGACCCTGTGGATGGCCTGCAGCTGCCGCTCAATGGTGGCCCTGATGTCCACCTCGTCAGGGATGTGGACGTAGCGGACGTTCCGGCCAGTCACAAAGAGCTCGTCCAGGCGGGACACCGTGCCCTGCCTGTCCGTGAAGCTCACCTCGGCCAGCCGCACGTTCATGAAGGCGTCCACGTTGGTGACGCGCCCCGTGGCCGTGCTCTCGTCGCGGAGGTCCACGGTGGTGACGTGGCCGTGCAGGCCCTGCAGCAGGATGACCAGGCTGTTCTCGGCGATGGTGCGCTCCTTGACGGAGTGGCTGACCTCCATCGCGCGGCTGCGGCGGGGAAGAGGGAGACGCCGTGCTGCGCCCCGGCCGGGCGCCCGCCGCCGGGGGAACCCGCCCTCCTCNGGGCCTGCACTGGGACATACTGGGGGGTACTGGGACATGCCCCACTGCCTGCTAACGCGGGCCTGCACTGGGACATACTGGGGGGTACTGGGACGTGCCCGCCGCCTGCTAACGCGGGCCTGCACTGGGACATACTGGGGGGTACTGGGACATGCCCCACTGCCTGCTAACGCGGGCCTGCACTGGGACATACTGGGGGGTACTGGGACGTGCCCGCCGCCTGCTAACGCGGGCCTGCACTGGGACATACTGGGGGGTACTGGGACATGCCCCACTGCCTGCTAACGCGGGCCTGCACTGGGACATACTGGGGGGTACTGGGACGTGCCCGCCGCCTGCTAACGCGGGCCTGCACTGGGACATACTGGGGGGTACTGGGACATGCCCCACTGCCTGCTAACGCGGGCCTGCACTGGGACATACTGGGGGGTACTGGGACGTGCCCGCCGCCTGCTAACGCGGGCCTGCACTGGGACATACTGGGGGGTACTGGGACATGCCCCACTGCCTGCTAACGCGGGCCTGCACTGGGACATACTGGGGGGTACTGGGACGTGCCCGCCGCCTGCTAACGCGGGCCTGCACTGGGACATACTGGGGGGTACTGGGACATGCCCCACTGCCTGCTAACACAGGCCTTATGTACTGGGGGGTACTGGGATGTGCCCCACTGCCTGCTAACACGAGCCTTTACTGGGACGTGCCCCACCGCCTGCTAACGTCGGCCTTTACTGGAATGTACTGGGGGGGGGTACTGGGACATGCCCCACCACCTGCTAACGCGGGCCTTTACTGGGATGTACTGGGGGGTACTGGGATGTGCCCCACTGCCTGCTAACAGGGGCCTTTACTGGGACATGCCCCACCGCCTGCTAACGTGGGCCTTTACTGGTCTGTACTGGGACATGCCCAACTGCCTGCTGATGCCCATGAACCCCTTTCAACAGGGCTGCAGGCGTTCTCCATCCTATGCAGCTAAAAACGTGCTCTGATATATGTCAGGTTTCAAGTTCTCTTATTAAATAGCCACCAAATCCACAGGCTTGGGAGAAAATACTGCCATTACTTATATATGAGCTTAACTGAAATGGGAAAAAATGTATTTTTTAAGTTACTACTCTAGGTGAAACTCGGTTCTTAGCAAGGCAGGAATGAGGAAAATCAAAGATCTGAAACGCACTGTACGTACCTGCGTGGCTTCTATGTTGATAACCTTGTAAGATAACTCCTCTGGTCTAGTCAATGCAGCGTGTCTTGATTAAAAACATGAAAAGAGTAAATAAATACATAAATAAATAAATACAAGTAAATTATAAAAATCAGATTTCATGAGGCTCCTGTAGGCATGAAGTTTGGACAACGTCCCTATTCCTACCAGGCAAATTAACATACTGACCCCAGTTTGGAGACTTTTCCCTGTCTTAGATTTTTTTTTATGCTAAGTGTAGAACAGCAGGAATATCGCTGTAGTTGAGATTAAAAGCAGGTAAAAACATTCTGCAGAAATCACGTCACAAAAAGTCTCATTACCCTTGTGCTCCCTGCCAGGAGGGGCCTACAGTGTTCAAGCCTGTCAGGCTCATCATCTCCAGCAGTTATAGTCTTACCTCTGAAATAGGTACATGCATTTGGGGCAGAGGAGCGCTAAAAGGGCTAAAGGGATGTCTCTGTTCTGCGGGACAGAACTAAGCACGGATCGTCGCCTGCTGCTGACCGCCAGTGTCACTTGGAGGGAACGCAAGGCCGCGCATCCCAGGAGACACCAGTAAGGGAAATGGCTCTCCTTGCCAACAGCCTTAATAAAAAGGTCAAGCCAGGGAAACTGCTCCTCTTTTGTTCCTGCAGGGACCATCTGGACCAGAATAAGAAAATGCTAAAAAACCTGCTGTTCTGTCCCTAAAGCTGTTAAGGGCCAGCTTCAGTCTCCAGGGTTGTCCACATGGCACTACATCACAAGCCCCAGACCAAGAAGGACTTGAGCATACTCTTCCTCGTCGTCAGTTGTGAACAAATTCAGTCGGAAGCCTGTCTCACTGCCCCCAGGTTTCTGGATCTCCAGACCTCCCAGCAGCCTGGCCAAAAAGTTCAGTTCTTCTTTAGCAAGAGGGTTAGGGGCTATATTCTCCTGCAGAAAACAGCAATGGGTTCATTGGTCAGGTTACCAGGGAGATGAGGACTGTAATCATTTTTGTGTTTTCTGATATTACATCGATGTTCTTCAGAGTGATATAAATACATTTCTGCATTGTTATTGGTACAGATTGTGCAGATAACTAGTAATTACGAGCTATATATTTAAAATGGTTGCTTGAATTTATAGACCCAGGACAAGATAATTTTCCAGCTAAATTGAACAGCTGAGAAATCTGTAAAACCAGCTTTCTGTTTTCTGAAGAGATTAAAATAGGAAGCAAGTACACCATTGCATAAGCCTGTGTGTAAGATTCTTCAGGAAAACGTGCCCTTCCCCTAGCTCAAAAGGGGCCATGGAGGATTGGATGGGGCTCTGAGAAGAATGAAACAGGTTCCCCTGAATTTATCCCGTAAGTGTAGACTAAAAAGATGGTTATTGTTTCCCTGAGAAAGGAGATGAACAAAGGGGAAGATAGTGCAGCTGTGTAGTAAGTCATGAGGCGATTACGGACGTGGGCGTTTCATTTGGTGTCCCCGTCTATTAAGAGCCAAGGGAAGCAGAATGTAAAATCTGGTGGACGTGGCGAAGCTGCTCAAAGGAAACGCTCCCACCACGCGTGACCGGCTGCAGGACTCACTGACACAGACTAGTTAACCAGTGACACTGACCTTTGCATGGGATGCCAAGTTTTTGGATGATTCTGACATGTGCGTCTCTACTGGCCGACTAATGCTGTACCTAGGGAGAAGAACACATGAGGAAGAACAACCTGTTACTTGTATGCGATACAGGAACTGGAGGGAGCAGCACAGGATCTAAATACGGTTTTAGGATATTTTTCTGAAGACTGTAAATAACTGAAATGAGAAGTTACAGTTCACTTCTATGGAGTATTGAGGCATTAAATGTACGAGTGACAAAGCTGTAAGAAAGAACACTGCTTTCTCTTAATTCTGTGAATGGAAAAATTACATAAGACAAATATGGATAAAATAAAGGATTTCTTGAATGCAGTTAAAATTTAATTACGTTTCATAGAATATGCAGTACCAGATGAGAACACTCTTTACTCAGCTCTACTGTAGACATAAATCAAACTCTTGCTCTTTTTCACAGCTCTCTATACACATCTATCCACAGGTATTCTGTTTCAGGCCATCACTTTGTAAAGAAGTCAAGCTGGTAATAGCGAAAGAGGCAAAAATAAATACACAAGGCTGAAGACGTGCTTCTGAACAAATCCATAACCATCAACAGTTACTTCATGTTTCTACGTAGGACAAAAATGACTTACATGTTTGTTCCAAGTTTGAGCACTCTGTCTCCATAAAGATCAAAAGATCCTTCCCTTTGTGGAGTAACATAATTTCCATCAGTGGTAAACTCAGTTCTTTTAACTTCATCTCCATTGCGATTAAACATCCTTAAAAACAAGTCATTATTGAACCACATTTAGTAGTTTTATTACTGATTTTCAGTACTTCCTCTACTTACTGTACAAGAGAAACGGGAATAAAACCCTATTCTGTATGTTGGTAAATGGATAAATGACTAATAGCTAATTTACTGGAATGGAGAATGCCAGAAACAGCTTAGTATTTCATTGCTGGGTGACTTAGTCCCAAATCCTGCCGTTTAAATAGTACTTACTGGAGATTCAGCTATCCATGCAACATGAATGACAGTCTAAGCTCGATTCCTATTAGACCTCTGGGACTGACTGTTCCTCCATGAGCAGCCATACATGCAAGGCACTGCAAACAGTATAAGCAGCGGTTCAGAATTCACCTGATGAGTCCTGGAACTTCTGTACCCCAAGGAACAGGGCCTGATATTGGCAGCACAAAGCGACCATTAGAGTTTTGCACCTTATCCTTCAGAAAGATAGAGACCTGCAAAAGAACATTCCACCTTCTAGAAAATCAATTCCGTATCTTCTGATTCGAATTCTTTGAAGTTTGACCTTGCAGCCTTCCTGCCTAGACTGGGATTGGCTTCCTAAAGGTTTTGATGTATGTATAGAGACTATGATACAGGCCAAAGCCAGAAATGTAGAATTGCGGTCCAGAGGATGGGCACACTGATGTAACATTTAAAAAAAAAAAAAAAAAAAGCATACTGTTTATGCACTTGAGTATGATCAATTTATTTAGAGAGTACCAAGCCCCACGACTTCAAGCTCAGGTTCTCAGTTTCATATCAAGTTTCTACTAAATTTATCAACTAGCAAATCCGTACTAGCAGATATTCCTTTTTTCATAACATTTTAGAATTGAGTATTATTGTAGTAAATGTGCTCAATTTGTAAAATTTTGAAGATTGCAATTGCAAGCACATGAAGCTGACTGAAAAGCGTAAGTAACAAACCCAAATGTACAGTGTAATTATAACAAGACACCTTCATATTCTAGCCACAAACTCCCTTCTGTTCTTACTGACTAGCTACATTGGGCTCTTACCCTTATGTGCGTGTCCTGGAAAAAAATGAGGAGTGTTTGCCTGATGAGCTGAAATTCACCCGCAGAGAGACAGCTGTACGTCTGGAAAAGAAAAACCATCATGCAAGGCTTTGCAAGTGTACCATGTCCAACCCAGGTAAAGGTGGAAACAAGTATATCAGAATAGCACTAGCCAAAAATGGTATGTGTGTGGCAGGGGAAGCAGAAATGATATAAGGGGGGCTGCTGGTCATTATCAGTAATTATTATCCGTGATTAAGAGTCTGATTTAATTTCTGCTGAAGTCAGTGGAGACTTTGATCAGGCTGAATAAGCAATGTATTGATTTAAACTGGGCCAGTACAAAAACAACACTTGACTCGCAGACATCTCCCTCTCCAGAAGCCCTTTGGAAACATTTCATGACTTCCCAGAACTTTTAACGTTTTTACGAAACCAGTTCCCTTTTACTGGGACACTCATATTCTTTGTCCAAAGAATCACAGCAGTTATATGAGCAAAAGTTCCTAACCCGGAGGCCAATTTGTTTCCCTCAAGTTAAAAAGAGGGGAAGGTTATTTGGATGGTTCTCTGAGGTTGAGAACATATCAACCTCCACACTTGNACAGTGTGTCCCACCATTTTTTTAAGGATCCTTACTTCAATCAGCTGTCGGAAAGTTTCGTCCACCTGGTTCAGAATGCCAGGAGAATCACGTACAAAATCCTTGATCGCATCCAGGTGATTGAATGTGACCAGCAGAATGTCTTTGGGCCGAGGGCACAGCAGCACTTGGTATTTGAAAGCCATAGTCATAAGGTCGTACAGCTGCAAAGCAACACAGGGAAATTTTGGTTCCGTCACAACACAGTGACACCGCTTAGGTAACTTCACGTTGATGTAGAAAGGGATTTAGACACTTAGGCTAGCACCTGCCTACGGTAAGAAGGACCATTTTAGCTTTGTTTGCTAAGAAAATAAGACCTCTGCAATCACATTGTCAGCCTTCCTGCTGGTATCTCCAACTGCCTTTAAAACTACCACCCATTTCAACAACACTGACACCCGGGTAGAGGTCTCACAGGTAATCCAGTTCCTACAGTTTTTTTCAAAATCGTCTGCCGGATATACTTTTTTTAGGCAAAAATTCTAACACCTGCAACTGCAAAACAGTGAGTGTCAATGTAGAAATATATGTGTTTATACAAACCCACATATGTATATATTTTTAATATGTATAAAAAACGCCAATGAAGAATGCTTACTGAACCTCTTAAAACCAAACATTTACATATTAAAGCATAAATACTTAGTTCTGAAGTATCCGATACTACCATGGATTTCCCCAAAGCTTCCTTGGCCAAGAACCATTTTTACAAAGAAAGCAATAGAAAGAGGGCTGTTACAAAATGCTTCAAAATTACAGTGACGTAAGGCCATGTACTAATTATGGCAATCAGAAACTTGTGAATGGTAGCATGGAAGTACAGCACAGTCAGGACTGGGCAGGTGGTCTTTTTTACCTTGTCCATGCTTGCCTGGTTCAGTCTCATGATTGAAGCATGAGCTAGCCGGTCATACACTGTTCGCAGAGCTTTCTTGGAATAGAGTTCCTGTGGTTTAAACAGCTCTTCCATAAATTTTTTATTGAACATGGTTGTGATGATGTCATTCATAACTGCAAAGACAAAGAGTCTCTGTTTTTGGCTTCGGAAACAGCACATTCATCTGATTCATTCCACACTGAGAACTTGGCCACTGACAGTTGTGAGGATTGACATGAATGCTTACCTGTGAAAACTAGCTACATAGCCACAAAAGAAAAAAGGAGGAGGAACATCGCTTCTTAATGTCAACATTTTTCTCAATCCCACATGGGTCTAAGCGAGCAGCACGATTCCTGCTGACTGTCCCCAGGGGCAGAAATACTACTTAAGCTGTGGACTACAAACCCTCTTTTCCAGTGGGAATAAGACTGGTTTCGTTGCCTTGTGTTTACAGCAATGGTTAGCACTTTCCCCTTTTTAAATAATTTTTTTTGTAGGCTACTCTGGCATGTATTATCTATAAAAGCTACAGTTCTGCTTCCCAAGAAGACTGTCTTGCATCGCTCTAGATTTTTGCAGACCATAGCTAGCTGACTCTGCCTGTTCTCTCTTTAGCCTTTGACACTATTCATCTATTTTTCCTTCTAAACAGAAGCTCCTGAATGATTCAGGGCTCCTTGAAGTATTTGTGTTAAATGGATTAACACTTGACAAGTATTTAAGGAAGCATTTATAACACAATCTATGTCAGGCCATCCAGCGCTCTTACACAGCACCATCTGCGGACACTAGAGCAGTTTAAAAGAGCAGAACTCTAAACCTCCTTACGCGTGCTTCATTTTTTTATGTGTAAATTTAGACATGGAATTGTTATGCAACGTACTCAAGAGTATGTAGAGATCGGGAGTGCTGAGTATAAGGGCTGTGCTCTGGTTATCGAGCTTTTAATGCAAAGAAGATAGAAAACATTTTGCAGTGATTCAAGCAGATGCAATATCTTAGCTTTTGTGCTGGATCTGATACTTTTATCATATACCTGATACATTCTACAGAGTTATCATAAATAAGCATTCATTTCTCTATCAAAAAATGTTAAATAAAAATTTCAATTCATGGACTACTGTACAAGCATGAATTTTCCTAAGCAGATGACTGTTACTGAAGCTCATAATGCCAGCTGATTCTTATGGATTAGAAAAATCTCAGCGGAAGTAATGAAAAAAAAAAAAAGCGAACACACACATAGTGGTAGTGATCAGCTATGTGAAGTACTGCTACAACTACCCGTTGGTGGGTTAGACACCTGGCTTGTCACAACTGTGGTGCCGAAGCTACACAAACAGCCAAAAGCCAGGTCATGTCCCCGTCACTTCATCTTTTTCTTGGAGGATTAGCTGTCTGGGGAACATTGCTAGGTACGCTGTAGGCACTGAGAACCTGGACACGGATAGCTGTTTTCCTGAGGGCAAGGGCCTTCTGATGAGATTCTCTCCCTGCTTAAACCTGATGTTTACAGTTTTTCTCCTACACTGGTGTACATCACTGCTGACACACACATTTCAGTGTTCATTGCACGGTACCTAACAGGGCTTGCTAGTTTCCGTTTTAAGTACCAAAACACTACAGACAGGTCTCAGCTCGGTTTC
Organism: Fregata magnificens; assembly: GCA_013389945.1. Classification (NCBI taxonomy): domain Eukaryota; kingdom Metazoa; phylum Chordata; class Aves; order Suliformes; family Fregatidae; genus Fregata; species Fregata magnificens. Next base: position 825,328 of record WAAD01017013.1, on the reverse strand, counting down.
TGAGCAGCATGGATTACAAATACACTTTGTAGTTACAAATGGGGGAAAAAAATCCCTCCTCTTCCTCACTTCTTTTCAAATAAACTGTCCATAAAACAATCCCTACTTGCAGTCTGAGGCAAAAATCCTCACTTTTTTTCAGTGAAGAAAATAAAATACAATGTATTAGCATATATTTCATTTTGCAAGTAATCAGTTACGACAAAAATAAGAACTTTTTCCCTATACTGCTATCAAGAAAAATATTTTTAAGTTGCTTGCACATGTTGTCTGCACAAAGGCTTCTCCTCCATCTTCGGAGAGTCACTAATAACCAAAACTGTCAGGAGACAGACAACGTCCCAGTACGCTGACTGTAGCTGGCAGATATTCACAATGGAATCGGAAGATCTGCGTTAACCACACACCTAGCCTTACATAAATTATCTTCTGAAATTAAAACCTCTGGTATTGGCTATAAAAAGAACTGAGAAAGACATTAAAAAATCGCGGTAAAGGGCAAATCTCACACGGTATGTTTGATGATGACACAGCAAAGAGATCTCAGAGCACAGGTAGTCCCTAGAAGATATTTACACCATTCTAACAAGGGAAAATAACAAAGAAAGGAGAGTTAGCTCAGGGAAAATGGCACGCCAAGCAACACAGCATAAAAGCAATTTAGCAGAGAGGGGTTTCATCAACTGGGATGGGGAGAGGGAAACCAAGTATAGACAATGCAATGGACAGAAGAGAAGCTGAGGATTTACGGTGGTTTTCGCCTACATGTGCCATGTCACTGGTGACAGACACGTTCCAATGTCTAGTGGGCTGTCACGTAACATGGCTTGGATGCACGACATGAGACTGGAGTCTTTACGCCTGGATTATGCTCATGCTTCTCAGAGGACGTTCAAGGCAGCAAAGGGAATGTTACGCGTCCCAACGGTCACACATTCTACTTGCAATAGGTTTATAGTTTGTAACAAGGTCAAAGGCAGGCGAAGCCGCCTTGTCATGGCTTCATCAGCAATACACCCGGCTGGTCACTCTGTCTAACTCTTCAGAGATCGCCCCAAGAGCGGTGTTCATAGGCAAACTCTTGGTTCTCACAAGAGAAGCTGACTGGTCAACGTGGGATCTGCATCTGTGCCGCTACCATCTAAATATGATAAAGCGGGCTTTTATACAGCTCATCATCATTTTGGATGTGATAAAAGAGGAATATGGAATCTTTTAGTCTTCTGAGCTATTAAATGCTGGAAAAAGTGTCCTTGGAAAGAGCACGTGATGGTAGGAAAAAAAAGCTGGGGCAAACCCCAGGATATCATTATTTACCTTCAGTAAATATTCAAAACATACAAATGATGCTTATCTTGAAAAAAATGAATCATAACCCTGATCTCTCTTAAAAAAGGGCTGCTCAAAAAGACGCTGAAAGTTCTATTCATGTTCACCTAGCAAAAACCCTGAGATAGTTTAAGAGATTTATTTCCTCATCCAGCTCCGTACCACACCCCTTTGCTGGAGGCTACCACTTCAAGGCAGAGGCCAGAAGGAAACGCACACGCACACCTCAGCTGCTCCACTGCAAAACCTGATGTTTCAGCTCAAACCCACCTTCAGGGATAATTTCAGTCAAGATGAGCTTGGCTGAAGTGTGGGCACCTGCTCCTTTGTGATCACTCTGCTGCAAGGGTGGTGACCACTAGCAGAGGTGGATAAGCAGCTAGGATGGAAATGGCTTAAATCTTTCCTGGAGTTCACCTGTCAAAGCCCTAAGCAATGAATTAGGAAAAACCTTAGAAAAATGCAGTATACGTAATATTCCTGCATTTAAGCAGAAAAACAACCTTTACAATGCTCACACAGTTATATGCTTGCATTAATACGATGCTAGAAAAATACAAATATCGTTTTGGCTAGAAAGACCGCTATGATAAAAAGTTTTGATCTATTTATAGTCTTGGTTAAATTAGCAACTTATTTTTGAAGCCATATGATTTTGAGATATTGTCTAAGTGCACTTTAATGAACAGGCGAGTATTATTATTCATCTTTGACGCTATGACTAGAAGGCCGCAGGAACAGCATACGGTGTGTTCACGTACGATGAGCCTCATGTGTGCATGTAGTGGTGTTTGTCTACTGCATGCAGCTAGAAGATTACAGTACCTCGTTTCCTGTCCACATCTGTCCATTCATCTACACGAAGCATATAAAACAAAAACATCAGTTCAAGAAGTAAGAACAATAGTTTCAAGGAGAGTAAAAGAAATAAACTAAAAAAATCTAACGGACTTTGTTTTTTCTCATCAGCATTCAGCGCTTAACAAGAACAAACTCTTCTGTTACTTGCCATCTTTCACTTTCAACGAGCACACAAAAGACAAAACCTTGCCCTCCCCTTGGAAAAAATCTTGTTGCTTCAACGGAGAGAAAATTTTACCCTCGATTCAATCTTACCATGTTTTGCATTTAGCTTGGAAAGTTTTCAGCTGTTTTTTGCACTTACAAGTGAACAATATTTGAGTGAACAGTTTTAAGCATTAAGAAACACCTCAGTGTGCACGAAACCCCATCTCAGTAAAATTAATGCCCGATTTTTGGAAGATAAGATACATGTGTGGATAAACTAGTACAGATCTAATTCTCCTGCTGAGATATGCCACCAGGTACGGCTAATTTAGTTTAAGCTCTAAACTTAGACCTATATGAACGGTAGTAAACTTTTGTCAGGTCGTTCTCTGAAGACACACATGAATAATTAAAAATCACACCGCTGTAGTGAAACCTCTGTATTGTTTAGCACTTGTTCCCATTGGATAGGCAGGAGAAGGAGAAAAATGTAACCACCTCTTCAATGCTGAGTTCATATTGAGTTGATTTTTTATTACAAAATACTAAAGCTTCCTGAAGCGCATTCCCCATCCCATGACAGGAAGCTGCAAGAAGTTTTAAAAGCAAAGCAAGTTTACTCTATAAGTGGTAAACAAAGAGGTGCTCAGCTGTAAGCTGGATTTTTTTGTGCACGCATGTGAACGCACAGGGCTCCGCTTTTACAAAACGCTCGACTGACAGATTTTTATATAAGCCGGACCAGGGTTTCAGGAGCCACGTTTACGTTGTCTGAAGTTTTTCTTAATTGCGCGTGCTTCTTCTGCATAGGCTTTACAACGTTATTCCTGGAAATTACTTCCAATCGCAAAGCGATCTGGTCTTCCCGAAACAGCTTGGGACCTGGATTGAGACACTCAAATCCTGAGTTGTTCTGACTCCAAGGGCGTGCTTCCGAAGCTCTAGCCCCCGAAGCAAGGACGGAAACACTGAAGAGTATTTCAATTTCTACCTCGTCTGTACGCGTGTCACATCAGCTTCAATAATACCTGCAGGCAGTTATTACCAGAGAAACTTCACGAGAGCCGGCTGACCCAACAGGCTTTACTTCAAGTTTAAGACCAGAAGACCCGGAGACAACCAGTGGCGGCGGGAGCGCCCTCACGCCGCGCCGAGCAGACTGCTCGGCCCGGCTCCTTTCGAGGACAGCCCCCCCGCCCCAGCACGGCCCGGTCGTGCCGGCTCCTGCCTCGCCCACGGAGAACCGGCACCGG
>WAAD01017013.1:767884-812673 GCA_013389945.1 Fregata magnificens | reverse complement strand
CCGGGATCCTGGCAGGGCTCCGCTGCCACCCGGCCGCGGCCTGGCGTGCCGGGTCCCTCCTGCCGCACGTAGGCCTGGGGCACGGCGGGGAAGGTGCCGGTGGTCTCGGTGGCGGGCTCCTTGCCCCGGGCAGATGGCTGCTTCCCCACCGCCCTTTCGAGCACTGTCACGGTAGAAATCGTCGCCGGGCCGGGCTCTCTCACGCCGGGGACCTGCAGAGGCTCCTGGAGGAACGGCGTGTGGTCACGGCCTGTTTGCAGGGTGCGGCCCTTCCTCTGCCCCCCTTTGGGCACCTCGTGAGGGAAGCTCCCTGCACCCCCCGTTCCCCATCCCGGCCCTGGGTGCCGTGCCCTGCACACCCTGTGGAGCACGGAGCGTGGCCGGAGCCACGGGGCCGCTCACGAGAGCAGTGCCCATCTGGGGAGCGGGGGGCCGGGGCGAGCGGCTGTCCAGGTCTCACCTGCTGCAGCTCTGCTGGCACCCACTTGCCCAGGCTGCTGTTGGCGGGGTCGGGGACGCTGGGCCAGAACTGCTGCTTCACCCTGGCGGCCACAGGACGAGGGGACTCGGCGAGGGGGGCCTGAAACCGGTGGCCTTGGGGCTGGCCTTGCCCCCGCCGAGCTCCCAGCGGGACACTGGCACTCCCTGCATCCGCCCCATCCCTCCAGCAGCCAGGCTGCGTCCGGGGCCACCGGAGCCGCTGGGGACAGGGTCTCCCAGGGCAGCCCAGCCCGGTGCAGGGCCGGCCTGGCCCACGGTGGCTCTCGGTACTCACCGCCCATTCTTCTGGAAGCAGATGAGCAAAAGTATGAGCAGGACAAAGATCAGCCCCAGGGTCAGGAAGAGGAACTGGATTTCAATGTCATCTGGAAAACGGGCAGGGGAGAGGGTCACAGGGGGAACTGCAGTGGGGCACCTCCGGCCGCACTGTGCCCGGGTTCTGGTGGGACCCTTCCTGTCCCTACACCCCCCCGGCTGGCTGCACCCCCTCACCTAGCACCGTGGTCACCAGGGTCAGGGTGGTGCCGTTGGTGCCGCCGGCGGCCGTGGATGCCATGATGTGCACTTTGTACAGGGTTGACGGCTTCAGCTCCCGGATGACAAAGGAGCTGAGAGAGGGATTCACGGTGGCGCCTGGGGAAACGCGGGGGCTGTTGGTGCGGCGGGAGCTGCTCTGCAGGTGCCCCTCACCTGCACGGCCCCTTGGGTCTCTGCTGGCGGGGGGTCCTGTGCGGGACCCACACACACATCCCGACCCTCTCTGACAAGGGCACGGAGTCTGCTGACATCCCCGCTCAACACGTTGAGGCAGAATGGAGGGCAGGGCTGGCGGTGGGGCAGGCAGGACTCACTGGACACTTCTGCGGTGCTGTTGGCCCAGAAGATGGTGTAGCTGGTGATAAAGCCGTTCTGCATCTCAACTGGCACCGGGTCCCAGCACAGCTCGGCATCGGACTTGCTGATGCTCTTCAGGTGGAGCTTTGGTGCGTAGGACGGTGCTGAAATGGAGCAGGACAAGCGACCGGGCGCTGTGCAGAACCGCTGCCTCAGGGTGCGGAACCGGCGGGGAGGGGGCACCGAGTGGTGAGTCCCACTCCTGAGGTGTGGGCGTCAGGCCCTGCCCCGTGCTGTGCCCCCGTGGGGCTCAGTCCAGCTGAGAGCACCTTCAGAGATGAGCCAAGATCTAGCCCAGTGGGCTGAGCTCTTCTGCACAGCCCCTGAATTAGGGGTACGTGGCGGGAAGGCTGGCTCTCCTTTTTGAAAGGCAAAGGCTTGGTGGTGTGGGGCGAGCCCCCTGGGGCCCCGAGGCCAGCCGCTGGGAGCACACGTACCCTTCTGCTTGGAGTAGGCTGCGGTGTGGATGGGCACCCCTATGGCATCCTTGTAGAGGGGGTACACCGAGACGTTGTACCGCTGGAAAGGCTCAATGCCATCTGCAACGGAGAGCAGAGGGGGAGGCCGGGGGTTCGGGCCTCTGGCTGCCAAGACCCCCTGGCTGCCCCGCACCTGCCGCACAGCGCCAGCCCGCCTGCCCTGTGCCATACCCCGGCCGTGGGTCCAGAGGAGGGAGGGAGGGCGTGGAGTGGGCTCGGAGCAGGGTTTGGTCCTGGGGCGGTCAGGAGGGGTGCCAGCCCCCTGGTACGCACCTTCCCCGCACAGCCAACCAGGAGGGCAGGGACCCCCCCCAGCAGCCCCCAGCTTACCCTGGATGAGGGCTGCGGTGGCAGCCTCGTCACGCTCCATCTGCCAGCAGGCGCTGCAGCGGCCGGGCTCTGAGGACACCCGCTGCCACTCCAGGACATAGGCGGCCACTGGGGCCAGCGGTGCCTCCCAGCGCACCCAGAGGCTGTGCTCACCCCCGGGCATGGTCTGGAGCCCGGCCAGGGGCTGACCTGCATGGGGACAACCAGCTGGGATGAGAGGAGAGGGGAGCATCCCTGCCGTATCACCCCTCTGTGCCCCCCAGCCCCTGCCCAGGTGCCTGCCCTGCTCCTTGCCCTGGCTGTGCACTCCACGGCCAGCCTGCTCGGGAGCCCCCCGGTCACACACCCAGGGAGATGTCTCCACCACGGCGGGGCGAAGGAGCAGCACCCAGTTTGAGAGCTCATGGCGCTGCTGGGCCGGGGGAGGCAGAGCCCCAGGGGGGCGTGCGGAGGTTTCGGACTGCGGGAGGTTTGCACTGCCCTCACCTTTCCTCTCCAGGAGGACGACCTCGGTCGCCGCCGACTCGCCAGCGGCATTGTAGGCTGAGAGATAGACCCTCCTGGTCCCCGCCGGCACGGAGAAGTTGCACTGGGTGTGGGTGGTGTTGCAGACGGTGGGGGGGTCCCTGCCCCTCCTCCTGGGGCTCAGGGTGATGCGGTACCCCAGCACTTGCCCATTTGCCTCCCGCTGCCGTGGGGCCTGGGAGCAGGCAGGGTGTGTGGGGATGCTCGGTCCCCAGGGCGATGCCCTGGCAGCTCCCGCGCTCCCACCGCCCGCCCACGCTCACCTTCCAGCGCAGCTGCACCTCCAGCTGCCCGCCCGTCCCGGCCGGCTGAGTGCTCCACCACGCATCCAGCTTCCCCGTGGGGGCTGCAACAGGAGAAGGGTGGGCAGGGAGCTGAGAGGGGTGAGCGTGGCTGTGCCATCGCGGCTGTGCCACCTGGCCGGGCAGAGGGCACCCCCCGGGTGCCTCCGCACCCACCTTTCTCGTGGGTGGTGTAGTTCCTGCCCAGACTCCACTCACTCCAGTAGCCCCGTGCTGAGCTCCGCCGGCACCGCATCTGGAAGTGGTACTGCATGCCGAAGAGGAAGCCACAGCACTGCGTGGTGCCGGCCTGGCCGACAATGTCGGTGACCTGGTGGCAGCCGGAGCGAGGGCTGTGCTGGCTCCTGCCTCGAGCAGGGGCCAGCCATGGTGGGGCAGCCAGCGCAGGGTCCGGCCCCGGTGTGGGCGCCGTGCAGGGCATGCGAGGGGGCACCTTGCCGTCCCCCTCCCACGCGGGCACCCTACCGCTCCCGTTGCAGGAAACCTGGCAGAGCTCGGAGCGGAGGGGAGGCTCCCGGCTCCTGCTCACTTGCCTTCCCCAGTCCCGCTGCCCCAGCATCACTCACCAGAGCCCAGGCGGGGTCCTCAGGTGCCCGGTAGCGCAGCTCGCACTGCAGCTCCATGTGCGCGTTGCTCTGCACCACCTCCCAGACCAGGGCGACGCAGTCAGTCTGGAAGGGGATGGACTGGATGCTCTTCAGGGCCGGGGGGTCCAGCTTGGCTGGAGGAAGAGCCGGGGAGAGAGCTGGAGAGGTGCCGCAGCGGGCAGCGCGCAAGGCCACGGCCTCGCATGGGGCTGTTGTTAACGCCATGAGCCGCAGCTGGGGTGCTGGCCTGCCCGGACCCCAAGGCAAGGATGGGGAGAAACTGCTCCGAAACATGTAGGAGAACGGCTCGTGACAGGGGACGGGAGCTGGTGCGTGCCCCTGCTCGGGACACAGGGCGACGCTTGGGAGCACAGCACCGGCTCTGCGCTGCAGCCTGGGTTCCAGGTGGGGTTGACGCCTGTGCAGGAAAAACAGATCCCGCGGGACCCGGGGTCTGGTACACGGCCAGGAAAGCCGCACGTTTGGGTCTGCTAGGGGGTGAGAGCCCAGCACGGCCGTGGGAGGGCTCAGGTGGTTCGTGGGCAGCCCTTCCCTGGGTGCAGAGCAGGGAGGACGAGTCGCAGCATCTGGGAAGGTTCCTTTTATAAATAGTTTATAGGAGCTGGATATATTATTAATAGATCTCCTGAATAAATGGGTAATCAATTGCTGGAGAGAGTTGTAGAGTGCAGCAGGTCAACCAGCAGCTCGTAACCTGCTGGCACACGCTGCTCAGTCTGTAATGTGACTTTGGCACCTATTCATCCTGGCAAGCCATTTATCATGGGAACCTGCCCGTAAAATATGACCTAAAAGCCCGATGTGCTTTAATGGCACTCTAATACCCCTCTCTCACCACTGATGAGCTTCTCCGGCCCCTGACCTCCAGACGAGGCGGGCGGCTCCGGCCGTCACTCACCAACATCCATGGGGTCGATGCAGAGATGCTCTGACTCGGCTGTGCCCAGTGCGTTGGCGGCAGACACCCAGATCTCCATTTGCCGGTAGAGCTGGAGCAGCCGGCGCGGCACCGTGCAGCAGCTGCGGCCGCCTTGCGGGATGCAGCCCGTCACCACCTGGGCTCTGCTCCTGTGGCAGCGAGAGGGGTGGGCTTGGGGGGACCCTCCAGCTTGCCATGTGCTTTGGCAGAGGGCGAGGGCCAGGAGAGGTGGCCGGGGGCCAGACACCGGGGACTGTGTCACGCCTCGAGGCTTACCTGGCACACTTCAGCGCAACGCTGGTGGGGAGGTGGCTGTCGGCTCCCTGCTCCCACTGGCATGTCAGCCCGTAGTCGCTGAGGTTCAGGACGCAGCTGAGGTTGAAGGGTTTCGCAGGCGGGTCTGGGAGAGAGCGGCCGGGGAAGAGCCTGAGCGCAGCGCTCGTCCTGGTTGCGGAGGAGCTGCAGCCCCCTCCGTGCCCAGTTGCGCAGAGCCCCGCTGCCACACCACCACTCCCCAAACCTGCCCTGCCCCGCAGCCTGCCTGCCTTCGGGATGTGGCCAGGCACAGCCCCGAAACAGCCTCCATCAGCCATCAGCCCTGGCTGCTGCTCCCACCTCAGCGGCTTTGCCCAGCTTGCCCAGGGCAGACACGCATCTTGGGGAGGAGACGTGCAAACCCTGGTGCCAGGTTGCACCTCTGTCAAGTGCACATGTGCACACGGGGGTGACCCATGGCGGCAGCAGACTTACAGCCCGCCCTGATCTCGGCCATGCCAACGCGCTGCTTGGTCCCGTTCCACTCCACCCAGCACCACAGCTTGGCCTGCGTGCGGTTGAACCAGGGCAGGGTGAGGTTGGACACCTCCGTGCCCCCTGGGCCCCGGTGCTGGCTCCCGGCCACGGGCTCGTTGTCCAGCATCCAGGTGATCTGGACCTTCCCCTGCTCCAAGCCGCGGCAGAGCTTGCTCCAGATGGTGCAGGATGCCGTGACGGCTGAGCCCAGGGGCACAACGGGTGAGCCCACGGCCACTGAGGCACAGCCCAGGGTCCCTGCAGGCAGGAAAAAATGTGTCACATCCAGGGCACGGCCATGATGAAGCCATCTCAGCTCCTCAGCGCCCACGCAGGACAGAGGGATGAGCGCCTCTTCCCTTAGACGGGGCCCCCAGCTGCTGGAGAGGAAGAGCCGGGCGTTGGGCAAGCCTGCCGGCATGCGCCGGGCCCCATCCTGCCAGCGNCAGGAAGGGTGTCCCAGCACCACGCCTGGCCATGGTCTCCTCCGTGGCTTTGGCATCACCTGGAATGGAGAGAGCAGCTCGTCCTGGTGGGTTGGGAAGGGGCTGGGGATGAGGCGGGCTGGAGGAGCCGTGTTGCCACCGTCACCGACGCTTCCTGGAGCAAAATGTCCTTTTGCCGTCAGAGGCAGCCTCTCCCCTGCAGTCCTTCTGCAGCGCTGACACCTCCGCCCCCGGGCTCGGCAGCCCACGCTGCCGCAGGCGCCAGCGCGGAAAAGCGCAGCGGTGAGGCGCTCCGGCGGGGCCCCTCTGGCAAAGCCTGCCACCGGCTCTCGGCCCCATGCACCCCGATCCTGGAGCGCAATGCCCCGTGCCTGGCCGCAGCCACGGGCTGATTTTATCTCAGGTATCTTCAACCTCTGCCGAGCAGAGATTAGCGGTTTCAGGGAGGGTTACCAGGGGCTTAGGGCGGCAGAGGGCTGATAAGCTGAAAGAGGGAAATGAATGAACGATGGCAGTGCAGCGGGGCTGGCCAGAGCTGCGGGGCCGCGGGGTCCTGCCTTCGTCCCCTCCCCTGTGCTGCCCCATCCAGCTGCACCCCCTGCCTGCTGTGGGGAATGGCCCTGGGAGCGGCGGCTGCCTCTGCTCTGCCCGGCCACCGGCTCACCTTCTGCCCCGGGTCGGTCCCAGCCATGTCCTCAGCGGTGCTGAGCACTTGCCCCTGGAGAGGCTGCCCACGCTGCGCCCGCCTCTGCATGCCCACGGCTGCTCACCCTGCCCCGAGCCAATGTCCAGAGGCAGACGAGGGACTCGAGGCTGGGAAATGGGGGAGCAGCCACCCTCGAGCACCTGGCACATGCGACTGTCCCAGGCAGGGGACAGGGCAGAGCAGCTCACGCAGCCACAGGCAAGGTGCTCAGCTGGACCCAAGCACCCTGTGCCCCATCCTACTTCGCCTCCATCCCTACCTCGCCTCCGTGCCTGGTGCGTCTGGCCGCTGCTCACCGCCTGCTCCAAGCACCAGCCTCTGGCTCCCGGCGGCTTGCCGTGCTCAGCCTGTTCGCTAACATGCTGCTTTCACCGTTAGTTCCTCAAAACCAGTGCCGTTAATTGCTGTGACTCTCTGAAGAAGGTGATTGCAAAACACTTCCCTGAAGGCTGCGACCGCCTCGCTCGCTGCAGGAAGGAAAGCCCAGCGGCACGCACACATCCAGCGGTGGGGAGCAGCACCCGGCCTCCCACCCTGCCCACCCCAGCAGCCGGGACGTGGCGCAGTCAGGACGTGGCACAGCCGGCTCCTCGCTGCGACTGCCCTGCGGCCATGGGACTGGGCCAGGGAACACGGCAGGGGAACGTGGGCTGGGGGACGGGGCAGGGGGACACGGGCTGGGGGACGTGGGACTCAGGGGGCAGGAGGCAAACCCAGCCGTGGCTGCCAGCACAGTGCGGTGCCACCTGGGCACAGATCGCATCCCCCAGCCCAGCCCCATGTTCTCGCCGGGCACTGACCGCCGGAGGCTGGGCTCATCCTCGCATCCTCCAGCTCTCTCCTGGGACGTGCCTCCCAGGCTCCCCGCCCCGGTCCCTGGGGACAGCACCGCTGCCCCTTGCAGCCAAGCCTGGGCTGTCGCCTAAAGCCCGGCCCCGGGGAGAGCTGCCCTGTGAAGCCTCCTTTGACCCAAGTTGTCTGTGTTCCCACCACACAGTCCAGCTCGCCCCAGAGCAAGGGAACCCATGAGATGCCCCAAGGGCAACCCGAGACCCGACCTTCCCACTGGTACCTCCCTGTGCCGACATTAACCCAGGTTTTTCCAGCAGCCCCTTGCCCAGGGCCCTGCCCACCCGCACCAGGGGGCTCAGTGCTGGGACATGGGGCAGCTCTGCCCACCCGCGCCAGGCTGGCATCACAGCCCCAGCCGGGGAATCCCGCGTCCCACGGGACGGGACTGGAGCATGGGGGTAAACAGGGGATTGCCCAACCTGTGATGCACTGGCAGCCTTCGCAACGGAGGCAGCTGTTGTGCAAACAGCTGTTTACTACGGGATTTGTAGCACGTGTGTCACCTCCAGCGGTGTGTTGCTCAGCGCTCACGCAACCCCTTGCCGCAAACAACTGCGGGGCCAGCGCACCCACCCACCCCGACGTCCCCCAGGAGGCAGGGTGGCCCAGGGCCATCGGAGAGCAGCCTGGGGGAGACGCGCTCCCAGCATCGCCTCCCGTGGAGCCGGGCCGCTGGCCGGAGGGAGATGAGTTGCGGCTGCGGCCAGCCACCTTGCAGCCCCGACAGTCCGAGCAAAGTTTTTTCCCCCCCGATCTCCCCTGCCCGGGGCCCCAGCCCCCTGCCCGGAGCGGGCCGGGCTGCTCGCAGGGGCGGTGCACGGGCATGGCTCCCTGGGCTGGGGCAGGGGGTCGATTCCCACAGCCGCTGGCCTGGGGTGGGGGAGCTGCCCTTGCAACATTTCCCTGGCGTGTAGCAACCCCCAGTATTTTGGGACGGAAGGGCGCGGCGTGCAGGCTGTTTACCAGCCGGAGCAGGAATATCCGCAGGTAGCCATGGCGACGTGGGCATCTCCGTGGGAACCGGAGGGCAGGCAGAGCTGCAAACACCCGGCTGGACACAAACAAGTGCTGTCCGACCCACGCCCGCCCGCCGCTGCCGGCGATGGGGCCCCGCCACGGGGTACGCGCGGTGAGACCCCGCGTCCTGGTGTGCGGAGGGGACCGTGCATCCCACCCCAGCACAGGTCTCCCAGGGAAAGGGTTTGTCCCAGAGGAGGCTCCAAGCGTGCCCATCGGTCGGGGCACGGCTCTCGGAGCGGCTCCCCGTACTGTGCTCGGGGCAGCGGCCCCTTCCCGAGATCAGGGATGGAGCAGACGTGCCCCCGCGACAGTGCTCTCAGTTCCCCTTCGGCTCTGAGTCACTCTCACAAGCCCGCAGATCCTGTCCCTGGGATGGGAGAGGGGGACAAGAGGCAGGGTGCCATCCCTGCAGGGCACCCGCAGCGGAGCCACGGGTCCTGGCCAGCGCGGCTGAGGGGCCTCGGAGGGGCTGGGGCAGGAGGATGCACGGGGAGGAGGCTGCCAGGGTGCGAGAGCTGGCTGGGTGACGGAGGGTCCCGCGGGATGAGACTGTGGCAGGGCAGAGGCAGGTGGTGACACGGGGCCACGGTGCGGGACAGACTGGGGAGCCCAGTTTGGAGGGAGGGTGGGTGCTCGCGGCCCGGACGAGGCACGTTTTGGGGTGAGTGGTGGGGCAGTGGGCTCCCAGCCTGTGGCGCAAGAGCCCCCCCGCCCAGGACCGCCTGGCGAGGGGGAAGGCGGAAAGGGGAAGCGGCTGTGGGTCTTTCCCTGGGTTGCAGCGCGTGGGATGGGGACCGATGGCACCAGACAGCAGCCCGTTGGCATGGCCAGACCCCTCGGGCAGCTCTAGTCGCAATCCACAGGTAGCACTGGAGGCGACAGCCAGGGACAGATCCGGACCCTTCTGGGCACCGCAGCACAGAGCCTCCCATGCCCGGAGGCACCGCTGGCTCTGCCGCCACCACCCTGGGGCAGAGTGGATCCCGTCACAGCGGAGGTGTGAAGCAGCTCCATTCCCCGCCGAGGCTGCCGAAGCTCCTGCCGGGCTCCGAGCGGGATGCGGGGGGTGGGGGGGGGCAGCGGGACCCCTGTGCACCCTGTTGCTGCCAAGCCATCTGCTGCTGCCATGGCATCCCGGGGGCCAGGCCAGCAGGGCCGGCGGAGCCCCACCGACCAGCACCGCTCTCCCACCGCTCCCCATGTTAAGTGCGGGGGGGCTGTCAGCTGCCTTCATTTCTCAGGCGTGTTATCAGCACCTCTGATTTAATCCCTGCTGGGTGGATCATTGCTATTAAGCAGAATAAAGTACATTACTGGCTTGTATCAGCTCAGCTGTCAGCGAGAATCGGCCTCCCTAAAGGGATTTTCCCTTTCTTCTTTTCATTCCCTAAAAAAATAAAATATTGCCGGTCATGTAAGATGCAAGATCTAAGTGCAAAATCTGCTGCAGTCTCTAATGGATGAGGAGAGCTGTTTAATTGCCACCCAACATGATTAATTCAAACAAACCACCTGGTTCAGCTGTCAGCAATGAGGAGGGAGCAGAGGGCTGCAGGCAGGCAGAGGTGGTAGGGAGGAGACCCTCGGCTTGGGCTGGCAGCACAGGGGGACGCAGGGGGACGTGAGGGGACACGGGGAGCCCAGCCTGCCAGCACGGAGCCGCCCCAGAGAGGGGAGCCCGGCCAGGACCCTCCTGTGTCCGCAGGCTCCGCTCACCCGATCCCCGAGCACCGGGGACACCCACAGTGCTCGTCCCGGCCGCGTGCCGCCGCCACCCAGCTCCTCCCCAGCGAGGCGGCTGCAAATTGGAGAGGATTGATTACAGGGGCCTGGGAGGCTGACCTTGAACAAGGCTCCTGACACATTAGTGTAATTAATGAGGCAGGAGGATTAATTTTCTGTGTTGCGGGGATCTGGGGAGTCCCTGGTGGATATGGGGAGGGGGAGGACGGGACAAGAGGGGCAGAGAGCTGCCTGTGGTGCCTGCTGTTATTCATCTGTCATGTGCAAGACGCCAAAAGGATGCCGAGGGGCTGCAGCTCTGGCACGGGAGAGCAGTCCTTCGGGTGGATGGGCGAGAGGGAGAGAGATCTTCCATAGGACCACGTAAAACTTGCATGTCCCTAAATTACTGGCTCTGTTGCCCAGATGTCTGCAGCAGAGCAACCTTCCCCTGTCCGATGGCTGAGCCCCAGGCCAGCCCCTCGTCCCCCAACACTCCTGGAAATTGCCACTCCTTCTTGCCGAGACGCTCCAGAGCTCTGACGTGCAGAGCATCTTCTCCCTCTGCTATTGCTGAAAAGAAATTTCTATCTGATGCCGCCCCTCATCAAACCAGCCGGGCACGGGGATTTTCGTGCCCCCCTTCAGCCCCCACGACCACGGTGCCAAGCGGCATGTTTGATCCCAGCTGCCAGGGCTGCACGGCCGACTTCTGACACTTCCCGGCAATCAGGCTGCAAGCACAGCACTATTATTTTTCTGCTCTAATAAACACCCCTGACAATAATAGAAAAAATCAGCTTTTATCGGGAGAAAAATATATCTGGAGATTATTTACTCAGAGTCAATAGTTGCAAACGGAGGCTGTGAGCCCAGGCAGGCGCTGACAGCCACTCGCTGTCGGAGTGGCCGGACCATTGCATGGAAACGGGACAAAACCCTCCCAAGAGATCCCCCGCTTGCACCCACTACATAAACACACCATCTCGGCTGCGCTCGGCAGGAGGACCCTCGGCATCCCCCATCCGTTTTACCCTGGGACAAGCTGCAAGGGCCGTGCCCCTGAAAGGCCCAGGAGGGCTTTGGGTGCTCGAGCAGTGGGGGTGGGAGCAGCTGCGGAGCTGGAGCCCGTCTCGGAGCCGGCCACCTCTCTTCCGCCAAAGGCTCAGATCTGCAAGAGCAAGAAATTCATGGTCAATTGAGTTGCAGCTAATCACAAAGGGCAATTAAATGACTGCTTCTTGAGGGCTATAAACATCACCAATTTAAATCCAGTGACACACGGAAATAGGAATCCAACCAAGCAGCCTCCAAAAGTGCTTTATTCCCCATTATTTTCATTAGCTGGCTTGTAATTTGATTTGTCCCTCTCCTGCTGCTGCCTTTTTCCATGGCCAAGAGGAGCGACAAATGAAACACCCTCAAACTCACAAACCCCAACGGCGTCCACGCGGGTCAGGAGTGACGCAGCTCCTCCGGCTCCCGAAAAGCGGTCGCGTTTGTGCCCTGCGAGAGGGGACTGAGGGGTTGGGGTGCCCGGACCGGCCCCACCGGCGAGTCCCTGGCACCGTGGCATCCCATGCAGCCGGCCGGGAGGGCTGTGCAGGGCTGAGCCCCGCGCTGCTGGAGTCACCGCAGCCAAGTGCTCAGGGCATGGGGGCAGAGCCCAAAGCTACATACCAGGCAGGGGACACCCCATCCCTGCTGCAGGGCAGGCCTTATCCCAGGAGCAGCGTGCCAGGGACGTCACCTCCGCTGCTGTTGTCACACGCCCGGGCTGGCTTGTTTTCTGCAAATTCCAATTAATTTCACTAGGCTTTTCTGACAAGACCGATTAAGGTCTTTCCACTTCAATCCACTTTGCTGTGAGCCTGCAGCGGAGGGAGTCGGAGGTGATTCCAAGCTGGTCTCCCCGCAGACCTCTGTTTTCTCTCCCCTTGGTTTGCTTCCTTCTACCTGTTTTCCCAGGGGAACTCAGCTGAGGGTGTTGGCCCCGAAGAGTTAGCAAGCCGGGGGCTCTGCCACCGATCCCCACTCCGGGCTGCTGGACGGAGCTGCCTCCCCGGGCTCGGAAGGGCAGTTCTCCGGGGACACCTTTGTGGTGCTGTGGGGGTCCCATGGGTCATCATGCTGCCCTGAGTGCAGCAGCCGAGGCAGCTCTGGGGATGCTACAGACACCTGCAATGGTCCTGCTGCAAACTGGAGCCTGCTCAGCCCTTGGCCGAGCCTGAGAAAAATCTCCAAGGCTCAGGCTGGGCTTTCCAGCAGCCACCAGCGCTCTGCCCAGGGGCACGCTGCTACAGCCGGGATGGTGCTGCCGCTGCACTTCTTTGCTCGTCAGCGGGGAGCTCAGGGTGAGGGCCCCAGGGCCGGCACTGTCGTCAGCATCATCCGCCTCCGGGTGCTCCTGTGCACCCTGCAACGCGCTGACGTCCTCCCCCCATTATCTGCAATTTCCTTGAAAGCTGTCAGGCTTTGCTGGGGCACCTTTGCAAATGAAGAGAGAGGAAAACAACCAGGTCTGCATTTATTCCACTAGAAATTAATCCCCCCCTTCTTATTTAAAGGTATCAGTGAATGAGGCCAAGTTGTTAAGTGACAAAAGAAAAATGATTCTTGCCTTCCAGGGTTATTAAAATCATGTTCTACAATTTTAGCAGCCACAAGGAAGCCCAGATAATGACAGATGATGATAATACATCTCCAGCACAGCCTGGTCTGTAATGATACTGCCCATATCTCTTGTATTACCACCAATTACTCAGCGTATAAGTATAATGAAAATGTACATCCATTCTGGGGAACTGCATTTGCTGCTTCTGAATCCAATTTCTCCCTTCCTCTCCCAGCCGGTGAAGGAGGCGGCTGCAGCTCGCTGCTGGCTGGAGCCACTGCCATGCCTGGCTCTGCTCTCGGGCTGGGGGAGCCAACGCTGTCCCAGGCAGGGAACAGTGCCTGCGATGGGTGCGAGGTGCCCCTCGCCCCGGCCACCTGCCGCAGTGGGGACGGGAGCATCTGCAGCTGCAGGACGGCCTGTCTGGGAGGGGGGGACACACCACACGTGCTCTGCACAGGTAGGACAGGCGGGAGATGCTTTGAAATGCAAATTGCAAGAGGAACCTGAGAAGATACAAACCACCGTGAATCCTCTCTCCTGCGCCTAGAAGGCAGTTAACATCTAAGCCAGCTGGGGCTGGGGACAGGGCAGCCCCTGCCAAGCTCCCAGCAGCTTTCTCTACTGCCAAAAACCACTTTGAAGGTCCCCATCCAAGTGCTGAGACAGCATCATCCTGCTCAGCACAGCATCATCCTGCTCAGCTGGCAGCAGCCGTGGGGCCCGAGCTTGGAGGCAGAGCTGCCATCAAACCCCCAGCGTCAACTTCGGATGGCCGGAGGCAGCAGGGTCACACACACACACACACCTCCCCCCGTGGCCGTATGTTGGGGAAAATGCACCCTCGAGCTTTTACACCATCATACCTGGACGGGCAGGCGTGCTCCCTGCTCCACGCCGGCCGGCTGTCCACCGGGAGTGGCTGCATCCCACAGCAGCACTTAATCCTGTTAAAGAGGAGTGGAAATTGCTCAGATAAAGGTGGCCATCTGATTACACACTGGATCCACTCCTGCTGCAGCACCTGGAAGCTCAGAGAAGGCTCTCTCTGTGTAAGATTAATATAGATATATATTTCATCTGGATTCTATTATCTTTCACTTTATTCAGGTCAAAAAGCAGGAGACAACATCTTTTAAGATGAAAACATAATCTTTTGGAAAATTGAAAATATAGATCATTGTTTGGGTAGAAGTACGTGCGCGTGCTCACTGCCGGTGCCTCCAGCCCGGTGCGCCGCAGCTCCAGAGACCCTCAGCCCATGTGTGGGGATGGCTGCAGGTGGGTCCCTGGAGTAAAGAAGCATCTCGTGCCGATGGAGAGGAGCTGGCATCAGAAAAGCTCCTGAAAAGCTTCATGTGTGCACACCACATGTGCACGGCTGGCACTGGGCAGCCTCGGCAGAGACCCGCGGGGAGCCCTGCCTGCCCTTCCTGACACCCACCTCGGTGAGCACTGAATACACCCACAAGAAGAAAAACCCCACCACGATGGGGCCGGGTCCCCCCGTAACTGTTTTTCCTTGGAGCAGAGCTCCAAAGCCAGTCGGCGCTTTAAAACAGGTCTCCAGGTAACAGAACTTGCCTCATTATTTCTTAAATTAAATGCCTTTATTTTTTCATAACTTTGGGTGATATATATGTGTATGTTTAATACATAATTAAGGGCCTCTAAGCTACTCTATTGCAGAATGCCCATTACCTCCTCTGAACAGATTGCATTTCGTAGCACAATTTAAAATGAGTTATTAAAGAACATAGGTGCATCTATTAATTATTTCATAAATATTAACAAGCCCTTAATGGCTGAAATCCTGGAATAACATGTTCCCAGGGAGTTAATTTTTAAAAAGGTTGTTAACTACACTGACCGCCGGGCTGGTGGGAGCCGACACGACTGCATGCTGTGGCGGGGGGCTGATGGCAATTAGGAGCAACACCAGCGCTTGCCGGGGAGCACGTGCCAAGCCGGGCCAGTGCTCGCTGCTGCGCTTGGATCCCTCAGCAAAATCCCAGCCTGCACAGAAACTGCACGATGCCTGCCAGCCACTCTGCGACATGAACGGAGCAGGACAGGGGCAAGGGCGCCCACAGCAGCTGCTGGGAGCGTGCAATTACCGGGTGAGCTTCTCTCAAATGAAATGGCCATCCCTCAGCATTGCCAGGGCAAATCCTGCTGCCGTCGTCCATGTTACGCCGAGGAGAGCGGGCGGCAAGGAACACAGAGCGACATCAATACCCACACCCGAGCTCGTGGGGAGCTCGTTGAGACTCCCCATTGGGAGCTGCATGTGCATGTGTCTGGAAATCAATGTGCTGCATTGCATATGTGTTACCAGCTAAAAGAAATCACCAGAACAGGGCACTGACCTGGAGGGAGGGATGCACAGGGAAAACCCTGAAATAAAACGTTACTTTGTCCTCTTGCAAGTCGGACCTAAACCGAGGATGGAGGGGGGATCGCCTGGGACATGGGCGATGCTTTGGGTGGGTTGCACTCCCATGAGCACATGTGAGCACATGTGAGCACATGTGAGCACATGTCAGCACCTTTCAGATAGCCCCGCACAAGGGCAGCCCCTTCACAGCTCCTTAAATCACCCTGGGCCGGTTCTCACTCGTTAACCAACCTGGCTGCAGCAGCGAGCAGAGTTATGGAATAATTATCTCACATTAGCAACACTCCCAGCAGCTGGTAATGCCAGCAGTATATCTGCCGTCTCCCTGGGGCGTATTTAGTCTGCGCTTTCCTTTCATGGAGATATATGGAGATGCTGCTATTAAGTCCAGGAGAAGTGACAGCCTTGAACCGTGCACAGCTGAACAACGTGCAATGGGGGTAAACTGCTGAGCTGGGGTTGGGCGTCAGAGAGGGACCTCGGGGCTGCGCTCCCAGGGCTGGGCGTGGAGGGAGCGATCCGGAAGCGTGGATTTATGAACCCCTTCAGAAATGCAAAGCCCAGCCCGTGCTGCCTGTGAGCGGCGGCAGCAGCAGCAAGGACGGGTGCTGTGCGGGGCGCATCCTGCACCCGCCGCCGCTTTGCCCTGGGCTGCGGAGCAAGCGTCCCACCGTGGGGGTGCAGGGGTGGGGGGGTCCCTGTGTGGGGTGGGACCCCATGGGCGGCATGGGGTCACCCCAGGCCGGGCTGCCAAGGGGGCTGGCGTTCAGGGGGTGGAGAAGTGGTGATGTCTTTGGAAACCCGGGACGACACTGATTCATTGGGGCAATTAAAGCCCTTTCCAGCCTTTCCTTAGTGGCATTTTGGCATTTGATTCTTCATGAGTTACGGCACCTTCTTCTCTGGGGATAAACGTATAGCTATGAATTTTGCAAATCCCAGTAGAGCATAATTATCTTCTTACATAAAGCAGGAGACATGAATCGCAGCTCCCATCTGCAGGGGAGGCGCATGGTGGCTTCAGCTCCAGGCAGGGGGTTTCCAGCCAGGGAGCCCTGGTGAATTCCCCCGGGCTGGGGCTTTTGAAAGTGAGAAACGCAGAGTCAAACCCATGGGGTTTGGCATGTTTTCATTCTACCCTGCAGATTGTCTTCCGCTGCGGGAAGACCTCGTGGACAGAGCAGGAGTCCCCTGCGGAGCGTGGCCCTGGGGTGCAGGTCTGGCAGCATCCCTGCCCCACCATGAGCCCCGAGGCTGGAGTGAGGGATGCTCCTGCACCGTCTTGAGTGCAACCGCTCCTGGATCTGTTCCTGTATCCTGTAGCTGAGCCTGCTTCATCTCCGACTGGAGTTTTATCACCACGATCAGGCAGTAACAGCCTTGGCCTGGCAGCACACCCCAGGAGCGGCTCCGGCATGAATATTGATGGAGTAGCTGGATGCGGGGGGAAGACACACGCTAATTTAATCAGGGTGACAGGAGCGGGGCTCCCCGGAGGCACCGCGCTGCCGTTTCCTGACATTAACGTTACTTTGTGTCACAAGGCATTTTTTAATGTAGCTTCCCAGTAAAATAATCAGCCTTCTCTGGGGGTAAAGAGGAATTTGTTTCTCATGTATTATGATACAGACGTCGCTCCTCAGCTGTCATTAGCGCACAAGAGGAAAGCCGGGGCAACACGTCTGATATGCTTAGAAGTATGACATGGATGAGAAACATATTCTTGCCTTTCAAAGGCAATAAACAACCTCTGTCATGCAACATCCCTCAGGGGCACGGCGGTGACGGGTGCTGCGGAGCCTGTCCAGCCCCACGGGGTGCGCTGGGCTCTGTCCCCGGCTCTTCCCTGGGCGAGCAGGGGCTGATCCCTGGCCCAGAAGCTCAGTGCTGGGAGAGGAGTAGCATTTGGGGGGGTCTGGGGGAGTCCTGTGGCCAGGGCTGAGGCAGGAGCATCGCTGCCCCAGGGCTGCCCGTGGCCCCTGAGGTGTTGCTCAGTGGGTCAGAGCCCTGCACGCCTCGGGGCACGGCTGAGCCGAGGGATGCAGGGGAGCCCTAGCCTGGACAACAGGCAGCTTTAATTACAATGCCCCTCCTCAACAAGTGCAGTAATTAGAGTTAATGGGTTGGTTTGTGTTAATAAGATTAAGATATCCTGACAGCCTGGTGGGAGCTGGGTCCTTGTCCAAGCCCAGGAGAAGGTGCTGGGGGCACGACGAAACATCGAGTCCCTCGCCCTGAGGACCGCCGTAAACATCCTCACTTGTATGCGATATGGGGGAGAGGGTCAGTGCTGGGGATGAAGGGGGGCTGGCAGGCAGCAGTGCCTGCCGGCAGGATGAGGACAAGCAGCTCAGGAGGAGCGTGTGCTCGAGGCACCGAAGCACAACATGTTAATAAAGGACCAGATGCGCATTCTAGCCCCATCCCCTGCCCTGCGTGCCGAGAGTGGGTCCTGGGCTCGTCCCCCGGGAAAGGCGTGCTGCTGGTGTCGGGGCACGCCAGGGGTGCAGCGCTGGGGAAGGTGCAGGGACAAACTCGCTCAGCGCTGCTGAGTGACACCCCAGCAGATAAACGTGACCGTGAGACACAGACTGAACTGCCACGGCTGCTCCGGTGAGCAGGGGGTGACACTGGGAAAGCTCTCTGGGGACACCCAGCCACGCAGGGCTAGCCCCCACCACCCCTCAGCCAGGACATGGGGACAAGGCTCTGGGTCTGGAGGTCCCTGTGCCCAGGGCCCCCGTTTCACACCCCCATTTCAGTCCCCGAGGAGCTGGGTAACCTGCGAGAGGGTACGATGGGACTCCTGGCAAGGACGTCTTGGACCAGCGTGGACCCAGCTCCCAGCAGCATCTCGGGGTACCGGGACCCACCTGCCAGTCCCAGGGGCTGACACATGCCAGGGGCACTGGGCTGGGGGAGCAGTTCAAAGCACCCCCAGATTTAGTGAGTTTTGAAGCTGTCTGCCTCTTCTGCTCCTGACCGGAGATCTGAGGCAGTTTATCAATTTATTTAGTGAGCTCTGCAGCTCACCTTCAAAGCCTCTTGACTCTGTGGTGAGCAGCCCTGCTCAATTCTGCTCATGCATCTTTAATCTCAAGTGGAAAAATGAGGGCTTTTTTCTTTTCTTTTCACTGTTTGGTTTCAGAGACAGATAAGAAAATCAAATCTCCTCCTCAAGCAGACACAGAGGGGCAGCTGCAGCTCTTCTCTCCCAAAGGCAGCCGTATCGCACGCCGGGCTCTGCGGCACCACCGCACCGTGCCCAGCCGGCACGAGGGGCACGCAGAGCGATCAAAGCCAAGGGAGCGGGAGCCAGCCTGTACCCTGTGCAGAGACGGTGATGATCCTCCCCATCACAGTCCTTTGGCATCAAGCGCCAAGAGGAACCAGACAAGCACTTGAAGAGCATTAAATCCACTGACCGGTCAAAATGCAACTTCAACTTCTGCTCTAACAGGGTCTGAACGAGGAAACCAGGGGACAGCAGGGAAACCACCAGCGCTTGGGTAGGAGCACAAGGATGCACTGTTCTGTTTTGATTTTATTTTACTATCATTTTTTCCAAGAGGAAAAAATTGCTATGGCAACTTCTGCAACAGCAAGCTCCTGGGAGACTGGCTGCAAGTGAAACTTGCCCCTCATCTTCTGACAATGTTAATCTGCTGGATTTACGTAGTAATTAATGTCAAGAGGCAATCTACAATTTGAGCAATCAGAGTTTCTGTGCGTAAAGTCAGACTCCTCAGACAGCAGTTTATAATTGTGTATAAGAAAGGCATTTAACCCCTCGTGGGTTTTCCCCAGGGTGCAGAAGGGTCCGATGCCCGGCCCTCCCGCACCCTGACGCCGGTGCAGTGCATGGAAAATCCTTGAACCTCCCCAAGCACCGGCACCACTGCTGCTGCCCCAGGCCCGGCACCCCCGGTGGAACTCGGGGCTTTCACGGCAGCACTAACTGCAGCTCCCACCACCCGCACAGCCTTCAGCTCCCAAATTCCTGCTAATTCCTCTTGGCCCCTGAACTTCATCAGTTGTTCCCTGAGCAGAAAGCTCCTGCTCAGGTCTGGCCTTTGCTGCCTAAGAGACACTGTGCATTTTTTCCCCTGATGTAATCATTAACTCAGCAAATTGCAGGATCCACTTCTAACGAGGCTGCCATCAGCCCCCGCTGCCACCGCGGGATTCACCCCACCTCCCCCAGAAGCACCAGAATCACACCCCAGATTCTGAGCTGAGAAGGAGCTGCTCCAGCCCCAGGGCAGCCCCTGCTCTTGCTGCCCCCACCTTGCCCCCCCGCCCCACTCCAGCCATTCCCATCCCTGCTTCCAGGCTCCCTGGGAAAGCCGCAGGTGGAGCCAGGCAGTTCCGGGGAGGTGGTTTTGGGAAGGGGCAGTGGGAGACCTAGCATCTGGCCCTGGAGGAGAGAATGGGGGGAGCGAGGGGGCACGGGGCAGCTTTCCACCCCACAACCAGCCCGGTGTCGAGGGGCTGCTCCCATCCTCCGCTGCGCCCTGGGACAGGGTTCGGAGTCTGCCCTCCAGGAAACACCGCAAATCCCTGCATTAAGCTGTTCCTGCAATCTCCTCTGTAAAGAATAAAGCTCAGCTGAATCCCGGCATCCTTTCTTCCTCCATCCTTTTGGCTGGAGCCAAAAACTTCAGAGGAGGGAAAAAAAAATCTAATTGATTTCTTCCGTATTAACAAGTCAATCACTAGGGTGGGTTTTTTTTAATGACTCATAAGCAAGCTTGACATGTCTGTTAATTAAATAGCCATCCTAGCTCTAATCCGCTGAAAGTTAATCATTTGGGGAATTAAAAGGTGTCAGCGCTGAATACTTCATTATTATAAGTGCTTGCCCGCCCTTGCAAGCAGGAGGAGCCAGGGCGGGAGCCGAGCTCGGGGCGAGAAGGGGCCGAGGCGAGGAGCGAGCTCTTGGCAGGTCCGAGCCCCGAACACCCCGAGCCCCACTCGCCTGCCCCCAGCAGCTGCCCGCCCTGGACCACTCGCACAGCGTTTCCTCCCAGCAAGCAAGCCCAGCTCCTCCTCAGCACGGGCACACCACCGTGGCTGCCGCAGCCTTCCCAGGGTGACAGAGCGAGCCGCCTCCCCAGGGCTGAAGCAGATGGAATGGGGCAAATTCAGGGGTAACAAACTGGTCGGGGCTTTTTTTGTTTGTTTTTGAGAGCGAGCTTGGTGCTGCTGCTCAGGGTCTTTTGAGCATCATCTAACTTAATATTGATGAAGCCACTACAATTTAATTTATTGGCTCAGTGCACACACCCCATGACAAGCCATGTGCACGGAGCCGATAGCTGAGCAACGGGATGTGGCGGCCATCTCAGCCGCACGTCCTTGCCAGGGAGCGGAGCTGCTGCTCCAGCGCTGCCGTGTGGCAGAGCACTAATCCTGTGTTATCATCCGCATAACACAATTAGCGCAGCCTTATCAAGGCACTAATGGTGTCAGGGCGCATGTGTGCTTACCAAGTGGCTGCTGCCATGTAGTGAGACCTGCCCCCATCCTGTGGTGCCACTGGCAGGTATGGCAGTGCTTCGCCAAGCCACGCAGGTGACAGGTCACACCAGCATCCGGGCTCAGCAGCCCCCCTGCTCCCTCTGATCCGCTTTTTGGGGATGGTGGGGACCTACCCCAGGAGGAAGCCTTCTCCCCTTGGTCCGAGCGCTGCAGGGCTCCCTTGGAGAGGGCTGGCTGCTCCCAGGGCCAGGCGCAGGGCTCGCACAGCCGCTCCATCACTGCCCACAGCCCGGGCTGGCTGGTGGCACGCGGTGCAGCCCGGGCCCCCGCAGCCAGGCTGCATTGGAGAAGCTACAAGGGAAAAAAACTTGGGAAGCAAAGAAAGAAAAATCCCTCCACCTTCTGGAAATGGTCTTGTCTTGGGTTAAGACCTTTAGGTTTAAAAAACCCTTCTGCAGGGCGTCAGCAGGCCACAGGCTGTGCTGGTCCTGCAGAAAGAGGGTCAGAGGAATTTACAAGCCAATTAGAGGCCCCTGTGTATTAAATCTTTATTATATATTCCTCAAAGACAGTTCTTCTGCCCCCAAAACATTGCGACCCAGCCCTATTGCTCCCTTGCCTTCCCAGCTGCTCACCTGACAGCAGATACTGATTTCTTGCATTTCCTGCTTTTCTCGCCATTTTATTAAGCTAAATAACAAGAGGGCAAATAGGATAATTCTGGTGGTGAATGAAGGATGCAGTTTTGTGTTGCTGTGTGCATTGTATTAATCATTTAGTGACATGCTGGCTACTGGCCTGATGTGAGATAACGAGAGGTAATTAGTTACAAAAATTAGGAGGTGGGCAGATTGCCAATTGTTTACAGGCGCCATGGCGATGGGGGCAGTCAGGAAAATTTCCTTTTCAGAGGGATCAAAGCTTGTTTGAAAGCATCTGATTCGATTACGGACCAAAGGCTGAGCTCTGAGCTGCAGCAGAGACAGACCAAATGTCCCCGGGGTCCCTGACCCAGCAGCGTTGGAGCACGGACAGGACCTGCCCCCTCCAGGGGACGTGCCCTGGCCCCACTTGGCCCTGCACAGCGCTGGAGCTGCTGCTCCGTGCCCGGCTGGAGCGTCCCCGGACGCACCAGTGAGGGTCACCCACACACGATGTTCCCACTCCCTGCAACAGCTCCTCCGGCTGAGTTTCCAGATGGACGTTTCTGGCTGGGCTGCCCGCGGCTCCTCCTTCGGGTCAGAGGAGCTCTGGGACATCAGCAGCCAGGGACGACTCCTTCCAAACCCACTCCCATCTCTGTAAAGCACTGAGGTCAGGTCCCAGCCGCCGGGGCTGGGGTGTGCAGGAGGGAAGAGGCTCTGTGCAAAGCAAGGGTCTCCCGCAGCGCCACGGGCACAGCCCTGCCTCCCTGCCCTCATCCCAGCCGAGAGCCACGAGCCTCGGGGCAGCCCTGCTGCCTCTGCCCCTCAGGAGGGGTGTTATCACCTGCAGGAAGCGTTTCCTCCTCACGTTTCTATGCCCAGCACACGACGCTCGCCCGGCGCTGCAGCCTCCCCACGGCCAGGGCAGGAGGAGGAAGCAACAATGAGCTGCTCAGGAGAAACCTTGTGCTTATTAGTGGCAGAATTTAAAGGTTTTTCCTCCCACCCATTTGGGCACTGCCGACAGCTGCAGCACCATGCACACGTGACAAGCATTGACGAGCAAGTGGTTGCTAGAAGTGAGCATCTGCTGTGGGGTGCTCCCTGCCCAGGCTCCCCAATAAAGTCCTGTTTCCTGTCACACTGACACGTACGTGGCAGGTTGCACTGGGCATCAGTTTGCAAACTGGTGGGCAAAGGACAAGGAAAGCTGCAAACCACACGGAGCTTGGTTTTGCTGCTCCAAGGCACAGTCGTGGGAGGGCAGGGGCCGCCCGGGCTCCCTGGGCTGCAGCCGATGGAGCAAAGCCCGTTCGATCACGGCAGTGCGGGGCGGCTGCGATGCCCCATGGCAATGCTGTGCATCCGCAGCGGGAATGCTGTGTTTTGGCTGAACCAGTAACCAGCAGCGGTCGGGAAACCTCCCCTCCCTTTAACGTGCTCTGGAACAACAGCCGCAGGGAGCACTCGATATTTTTCCCTCGTAGATACAACTGATGTGGGCAGAAAATATCAGCTGCCACTTGGAGAGGGGTGCAGAGGCCAACTCCATTAAAGCTGCTGGAATTGGTACATTTGACACAACACCAGCTATAACTTAAAGCCAGAGTATGAATAATAGAGCTCTGCACTCAGACCCACAAGTGAAATATATCTGATTGTTATATCGCCTTCTGCACAGAAACACAATCTGAAATCAATTCCCTGCGTGTCTGGCGAGCGGGCAGACGCCCGGCCAGGCTGCAGCCTTTGCTCCCCTCCTTTGCTCAAACAGCCCCGCCGGGCAGCTCCTACCCCTGGATAAACAGCCACCAGGTCCCATCACTGAGGCGTTGAGCCTCTGACTGATTGCTGTGTCCTAAGCCAATTTGCGCATAATTAAAAATAATAGCTGTGCTGGGCATGCGAAGCTGGAGGCAGAGCTGAGGTCTGCGGTAAGACGCTGTCCTGCTGCGGAGGCCCGGGCGGAGGGGACAGCCAGGGCTGCACGGCACAGGGGGAATAGAGATGCTGAAAGCAGCAGGACCATTTCTGGGTCCCCTGAGGGAGCCCCTGGGCGCCGGCTGGGGATGGTGCTGGGGACGTGTCCCAGGGAGAGGAGGACAAGCAAAGCCCCTCGGTGGGGAAGGGTGGGCAGGGAGATGCAGGAGGGCACCAGAATTCACGCTGGCAGCACAGGATTCTTCAGGCTTAGCCACCATGCCTGGCGAGCAGAGGAGGCCCATCTAATCCGGTCATTACCGAGGTGCTTAAGGAGGGATTACAGCGTTGGGTTTGTCAATGGGTTCCCCACACCGTGGTGTGACGGTGTGGCAGCGGCAGGAGAGCCACGCTCTCGCAGTGAGGGGGTTCCCCGTGCCACCGGTGCAGGATCCGGCCGTCGGTACCGTGTGCCACCCTTGATCATTTTCACTGCTGTGCTGGTTTTTACTGCAGGAGACAGCACTTATCCATCTTGTAAAATGCCTTTGTCAGAGGAGCCGGGGAAGGTATTAGGAGGTGTAAGGGGTGGACTCAGAAAGGACCAGGCAAAGGTGAAAAGCACACGACATTTATTAACTATAGCAAGAAGTTAAAGCTTGGCACCCATCCCCTCCACTTAGGCTCGGGCTCAGGGAGTCCCAGGGGAAGTTGGCAGCAAAGCACGGGGAGCATGAACATTCCCATGGCCTCCGAGCCGGCTCCTGCTTGTGGCACTCCTGAAGGCAGAGGAATAAGCACAGGTTGATGTGAAATTAATATTGCTTGGAAAATGGATTTCAAACCACCCCCCCAAACACCAGATTTTTCAGGTTAGCAGCTGAACTGATAAAATCTGTGACTCTCCCTAATTCGTCGTCCCTTGCCTTGAGGACTGGGGGCCTGTGAGGGGCACTCAGCTTGGGCTGCCCCTTCCCCAGCAGCCAGCAGGGCTAGAAACACTCTTTAAACTGAAATTTACAGTTTATTCGTTCATTTAATTGTTTGTTTACATTGTTTAGTTTGTTTGTTTACATTGTCTAATTTGTTTATTTACATTTATCTATTTGATTTTATCTGTTTATTTAGCTTTCTCTGCTGAAATCCCAGGTTACTGCCTGCTGACCTCTAGTAGCAGGAGAAACCACAGCCCAGTATTGCAGAATCTGTTGGCAAAGCTGCTCTGGCTGGCCGGCAGCCCCAGGGGTGGCTGGTGGTCCCACGTCCCCTCCCCGTTCCGAGCAGCCCCCTCTCCCTGGGCACCCCGTGGGGCCAAGCCGCTTTGCAGCAAAGCTTCGCCTCCCTCCTGCGCATGGCTTTGACAAACACAATTCTCAGTCAAAGTCACCCCGTTCCTGGTCTGGTTTTGGGAGGAGGCACGTCTGTGGATCTGGCCGACAAGACACGGCACGGCAGGCACGCACCAGTGAAGCGCGTCCCACTGGAAGGGCCGCAGCCCAATATTGGAAATAAAGGAGGCAACATCAGGGTCTCCAGCGATGCCACAGCGTCAGGTACCATGGCAGCGTGTGACAGAGGGCTGGGACAGCCAGATGGTGACAGCCAAGCCTTGAGCATCGCCTCCGGGAGAAGGGATCGGCACACCTCTGCCCACACACTGCCTTTAACTCTCCCTGCCTTGCACTGCCCTGGGCCCAGACCCACCCGAGGTGTGAGGGACCCCTCCGACTGCTTCCGCCGTGATGCACAGCTCCTGCAGCCTTGGGCGATCAGACCTTGTCTCCTGCCCAAGGGAGCTTGGCATGAGCCCTCCCTCCATCCTTCTCCCTGGGGATGCTCATCGTCAGCTCTCCCTCAGCTGCTCGTGCCCCATGAGGTCCAGCTCCGGACCCGGCGGGCGGTGTTGTCCCTGGACTGCTCCACTGTCTGCAAAACCAAAATCAGGAGTGGAGCGGCTCTGGCAGCAAACCCAGCCCCTTGCAGCTCAGCCTCCAGCTGCCGAGGGTCTGCACAAAACCTCCCCATGGTCTCACAGCCGCAGGGCTCAGTGCTGCAGCCAGGGAGCACGATTGCTACGTGCTATTGCTCATTACAGTGTACAAGCTCTATTAGTGATGGAGGAAATGAGATCAGGCCAGCGCAGTTCATCCTTATTTAACCCAGCCACAGAGCCCACCCCTCACGGGCCTGGCTCAGCCCGGCCCCAGGGCCAGCGCAGCCCCCCGGGCTGCCCGCGGGGTCTGCACGTGCTGGTCCTCCCACAGTGTCCCCAAAGGAGGGAGCAAGGGACAGGATGGCATTAAACCACATGAGGCATCTCACCTCCCGAAGTGCCCCTGTCCCCTGCACCCCTCCTCAGCCCCTTCCAGGGAAATTCTTCAGGAGTAATTGCAAAATCCTCTGCTACATCGAACGCAGGATGCAATGTTATTAACTTGCCAGCCAAGAGCTGGCAGAAAAGCAATCGTGGCTGTTTCCCCAAGACTGAGTCAGGGATAATTGAGTTGAATGGGAAGGAATTGCTGCTCTTTGTTGTCGGTTAGGAGGTGATCTTCCAGTCCTTCCATACTGATCTCAATTTGGGTTATTCAAACAGACTTTCGAATTAAGAGATAAAGTTGTTTAAAAAGGCTCCAAAGCTCTTAGAAAAACTTTGAAAATCTTTCTGTTTAAACATAATTCTTCTCCCGGTGTCAGTGCTTAAGCTCTGCAGCGTGTGTGTTACGAGCGCCTTGAGTGGCGAGATGCCCAAAGAGCCAGATCTGAGCTCACCCCAGACACGCCTGGCATCCCGGCTCCGGCTGCAGTCCTCGCCAGACCCCGAGCCCTCTCTGCCAGCTCTCAGTGGGGTGCAGACGGTGGAGGGTGCCACAGCAGCCAGCCGGGGCGCCCTCACCTCCGGAGCCGCGTGGGGCAGGCGAGGCGCAGGCACCCTCTGCCCGTCCCGTCCCCCCGCGGCGAGGGCAGCCCCGGCCCGGGGAGGGGGAGGTCATCGAGGGATCGGTGAAGTTCAAGTTATAGAAAGTACAGCGTGCTGGCAGAAAATCAATGCTGAAATATAGCCAGCTTTACTCCCACCTTTAAATAGCTCTTTTAAGACTGTTTTAAGGTGAAATTATTTAAGGTCAGGGAGGTCAAGTACACAGTGTAATACTGTTGAAAATTTCCCTCTGTTTGAGCTGTTGTGCCCCAATAACGGAGCCTCCTCCCCGGCGTTTGTCTTGATCTGTGAACTAGTTCATCCTAAATGCAGGAGAATCCAGGGTTCTCCTTCTACCCAAGCTCTGAGACATGAAAGAAAACATAAAAAACCTGCAACACTTGCAGTAGACCCACGAGAGATGGCAGTGCTGGCGGCGGGATTTTGGCCCATGCTTCACAGGAGCAAATACATCAGCCGGGTAGAAACAATAATCTTATCAAAACACAGGCTTTGCTTCATAAATACGTCCAGGCTGGAGTGAAATATGCCACTGCAGGAGGAGGGAGAGCAGTCAGCAGAGTATTTCGATTGATTAAGATGCCAATCACAGCAGGGCTGCCGTCATCTCACGAAGCACAAACAGCAACAGGTCCCAGCTCCTGCCAGTGCAAATGAAAACCCTTCAACAGTAATGTCTGTGGAAGCCAAATCTCTCCGAGTGCTCCCTCCGTTCCCCCTCATCAGCTGCAAAGGCCCCTCAAAAAGCCTGCAGCCAGGTGGGACTGTGTCCGTGAGACTGGCTGGGGGGCTCGGGGGCCCCGGGCATCGCCGGTGCCCGTCAGGTCCCGGGGCCACGGCCATGGGCTGGGGACACCCCTGCCAGAGAGCACAGGCCAGGGCAGAGTCAGGCCCTGGATGCTGATATCAGCAGGTAAGCGTATCTAGCTTGGAGAGAACAAGAAACACTGGAAAACACCTGGAAACAACCAAGTAGTTAAAAGAAAAATTGATACCAAGCTAGCACAGGACACTAAACTGATTAAATGCAGAAAGTGAAGCTGTTCGGTTCATTCACATAAACCAGCCATCAGCAATGAATCTCTGGCTGGCTACATTGACAGCAAATAGCTTACTGAAACAGCATCTTTATTTTGAGTCTATTAATTTTTTTGTATAAAGGGATGCTGCCAAGAGAACAGGTTCTTCCTCCCACTAAAATAATAAACTGCGTATTCAGAAAGTTTGGAATTAATTTGTGTGAATTCACACCTTAAACTGCCAGCAAATTTTTCACAAAAGCAGCTTGTAATTGGAAAACTCA
Source organism: Fregata magnificens (assembly GCA_013389945.1). Classification (NCBI taxonomy): domain Eukaryota; kingdom Metazoa; phylum Chordata; class Aves; order Suliformes; family Fregatidae; genus Fregata; species Fregata magnificens. The sequence continues at coordinate 785,276 of WAAD01017013.1, read as the reverse complement.
GCTGTGCCATGAGCATACAGGCTGCCGGAGCTCCCTAGGGCAGTTTGTGTCAGGAAATGTCAGGGCAAAGCCCCAGGCTGCCGTTTCTCCAACGCCCATGTGGCAGGCGTGCGGGCCACTCGCTCACGAGAACTTTGGCTGTGAAGATAATTTATTGCCCCAATCTGGCCCATTTGATGAGCGATTCTGAGGGGCCCTGAGCGCTGCCCCGGCTGCTCCAGCTGGCAGAAGGTGGCTCCCGCTGCGATGCGGGGCTGGGGCTCCCCAGCGCCGGGGCTGCCGCAGCCCTGTGCCCTGGCATGGGGCAGCCTCTGGCTTTGCCCGGGTTTGGTGCTGGGCAGTGAGTGGGGCAGAGCCCCTCGGCCCCTGCCTCGTCCCACCTTGCGGGACCTCGACCTGGCTGTCGGGATCGCTGGGAGGTTGCAAAATACTGGGGAAGGTGCTGCTGCAGTTGGGTCAGAGACCCCGGGAGACGAGGAGGAGCTGGATGCTGCGCCACAGGCACCCTCAATCCCGTCTGCCCCATTTGTATTTCCAGTTAAGGTGAACAGTTTGTTTAAAAACATTTCCCTTTGCTGACTGAGCTATTAAGCCCTCAGCCAATTCTCTATGCAGATCTTTTTCCTTTTTCCCCGGCTTGTTTCCATGCCGGGAGTTGACGGCTGCTCTGCGAGGGATGAGCTGCACGCTCATCCCATCAGCTGCACTAGGCAGTGCCTATCGCACTAGTCATCGCTGAAAACGAGCTCATTATCTGATCAGACTGTCTCTCCCCATGCATGTATTCCCTTTATCTCTGTGGATCCTATACATGTGCATAGGCAGCAGGACCCGCAGCTTGCCTCGCAGACTCCCTTGTCAGAGGGAATTACTCTGCTTCCCAGGGGAAAAGGTGTTTCCTCTCCCTTCCTTGTCTGCAAAGTAAGTCATGTTCTTCGGTTTGTCACTCCCCTGTTTACTAATTGAATCGGTGCTTTCCTCATCCTCATTTGCTGCAGGTTAATTTATACATGTTTTTAATCTCTAATTAAAAATAAATTAAACTTTTGTAATGACACAGAAGAATAAAAATCTCATTGGAAACAAGTATCGATCCTTGACGAGGTGCAGAGTCCAATAAACTCTGTGCCCAGCCCTCTCCCCTGCAATCCATTTGCCTTCCAGACATCCAGCACCATTTCTCCCACCCTGCAGCTAATGAAGTTGCCGGTGTTTCCAGCCGCTCCTCCCAGCCCAGCGCTCGCGAGGCTGTCCCGGTCCCCATCCCTGTCCATCATGGTCCCCATCCCTGTTCCCGTCCCTTGGAGCAGCCACGGGGTGATGCTGCCGGGCTGGGCTGCGGTGCAGGAGCCACAGCACCTGCCGGACATGGACACGGCAAACCCACACGGCTCCTCCTCTAGTGCTCGCGAGGGCTTGCTGGTGGGAAGCTGCCTCGTTGGGAATTACACTCTGCCGGTGAATGTGCTTATTGCTATAAAAAAAGACAAGCACAATTTCTCTTTCTAATCGAGTCCACCTCCGTTTGGCCTGCATGCCTGCCTGGATATCACACACATATTTTCCTGATTAATTTTCAATTAATGGCCTCAAAGTCTTTCTGCCTGAGCAGTGGTAGAAAATTTTTTGTGCACGTATCAGCATGAAAAATAGGACTGAATTAGCATCTGCTTAAGCCCTGGTACGTAATTAGACTGGAAACCACCGCCCAGGGGCTCGGGGTGGGTAGGAAAATCCTTCATGTTGAAATAACCCGGCAGCAGGAGGAGACACTGCCCCGCTCCCCTGGCTCCTCCGCTCGGAGGACGAGGCTCGTTATCCCTGAACCTGCCTCGTTTTGTGGCCCCAGCGGGACTCTCAGCTGCTCCGGGACCTCCACAGTCTCCTGCAAAGTCAACGACAACAAAGCCGGGGCCTTGGTTGAATTAATTTTGCTTCAAACCCAACAAAAACTTGCAAGAAAAAGAATTAATTATTCACTAAGCTCTAAAGATAATAAAGATAAAAATGAAGCTTGGATTTCGAGACAGAAAATAGTTCCTCTCCTGTTCAAATATAAATTAGGAGTGCCTATAAACGCTACACGACTCAAAATTCATTTTAATTTCTAAGCAGCCATACAATATTCATAGTCACATAAGTGATTTCATGTCTCACCCCCGAGATGACTGCGTTGGCACAGTAGGTAAATAGCTCCAGTGTAAGACACCTGGAACAGAGAAGCCTCTTCTTGAATGGAAGGCTTTTTCTGGAAGGATAAATCATTCCTTCAAAGCTCTTTTTGGTTCAGAGGTTTATTCCCAAAGTCAGCCTGTTCAAGACAAGGTTAAGAAGGAAAAGCCGCACAGGTTCAGCGCACGGTGCTCGGGCCGCCCCAGGGCTGCCGGAGGGTCCCTGCCCTTCCCCGAGCCCCCCCCCCGAGCCAGGGGGTCCAACCCCACGCTCCTGCATGAGCTGGAGGAGCCGGGCAGTGCTGGCCAGGCCAGGGAGCCCCGGGGACGGGCTGGGCGAGTGCCGTGAGGGGCGGCGAGAGGCAGCGCCGGGTGCCCGGGGACCGGAGCCCCCCTCCAAACACATGCAGGGGCGGGGAGCTGGGACCCTCCCAGCGAACGCAGTACTGATAATGGGAATAATGCTAATAAAGTTGATGGGATGGTCTAGAAGAGAGCTCGCTGATTGCAGCAGTTAATTAAAAACTACGGAGGAAAATCCATGTGGGCAAATCAACCCCGCCTGCAGCGATGGATCCTGCCTCCAGCCACGCTGCCGGCAGCAGAGCCATGCGGCCGCACGTCTGCTCCGGGCTGGTCTCCGTAACAGCCCCTGTCACCGCTGCTGGCACCCAAGCATTATGTCTTTGGAAAAGCAGAAAGAATTATTAGCATACTAGAGTTTTATATTACTTGACAGCTGTTGCCTCCCTTGGTATTTACAGTGCTTGACCTCAAGCCGTCCCTCTCCCGACCAGCACTTTGTCCTGCCTGCGGAGACTCCAGCGTCTGCCCCCCAGTACCAGGGGCTTCAGTCACGATGGTCCCGCACCCAGGGGACAGGGTCTCTGACGGGAGCAGCCTCTGGGAGCGGCAGTTGTCTGCCAGGGACTGTGTGATCTTCTATCACACAGGCAAAATTTTACCTAGTTACTGCAGCAGTCACCCTCCGAAATGGGACGGACCATCGATTTTTGTCTCCCTTCCAGCCCAGGTGTTTTCCGTCGCAGCCTGAGCGGGACGGGAGAGGAGCTCGGCTGGGCAGCGCCGGGGCCACGCGGGGCTGGGGGCACGGGGCAGGCTGGGGGCACCGGGAGCGCTTCCCTCCTTGCTCATCCTCCTGGGTCTCGGGTGCACCCCGGGCCCCCTCCCGCCAGCGCTGACTGTGCCCTCGGAAGGCTGCACCAGGGGATTCTCAGTGGCATTTTCAGATCCAGCTGGTCTGGCTGTTGGTGGGAGCGGTGTGAGGCAGACGCCTTGGGACGCTCCTTCGTGGGGGGGTGCCACTGAGCGCTGAAGCAATTTGTCTCTGGAACAGCATGAAAACAAGAGGAAAAAATTATCTGTATTTTTGCCATGTATTTTTGTAAGTGTTGTGCAGGGAGAAAATAAATGTGTGTAGAACAAATTAGTTTGTCGTGAAGAAGCTTGCCGCTAAAACGTTAAGATGCAGATAACGCAGGGAAAGCTTTTGAAACCAAATGCCCAGCTGCACTGACAAGGCGATTTTTGTAAATGCTGTTCAGAACAATTTAAACAATTAATTTTAGCATTTAATGGGCACTTGCACTATCTGCTGGAGCAGAAATGAGTACGTGTCTTCCATTACCTGCCACACTTCCCCTATTCCTCATCTTCTCAACACCATTCCCCGGGGGCAAAACAAGGCATATGTTAATTGAAATTGCAGCACAGCTGCAAAAAAAGAAAAAAAAAAAAAAGGTGCATTTCAGGTACTTGTCGACCCTGTTTTCCACAGAGGTTATGTGATACTCGACTATTTACAAGCAGAAAACTGTCAGGGGATGCAAAGGCTATTCGAGAATGAAAACAAACAAACTGCAGCCGCATGTTATGCAAAGGGAGGTGGAAAGTGAACCTGGTTTATTTTTGCCTGTTAATCAGTGTAAATTGGTCCCTTGTCGGTGGAGAGAAGGGGAACGTGGCTCACAAAGCTCCAGCCCCCAAGAGCAGGAAAACCTTCACTGTGCACTTCCCCCATTTGCTGCCCCTTTGCAGGGGGTCGGGGTCATGCCCCAACCCGCCGTGCCCTGCACCCCGGTGCCCTGGTACCCCAGTGCCGTGCCCCAGTGTCGTGCCACGGGCCCCGGCCACCGCTCACTGAGCTTGTTCACCGCCGTGTTTCTCACCGCCACGGCCTCAAGTGTGCTGTGAGTTACAGCAGCTGTCAACAGCAGAGCTCAAAGTAGCTTTTAAGCCACACTCTTTCCCTGCTCATGAGGGGTGCAGTGCAGCTCTCACACGTTACCAGCCATCGTCTCCTCCTGCCAGCCATTGCAAGCCGCTGTTATGGCACTTGCAGGCACCTGCGAAATCTGCCACCAGCTCCTCGAGGAGGAACACGCTGTCAGGGAGCTGGGAGCTGCCGAGCTCTGCCACGGTGGCTGCAGCACTGGTGTGTCCTGTGCAGACGGTGGGAGGCTCCCGCACCCGCTGTGCCACGTCGCATCTGCAGCCCCAGGCGGATGATGCCCAGAGGCTTCAGGATGCTCCAGCCAGGATTCAGAGCTGGAAGGCATTAGCTTGGGGCTGCATCACCACCTCCTGCTCACATCCGTCCACTGCTCCCAGCAATAGTGCACAATTAATTCTGTTGCTTGTTCCTGCAGCATGCTAACTCCCACGGAGACTGATGTCTCCTCCAGCCATGCTGGCCCTCACGGTCCCTGCCTGGTCCCCACTGTCCCTGCTCAGTTCCCACCATCCCTGCCAGCCACCGGACTCGCTCTCCGTAGATGGCAGCAGCAGCCTGCAGTGTGCATGGCGCACAGTGCCTCAGCGCTGCTCAGTGAAACCCCGAGCAAACGCTGCCGATTGCCCTGCGGGTGCAAAACGTGGGCTGCAAAATGGCTCCGGGCACTGGGCAGGGGGGGCTGAGAGGGTCTGGGGGAGAAAGGGCAACTGGGGGAGGAAGAAAGCCAAATGTTAGTTTTGTGTTCAACTGCAATTGCCTTAATTTGCTTCTTTCAGTAACGAGGGGCAGGCTCAGGCGTCCTTTTGCTCCTGCCATTTGCTCACTATCAAGATAGCATGCCTCCTTGATCTGAAAATGATTATTTTTCTTGACAAATCCTCCTGCTGCCGCTTTTGCTATTAATCTCCCTCTGTCTCTTCGGAGAAAAGAGAATTACAGAGGCTGCTCAGAGGCCCACTTGCTCATCTGTCCTTGAACCTGGCTGGCAACCCGTTGTTAGCAGAATTGAGCAAATAGCAGAGAAAGGAATTTCTACAAATATTCTATCAAATTTGAAAGCAAATTTTCATCCGGCAACACTCGCGGCTCCTTTGTGCCCCCGTCCTGGGAACACTGCAGCGTTTGCCCTGAGCAAGCAGAAATACGGGAAGCAGAACTTACGCTTCTGTCATCTCAAAAAGAAAGCGTTATTTCTGACTAAAAATATTCAGTTTGAACGACGATTAACTGGTATTTAATTTCAGAGCTGGAGGAAGGGGGGTGGAGGTGGCTGAGTCCTCCAGAGCCGAGGCCACGCGCTTCGACTGCCACCCCAGCGCTGGCCCCTGGTGCTCGGGGCAGCACGGGGTCCTCGGCACCGGGTTGGCTGGCAGGACAGACCTTGGGCATCCTTGTCACCATGCCGCCAGCTTCAGCACTCCCCAAGAGCCTTAAAAAATGGAGCTGTTTGGCAATTCAGACAAGACAGGCATCCAGAATTTGGGATACAGGTTTAAAACCCCTATTACTTTCTGCCGAACACTTAGGAGAGCCTAATCCAATTGGCCATATGGTCCTGGGCTCCCTCCAATCTAATTCAGCTGTCCCTTGGGCATGTTGAAGGGAAAAGGGGGGGGAAATTGAAAAAATGTAAATCACATTTTAATAGACTCATAAAAATACACAAAGTGATGACCGAGAAAACTTATCAGATTTTATGGGCATGTGGGTTGCTTGACAGAATATGGAAATGCCACTCAAACGGCAAAGCTGCCCTCATAGAAAACTTCACAACATAATCCAATTTATGCCGTTCGCTAGACAGAGCAGCCGGAGTAATTCAAGCCGTCTGCATCACTGTCACCTCTGCTTCCCGCGTGTGCCACTCAGGGCGAGCGCGAGCTGGCGTGCCTCGCTCGGCGTGGCACAGCCCTTCCATAAGGCCGGGCAGCTGCCCGCCGGCGAGCGAACCCCGGGGCGGAGGGGCTGGCTGCACCCCACGTCCCAGCACCCCTGGGGTCAGCCCAGCCGTGGCGCAAGGCAGGAGGGGTGACAGGGACAGCGTTAGGGCAGCGGCTTCCCCAGCCACGGCGGTGGCATCTTGGTAACACCATCCAAAGTCCACTCACATGAGAGCCAACGGGAGGGAAGGAAGGTGCTAAAATAAATATGGAGAAAGTTTATCTCACGTCTACAGGGCCCCCGACCAGTGCAGCGCGACGGAGGGGAAAGAATATTTACCGCTCCCGCTGACATGGACTAACACACCCGAAGCCACGATCTTGCCTGCGAGGGTGGGGGCTGGGGTCTCCTCCGGGCAGATGACATCCAGCCCCGCTCCTTGGTGAGACACAGCCCCAGTTTGGACGCTCTCCTCACTGGCATACTGGTGTTGCAGAGCCAAACGGAGACACGAGTACGGCCTGGGTATCAAAATGGCCAATGCACAGTGGTGCAAATCCCTTCTCCTGGGACAGCCTGTGTGGATAGTAATTGCCCCAAAGAGTAAAGAGTGCAGGATTCAGCCAGGAATGAGTATGCAGGAGTATTTGGCAAATGCTTTGAGACACCGTTCCCCAGATTTCTGCCAGCTGTACAGCTGTAGAGTGTTCTCACACGGTAATCTAGCCAGTGACTGTTGCTGGGAACAAAGGAAATGTTTGAAGCTTTGAGAGACGACTGTAGAGGAGAAAATAGGTGTTGTGCAGGAGAGCTGGTAAAGTTCACCCCTCTAATCATTCTGTAATTGTTCTGCTTTGCAGTGGAGTTCTCTCTCGAGCCTGTTTTTGCTTGAACATGCTTGCAAAGAGCTATTTTGTTGGAAGAATTTAATTTTTGCCATTATGTTGTCCAGCACAGTCCAGCTCTGGGTACTTACCACCAATTATCCGTCTGCTATAAAACTAATGTTGACACAGAGGTCCTCAATGCATCGACTCTGGGAATCTGCCAGGAAGGCTGGTTTCAAGCAGAATAATTAGTGGGCATGGATATATGTGTAAGATGCCCTTGAACTGATGGACTGTCTTTATTCACTGGGATGTGATCAATTCTGAGGTTTTTCTTTTAGACAAGCTCTTTAATTTAATTCTATTCTGTACAGTAAGGATTTCTTGTCTGAAATTCACTTTGCATCAAGAGAGCCCTGTCTGAGCTCCCCCATTAGCTATTCTTTCCCCTCATCCGAGAGTCTTAAAGCACTTTACATGGATTAACTAATTAGCTCTCTGCATAACCCAGGCTTTAAGTTAATTTCCCCATGTGCATTATAAGGACAACGTCAACGAACAAATCACGCTTCCCCCAGCATTTTTCACCTACCGCTGCTGCAGGTAACACTGAAGCGGTTGAGATTAGAGAGAAAGGAGCCCAAACTCTCATGGGAGGGTGACATGAAAACCAAGCAGACATAAACCCCGCCGGCGTACCTGTGCCCGCTGCGGTGCCTTTCCCACCCCCTGCATTTCCCCTGCTCGGGGCTGCAGCAGCACTCCATGCTGGCTGGAGAGCCGGCACGACTGCGAGCGGGGATGGGGAGCTGGGAAGGGAGAGAAGCTCCTTTAGCAATTCAGGGGCAAATATGTTGTGCAAAGCATCTGGCAAACGAGCAGCAGGAAAAAAACAACAGCAGTATGAGAAATGAGGGGAGAGGAGGGCAGGGAGGAAGATCCAGCGAAAGGGCTGCCCTGCTGCGAAGGAATAGATCTGGAAATAAAGGTGATGCAGGCTGCTGCAGAGGAGCTTGCCAGGGTGAGAGTTATTTAAATTGCAGCTGGAGCTGGGGCAAGCTGCACCCAGAGTCTCAGCCTGGGAGGAGTTTTAGAGGCTTTTAAATCCTGTGTGTGCCCCCGTGGTCCCGCTGCAGCCTCGGGGCTCGCCCCAGGCACAGGGTAAGACAACTTGTGCATCCCCTCGACAGCGGTTCCTCCCAGCACTCAGCAGTGACGGTGTGCAGAGGTTTCCAGCTGGGCTGTAAATTCAAAACTTACCTTGGAGCTGAGTTGTGGAGCTGGAGCCTGAGTGGGAAGAAACCTCCTCTTCCGGATATCTTACGGATCTGGTGAGAGAATGACAATTCTGCGAATTCAATTGCACAATAAAACTAACCCCCCTGACAGAGGGGATGTCATCTTCTCTTGAATTCTGCAGTTTTAAGAGAGACTACTACAGGCTTTTATATTTCTATTCAGGCCCACTGATTTCATCGCTGTTACTATGTCTGCAGGACCTTTCCAGAAGGATGTGAATGTGTGCTGGTTTTGGCGAATGGAGTTACTCAAAGTCAGACGGCGCTGCCTGATTGGGGCTTTTTGCTCTGGACAGGGGTGTTTAGGCAGGTCCAGCATTGGGGACCCTGCCCCAGTCGGCACAACCCTCGCCCTCTCCGCCCACCCTGCCCTGCTCCCTCCACAGCCGAGCAGTTGTTGAAGCCTGCAGCCCCCTGCGCCTCCCCAAGACCCGGCAGGGAAGGCATGGTCTTGTCAGCAGGGCTGAACTGGAAATCAGGAAACCCGGTTCCTTCTGAATTACCTCGGTTAGAAATAACAGCCTCCTTTCCATAACAGCACCGAGATGTATGGCTCGGGATTGCTGCAGGAAAGGAGGATTATTTATTATTCACATGTGCTGGGAGCTAGACAGCGAGTACAACACCCAGCCTCCAGTGCACTGCCTGTGTCTGGGTCACGGCTTTCCCTGCCAAAACGTGGTCTGGGCCGAGCTGGTTGGAGGAGTTTACCAGCAGGTCAGCGAGCTGGACGCCCGACTCCCTTGGGCTTCTCCGGCATCTCCCAGCCCTGTGTCCCTGTCTCCTGTTGGGGTGCTGCACTCTCCGCTCCAATCCTGCCCTGCTCCCTCTGGGCTGTTTGCATGGTGCTGTTTCCCACGCTGCCCCGGCAGCACAGGCGAGTGGCCGGTGGCGTTGGATGCCGGCAGCCAGTCCCCCTCTGCTGCCCAGCGTCACCGTTCTCCTCGGCACATTCCCACCTGCCTTGCTGGTGGCAGCCAAGGTGTTTGCTCGCCCACGGGACTGGCAGCGAGCGGCTCCCCTTGGTGCCGCTGCGCAGCCCACCGCCGCGCAGATGTTTGCCTGTGAGTGGTTTTGCAGGATGGGAATGCACTATATACAAGGTGCTCAATTTCATTACCTCCCACTGCCGACGGCTGATGCAGGGCGATGTGGGTCTCTGAGGGACCCAGGCAGCGAGAGGCGATGGCTCCTCCTCCTTTTGCTGAATAGGAGAGCTGGAGGCAGCGGAGATAGAGAGGAAAATGTCTCCTTGGAGCAGGACAGAGGGTTGCCAGACTGGAACAAAACCTGTCTGTCCTTCAGCGACGTGGGCATGGGCATGCAGGCTGGTGTGTGTAACACAAGTGGCACTTGGGTTTAGGCTCACCAAAGGGACCTTGGAAGCTCAGCAGATCTGTCCTTTTCCCAAGAAGATGAGTGAGGCCATGTCCTTCCTGCTCCCACCCACCCTGGTCATTTTTTAGGTACTTCAGCAGCAGAAACCTGTTTCCAAGAGGAATGCTCTAAGGACACTGGCTGGTTTCTCATAGAGCCTGATCCAGACCGGCTGACACCAAAGGCACTTTCCATCAGCTTCACTGAGCCTCATATCGGTCAGGAAGCAAGAAGCAAGATCATGACTCGTCCGTGTCCAAGAACACACAGAGCTGTGGGCCGAAGCTGTCACAGCTTTTGACAGTCACTGAGTCGGGGGCACTGTACTGACATCAGTGGTGTGTGGAAGAAGAGGTTTGAAGATGAAAGTTGAAAGTATAGCGAAATCTGTCAAAGAGTAAAGCCATACCATGGGGGATCACGTGCCAGGCCAGGAGCTGCCAACCTCCTCGTCAGGTTCTTCATGACCTGGGAGGTCCCCTAAAGTCGGTGTCTCCATTCGTGTGACCACAAGGCTCTTGCAAAAGCCCAGCTGGGAGCATGCAGGCTGCTTGCAGAGACAGAGGCTCCCCAGGTGTGTGCAGGGATTCTTCTGCGGAGCTGCAGCGATCAGGCAGAGAGATCCCGGGTGAGGACAGTTCTGCTGCAGGGCTGCTTCCAGCCGCAGAGAGCCCCAGTCCTGGCTGCTTCCTCTCCCCCCATCCCTCTGGCTTCATGCACCTGGGAATTACTGTAATACAAAGGCTACACGCTAATAGCTGCCCACACGCAGAGATGAATATACCCATTTAATATCTGACTGTGCAGCTTCTGTGCTTTGTTTTGAAAATGTGCCTTAAATGTATGTAGAAATAAGGGCAAGGCAGCACACTGTGATGGGTAATTTCCTTCTGCAGGCAGAAATGGGGGTGACCACATCCATGCATGTGCACAGCGAGCGTGGATATCCCAGCCTGTTTTTTTTGGAGGAGAAGCTGCCGGAGGCAGCCATGCTCCAGCAGTCTTGTCACAGGGCTGCACTTTCATGTCCAAATTACTCCTGCTGCCATTCACCTGGAGCAACTCGGTTTGGCGCAAGCAGAGGAAAAAAACTTTGGTGTTTGTGCTTGTCTGGCCTCTCTCCTGCTATTCCCAAGGGCTGTGATTTTATGTTTGTTTAGAGATAATTTCACTGGCCCCTGAGTTTACAAGCCACTCCAGCTCCCTTGTACGGCGAGTTTGGTACACTGCGTACATGTAAGGGTTGATTACTACTGCTTATATACTCTGGAGGCAATAGGAATAACTGCTGCCGTATATTAAATGCCACAGTGTAAAATAGGAGGAGGAAATCAATCTTTTATTTCTTTCCTTTTATAAACTCCTACTCATGTTCAATTGCTGTTCTTGTAAGTTATGAAAAGGTTTATTTTTTGGTAAGCATGTTCCACTTCAGCATCCAAAAAAAGTGCAGTGTGTAAAGGGAGGATACAATACCGCCTGGCAGATCCTGGAAAGAAGTGGGCGCGAAGGAGGGGAAGAGATTTATCTGAAGGAGGATGGGAGTGAAATTAAGAGATGGGATTTACACTAAACAGCAGGGAAATGTGCTAACACGAAGAGCCATTAGGCACAGCAGAGTTTCTAAAGATGAGGGCTGTTACGCTGGGGTCGTAATATTTGGGAAAAATTGATAAATTGTAGACCATGGGAAGTTGGCAGGGATTCTGGGCCCCGAATCACAGGAGGTTTCATTTGCCACCCAAGGGCTGGCTGTGCCAGGGCCACATCCCCACGGGACGGGCTGGGAACAACCTGCAGCTCCAGGGGGGCACATGCACAGGTCCCCCAGCCCGGCTCCCACGGGCCATCCTCCTGGGCGTTGGGTGGCAGCAATAAATATCAGAGTGCAGATGTGGCTGCGTGTATCGGTGTTGAGAGGCCCTGCTCTGGCTACGACGAGCAGCCCCAGGGGAGGGGAATTATCCCAGTTTGGAGGGTCCTTCTGTGCCTGTTTGCAGCAGCACACGTGCTTGTTCCTCCTTGGGAGGCGAGCAGAGCCCCGTCCCGTTATTGCTGCTTTTCCTCTTGGCTGCAAACCTCCGTGGTTTTAGGGAGCCCGTGGAAGATGTGAGCAGCGACACAAATCCCCTGAGTTTCTGAGGGTTTCTCTCACAGGGAAGTGAATTCTCCCCTCTGACAAAGTCTTTGGTGATGGTTGCTCCTCTGGGGACAGAGGCTAAATGCAGGACTGATGGCCAGAGCCCTGCAGAGCACTCGCAGCCTGGCTGGGATGGGAGCAGGTGGTTTCGTCATTTATGTTTCTAAAAAGTGACCTTTCCCCACCTGGTCGGAAGGGACTGACTGACAGCACGGTGCTGATGGCAGCCATAAATCTTGGTCCAAGAATGAGTTAGAGATGGAAATTTGTTGCTGCACCTCCAGCAGGTGGTAAAACCCATTGTAAATCTCTGAAAAGCTTGTCAGGATGCTAATGGATTGACCTCCCAATGCTTACATTTCACAGCTTCCAGTTCTCCTGAAATGTCACTTGGAGGACTCTCTGCAGAAGGACATGGGGATAGAAACGAGCCCCCTCAGCCTTTGGTGAGCTCTGACAGCGGGGACGGCCCCGAGCTCTAGCACCGGAGGGAAGAAACATGTTCTTGTAGCTGAACCCCAGCCTGGGGCTCGCACAAGGTGCTTGGCTCCTGCTCCACCACCAGCCAGCCCGTGGTCCCATGCACACCAGCTGATGCCTCAGGGCACAGGTCTCCATCTTCATGGTCTCAGGGATGTTACTGCCTGGATGGACGCATACCACGCTGGAATTGCTCTGCTGTTACCTCCCCTCCTGTGCTGCCTTTGGACACCTGGGACCAACGCCTTTCCCCAGCTCCAGCTCCACACCTGGGGAGCAGCTGGGAGTCCAAGGGGTGCTCAGACCTCGCCGTGCCTCTCCTGGCATTCACCCCTGCCAGATTCAGCAGCACGGACTGCGAAGGAGTGAGGAACAAAAATTCACGCTGGCGAGGCTGCCTGCGGCACAGGGAAGGTGTCGGGTCTGAGCCTGGAGCCCGGGCAGCGGGAGACAAATGGGACGCGGAATGAGTGGCATTAATGTGCCCGCAACCAGCATTAATTTTACCTCTGCCTTCATCAGGTGAACAGCACTGCGGCAGCACCCTCCCTTAGAGAAGAAATGATGATCCCTATTTATCTTGTCTGGCGTCTCAGCTCTGGAAGCATTTTTAATTCAGTTTCTCCATTTTTCCCCTCTTTTTGTCTTCCTAGTTGTAAGTCCCATTAAAATCTGTCTTGTTGGCTGCTTTGTAAGAACCCAGCAATGGCAGGCAGGGGAGAAGTATTTCAGGTATTTATCTTCTGAAGGTCTGTCCTGACTCAAAGCAAGTTAACCCGTTGCTATTTCTAAGCTACTTCTGTTGTATTTTCTCTCATTTCTCTGAGTAAACAAAAGGAAGAGAAAGATTCCTGTTCTTGCTACAGCTCTGAGGTCAGAGAGATTTGGAAAATTAAAGGACTGTTACTTTATTTAGTCTTCAAGTCCCTTCTGTAAAAAGAGATCTGGATTTGCATGAAAAGATAAAAAGGGTGCTGGGAATGCACGTGTGACTCGGGGATCCATCTTGCTCCTACCACTCTGTGCCCGGATTTCCCTGGAGTCCTCCCTGCCACCAATGGGGACGCAAGCGATGCTCCCCACGCCCCCAGGACAGCCGGGGCTCAGGGACAGTCACACCGACGGTGGCAGGTCTCTACCTGGCGTGGCTGTGCTCACTCTTCACATGAATGCGCAGGTAGGTTCACCCCAAGCTAATCCATTGCCCAGCTCAGCCAACCTTGTTTGACATAACTCATTTTTCATAACTCACCTGTCACAAACAATTACTCATTACATGCATTAAGATCCCCAAACTGTGTGTGTTCTGAAATCCAGATGAAGCACAGCCCATAAAAGAAACAGATAAAAAAGTGCGGGGAGTGTCACAGCACTTCCAGCCAGTGCTCAGTGGAGTACAAACCCAAACTGATCTGGGAATCTCCTAATTTTTTATCTCTGTAGGAGTAAATTATTTTCAAAAAGGAAATACCAGAAGTTGTTCTTTCAGGAAAGAAAAACCAAAACACTTTTGCAGCAATGCTACCTCCAGTGAAGCTGGAGGGGATCCATCCATTGGCACCTGAACTGTTTGAAACCACCAGAGAGGAGACCCCGGACACTGAAGAGAGACCGGCCATCTCTGAGCAGGCTTCACGCAGCCTCGGAAACCTCTCAGCACTGCTCCCCGGTGCCCGGGTGCCTCCCGCAGCCATCCTCCCACGGCCAGAGCCTGCAGGGCAAGACACACTTGGCCAGAGAGTGCAGACTGACCACACAGCCACTGGGCTGGGGAGCATCAGCCCACGGCACTGTCCTGTGCTCATGCCCAGCAAACGCAGAACCCACCTAAAATGCAACTTCTCACCCCCTCAGCACAGACTAACTATTTTTAGAATATCGATTATAGCTTTCCTGGGAGGGGGAACTAAACAATAAGGTTCCCCCATGCCCTGGACATCCCCCTAACCAGAGCTGATGCTCCCAACACTCAACAGTGTCTCTAAAGCTGCTGCCAGCACCAGCTGCTGTGGGGCTGGAGCTCCCACCTCTGGGACAGGGCTTTGCTCTGCTTCGTTAAGGAAATCTGCAAGACAGCGTTGGTTTTGAAGTCCCTACTAGCGGGAGATGGCAATAAACCCTGCAGCTCAGAGTTCACAGGCACCCACCAGCAAGGGCGGTGGGAGCACGCGGGGCACAGGAATATCAACTTGGATGATTTCTAACCCAGTTTTGTCTTTTGGGTTGAGCCTGTCTGAATTCATTTTCTCCAGAGCTCCTGCCACAACTCTTCAGAGCAAGCAAACTCCGGTGGGTCCCTGTGTGGGAGTCCATGCTGGCTTGTGTGGGGCTCTGGAGTGGGGGGCAGGCTGCTCAGCAGACGTGCTGGGGTCGCAGGAGGGAGGCACGGCAGCAGCTCAGGCAGAGCAGCAGCAGCGGGGGACAGAGGAGTGAATAAAATGCAGCCTTTTAAAAGAAGGAAACTTTTTTCCTAAATCTGGTTCTAATAAGCAGCCTGACTTTCTGCCGTTCTGCTCGCCTCCCCGATGCCTTGTAATGCTGACAGACACTGACCTAATGATGCATTTTACAGTGTTAGTGCTATTATCAAACTGCTGTTGGCTGGGAGCTTTTAATTCATTAACTTGCTTTTGCTCTGGCGGGACTGTCTGGATTTTCAGTGAGCAAACAATGAGAAACAAAATATTTAACAAAGTCTTCCGGAACTCCAATATCATGCCATTGATTTTGCGTCACTTGGACTTCAATAGCTTAAACATTATCGGTTTCTGTCATTAAGGATTGGGGAGGTGGAGCTGTGAAAAGCTGCAAGGCAAATGAGTAAATATTAGGGCTGTTTTTTTCTTTTTGTATCTGGAACTGCCTTCCTTTCCAGGAAGCTGTTACACCACAGGAGAGTCCAATCAATTAAAATAAAGGAAATTAAGAGTGGAAAAATATTAGGAGGAAAGACACATACTGAAGAGATTTGCTAGCGCCACCGAGGATCACAGCAGGAAACTCCAGAGCAGCGCTGGTGCTTCTCCGTTTCCCCAGATTTTGGTGCCCCACCACGCAGCAGCTCATCCCCAGCAGTTTGGGTCAGGACACACCCGGCCTCCACAACGGGCATCACCACCGCAGGAGACAGCCTGCTGCCGCTGCTGCCAAACCGCAGCATGAAGCCAGGCACAGGAGAGCACCCGCTCCCTGCCGCAGTGGCCATGGCATGGGGCCACTGTGCAACATTCCCCTTTAAAGGTGTCCCGAAACCCCCGCAATCTTCCCCCAGCACGGAAGGGGCCACAGCGCTCATTGCTTTTACCGGAGGAAGAAACCAGCGGGGGGTGGGAGATCAGGGCACCCGCTGGGTTTGTGAGTGACCATCTGCACAGCTGCTGCTTATTACCTGGGCTGGGAAATCATTTTCAGATGGAGGGAAAACAAGCTGTCGGGGATGAATAGATGTTAGTGTGCAGATTGTCTTCTGCACAAAAGGAATATCATAGCATGCAAATGTCATTTGTATTGTGATCATTAGCTTGAGCTGTGGGAGGTGCCTTATATCAGTTAAACTCTTCCAGGCGCTCCCACAGAGAAGAGGAGAACTTCTTAAGTGCGCAGTGGCATTTAAGAGATTGCTGCCTGCTCCGAGCAGATGTTCCAAGGATTAGATAGCTCAGTTTGCAAGACAGCTTCAAATTAAAATAAAAAAAGCTACAATATTTATGGGCTGCTCTGCATACGCTGGAAATCCAAGAGGAACACATGATGTCTGGTAGCTGAAGTTACAATCAGAAACATACCTGCAAACACACAGAGTTTGACTTCAAAGGGGGAGCAGCCAGAAGTCAAGGCTGGTGCAAGGATGGTTGAATTAGCATAGCTTGAATATTTGCAATCATTTAATTTAGATCTGGATGTTGATAAGCAGCTCTGACTGCAGGCACATCAGTCCTCGGCTGGCCCTGCTGGGGATGCAGAGTGTGGGGCTTCTCAGACACATCTGTGAAGGACAAAGAGGTTCACAGGGTCTCTCTGCCTGCTATTCAGTTTTTCAGAAATGTGTTTCAGTCTTTCTCCTTGGCAGCATAGATTGCAGACAGAGAAGGCTGACTGTGCTCCTGCAGCCAGCCTGCCTCCACCATGCTGCCAGCACATCCCCAGCCTGACCATTTCCAGCCCAGGCAAAGCTCTGCCCAGACGCTGCTCCTGCCAGCCCCGTGCCATCCCCTGGACTTGGCACACCGCACCTGGCACCACAGTGGCTGAACACCCCTGCATGACACTCACCCCCGGGCTGGTCCCATCTCCATTGAGGCTTAGCCCTCATCCCCAGCGGGGAAGGGCCAGCTCATGAGTGCCCTTGTTCCCCGGGTGCTGGTCCCTACCCTACCCTGCCTTGCCCTGTCCAGCACAGTGTGCAGCCAGAGATGGATCAGTGAGGAAGGAGCAGCAGCACAGACAGCCCTCACCTAGCTTTCCCTCTATCACTCAATTAATCTCAAGCTCAGGGGAAGCAGCTGATGCCGGCCCTTTCCTGCCCCAGCACAGCCACTCACCTCACCCCCACCTGCTCCTCTTTCATAGAATCATAGAATCATAGAACCATTAAGGTTGGAAAAGACCTCTAAGATCATCAAGTCCAACCATCAACTAACACCACCATGACTCCTAAACCAGGCCCTGGAGTGCCACGTCTACACCTTTTTTGAACGCCTCCAGGGTAGACGACTCCACCACCTCTCTGGGCAGCCTGTTCCAATGCCTAACCACTCTTTTGGTAAAGAAATTCTTCCTGATGTCCAGTCTAAACCTCCCCTGACGCAACTTGAGGCCATTCCCTCTCGTCCTATCGCTAGTTTCTTGGGAGAAGAGTCCAGCACCCGCTTCCCTACAACCTCCCTTCAGGTAGCTGTAGAGAGCGATAAGGTCTCCCCTCAGCCTCCTCTTCTCCAAGCTAAACAGCCCCAGTTCTCTCAGCC
>WAAD01017013.1:502850-767566 GCA_013389945.1 Fregata magnificens | reverse complement strand
AGCCCTGGGGAACACCGCTCGTGACCGGCCGCCAACTGGATTTCACTCCATTCACCACCACTCTCTGGGCTCGGCCATCCAGCCAGTTTCTTACCCAGCAAAGTGTACGCCCATCCAAGCCGTGAGCTGCCACCTTCTCCAGGAGAATGCCGTGGGAGACCGTGTCAAAGGCCTTACTAAAGTCCAGGTAGACAACATCCACAGCCTTGCCCTCATCTACTAGGCGGGTCACCCGGTCATAGAAGGAGATCAGGTTGGTCAGGCAGGACCTGCCTTTCATGAAGCCATGCTGGCTGGGCCTGATCCACTGGTTGTCCCGCACCTGCCCGGTGAGCTCACTCAAGATGAGCCGCTCCATGATCTTCCCGGGCACCTTTAAATCTGCTGACCTCAGAGCTGCCCACTCCTTTCTCAGGATGAGTTTTCCTCTGACGTCCGTCAGTCTCTCTGCAGGGGCTGCGCTCTTATTTCTAAGGCTTCCTACAAGAGGTCTTGTGTGCATCTCGGTGCTTGTAGGAGCTGGCATGGGGCAGGCTGGGCCAGGGAGGTGGGGAAGGGTGAGCTCTGCATTTGGTGCTAAAGGGGAGGCTGGGGAGGAGGAGCAAAGCCTCAGGGTCGCTCCTTCTCTGTGCTCCTTGGGAGACCCTCTCTAGAGGCTCTGCAAGCGCCTCTGCCCTTTGGTGGAGAAATCTCTGCTTTGGCCCTGCGTATGGGCACTGCTGCGTGGCTCTGGGCCAGACCAAAAAGCAGTTTGCATTGCTGCAGAGCCCGCTATAGATGGCAGCATTGACGAGCCAGAGGCTCCAGCTCCTCAGCTGAGCTTATTGAGATAATTAATACACAAAATACAACAGAAATTATGATATAGGTAATCCGGAGCACAAACTTTTCCCTCGCTGTAGCTGTATCTCAGAGCTCTGGGAGCAGAGCTGCCCTCCAAGGCTGGGCTCTCCATCAGGAGCGGCTGAGAGCCATTGTACCAGGCCAGGCTGCTGGGACCGTCCATCTCTTCTACCCTGAGGTGTGGGTCACCGTTGCTTTCCCGTGTGGGCTCTGTTCCTCAGGGAGGTTTTATCACCCAAAATCCTGCCAAGCACTGGATGAGGTGCTGCTTCCACAGGCGTTTTGGGAGAGACGAGACAGGGATGGAGAGCTCTTGCAGATAGGTTTTTTCGAAGCCCTCACATCTCCAATATTTATAGTGACTGATGGTAACTCAAACATGGTTTGTGATTCAACCTGATGAACCTGAAGCCCTAAATCACACAAGTCTGCCAAGTGAAGTACTTTAGCCTTCTGCCCTTGCCGCCGTAAACAGAGTACGTCTCCAGGCTCCTGGGAGCAGTTTAATGAACCACCTGATGCTGCCAACAGACTTTCTAATGTTTTGTGTCCCTCCCATGAAAGTCCCTTGCCCCTTTCTCCGTGCTTTCTGCAATGTTTTCTTGTAATTGCTGCCCTTCTGCTGGGGAAAACTACAGAGAAGAGCACCTGGGCAGGCAATGGGCTTCTTAAGTGGTACTTTTCTGCAGTTACGGCAGCATGATGCAGAGCCAGGACGTGCCCCAGCGATGGCTGTGCCGGAGCAGATCCTGCCCCGGTGCAGGGTCTGTGCCGCAGGCAGGTGAGGGGCGGGGACGCTCCCCGGTCCACGCGCTTCTTGAGGGGGGGAAAAGGGGGCCGAGGTGATGCCATGTGGGGACCAGGCTCTCTAATCCCTGCCCCACAGGGGAAGGCTATTGAGCAGCAACAGGCAGGGGCAGCTTCCCGTATTGGGTAAGGGAAGAAAACGCCTGCTTAGGACACCGACTCTAAGAATAAAGGTGTGTAAGATCCCATCCAAAGCCTGCATTATCTCAACAAGTTTCCTATTTATTTTCCAGAGAGAATACACTTTGTAGCCTCCTGTTTTACTCAGAAGGGAAAAACCTGTATTTATTTATCTATTTTAATTGAGAACCCTGGTGGAAAACAAGCTTTGCTTCCAGAAGCAATTACATTCCATCTCTTAACTGGATTAGGTAACTTGATAAAACTCCAGTGGAGAAATATTTGCTTACATTTAATCATTTGTTGACTTGGCACCTCATGGAAAAAAGCAAAATTAAATAAAAATGTGTAAAGGGCAACCCGCTTGCTGATAAATCCTACCCACTCTGAGCAGTTTATTACAGGAGCAACGATCCATTAGCTCTATACATAAATTAGAATCATGCATTCAGTTTATGGAGTTGCAAATTGTCGGCTGCTGCCATTATGTCAAAAATACGCTGTGCCAAGAATGAAACATGATTATTGTCTGTATTGTCTGCCCTCAGCAGATGAAGTCCAGACAGTTTAGGGTTAGGCAGTATGAAAAGCAAGAGGAATTCAAGCCCTTTCTCTATTTTTTTTTTTGTTGCTTGTAAAAACAAAGCAATCAGCATGCTTGCATGTTAACATAGTCTGAAGACATGTAGTGAATACTCTATTAGTGCCCTGAAAACTAACCCCCATAGCATCTATCGATCATAGCCTTTTTGTTATCTGTGTCCAAGTGTGGGAATACAGCCCTTGAAATGAGATCAAGCCATCAATATTCTCCCTGTGTGTACATGCTGCTGGAGACCCTTATTGCAGGTTGGATCACCACCCTAGGAGCTTTCCATTATTTCTTAGTCAAAAAAGGAGAGTATTGCCGTTTCTGCTTGATACTGCCACTGCTACATATATGCTGTTAACGGGGAAATAAAAGTCTGTAGTGTTACTTGTGGTTCACAGGTAATCATTATACAGCTATAATGATAGAAAAACAATAGGTCTTGGGGGAATTACAGCAGGAATCAGTTCAGCTAAGTATTGACATCATTAGCCCCATAAGACTCGCTTTCTGGCAGCCTGAGCTGAGGCCTTAGCCTGGAAGGGATTTCCAGGAGCACCAAAATCAACAGCAGATCCCAGGCAAGCCCCAGTCCTGTGCGATGAGCCTGGCCAGACCGTGCCCTGCAGTGCAACATTCACCCCCCTCAACAAAAAAACCTGTCCTGGGCATCTGATGCACAAAGCCAGAGGGAAGCATGGCAGGAACCTCCTTGCAGGTGTCCCCCATGCTGAAGGGTGCTGCTGCGGTTTGAGGGGCACAGCGCCCAGCGGTTTTGGTCAGGGGCGTTGGGACCTGCCCGGCAGAGCGCAGGCTGATGTTTGGAGCGAACCCTGAAGCTGTCGGCGTGAGCGGAGCGACGTCCCATTAAGCTGTCAGGGGAAACGGGGAGGTTGTCAGAGCACACTGTTTGGAGGCTTTGATGGGTGTCTGGAAGGTGTTACACTGTGCTTTCATTTAGCAATTAATAAAGCCCAAAGACTGAATCTAATCCTGAGGAGATGATTTCTGCCGGCTGGGAGGGAGGAGGCATCTGGAGACGTCCCGGGTTGGAGCTGGGTTTCCCCAGCATCCAGGCTGCGCATTGCTCTCTGCAGCAGGCATGAGATGCTGCTCAGACGTGGGCTGTACTGGATGGGACCACAGGGTTGTATCCTGTCCTCGGCCCCAACCCTGGGCTCCCTCGGGACCAAGGGCCCAGGAAGCTTTCCCGATGAACAGCCAGGGACTGCCCTGGTGCAGGGGACTCTGCTGCTGGCTCACAGACGGCTTTATGCCACGGCAGCTTGGGTATATGGCAAGAAAGGGGTATGGCCAGCGCAGAAATAAGTGATACATCTACTGTCACAGGGATGCAGGACTGTTGTGTGGAAGGTGACCGGAGAGGGCGCGGGGAGACGACAGCACGGCTCAGGATGGAGGCTGCGAGGTGCGGCTGGGAGGGCACTGCCAGGGGGCTCATCCTCTGAGCAGAGGCAGGGAGTCATCTTAGTAGTCAAAAAGATTTACAAACACAAATGTAATCCCATAGAAGTAATGTGCCCTAATAAAAAAAATGCCTGTAGTACCTGCTAGGAAGCTGCACGCTTTAGCTGGGATAAATCTGTTTACGGAGGAAAGGTCCATGTCACAACGAGCGCGGTACTTTGCTCATTAAAGGCTTCAATTCTAATTTAGTTCAGCTCTCACCAAATATACTTAGTCATGAGGGGGCTGAGTAACACAACAGGGCTATGTTTACTATGTTAAATCATTCACTGAGAGGCAGCTTTGAGCAATTCATTTATTCTATGGAGGTTTATTTTCTATTTTATTATACATTTCACATGATGCAGTTGCACCACGGGAGATGTGTGCCCAGACGCCCACGTGTGCACACACACACACAAACCTGTACATATTATTTGGCTACAGACTTTCAGGCGTAGCTTCAGTAAAACAGCAGTTGCACAGGGTGTTTTGAATGTGCTTGTATGATATTCAGCCTGAGAAATATCACAAACAAAACTGCAGTGTCCCAGAAATGGTCTGGAGTGGGCTTTGGGCAGTATTTTTGCAGTTGCCAAGGTGACCCGAAGGACCATTTTCCTTCTACCTTTCCTGGGGTCTTAGCCCAGCTCATGCAAGGGGGGTCACTGCCTGGGATTCCCCAGAAAAGTCTGCAATTTCTTTTCTAAAGTGATGACTGTGAAGAACAGCTTTTGGGAAACTTCTACACAGTTTCATATTTCCTGAAGATCTGCCACGGGTTCTGAGTATAAGTTTGCGCTCAATCCTTTGCACGTTCGACGGTGCGTTGGAGTCTCCTTTGTGTCTGTGCAATGGCCAGTGCACTGCAGGAGAGATGTTTGGATCAAAACGCTTGGTGCAATCTGGGGTGGGTTCGCTTGGCTGGCCCCGATTGCTCAAGCCAATGCTCTTCGAATATTTAAAGATCTGGAGACGGCGCTGCCAAAGGGAAGGATTATACAAATTATTTTCTCTTCTTTGGACCCACAGTTCAATGCCGTATTTTAAGCTCCCCTCCAAGGCCAAACACACTCGATTCTGGGGGCTTAGCTGTCCTGTTTGCTGGAGGCTGCAACCGCTCAGAGTGTGTGAAGAGACAGGGCTGGGTGACCCTCTCCTTCCAGATGTGCTAATTTAAAATTATGGTTAATAACCCCCTCTCACCTGCGTGGGCAGAAGGAATAAAACAGAAGAGGTTCTGCTTTATTTATTCTTCTTAATATGAAATTCATGCCCTGATTGCCTTCGCTCTCTCCAGCCAGGCTTCCGGGAGGTAAGAGATTCAGTTGATGAATCTGAATTTGGGGAAGCTTCATCTTTTGAGCTTTCTGTTCAGGCCAAGTTACTTGATAGCCAGGGAGCCAAAGGGGAAATACATTATTAAAAGAAAAGCTTCCTTTTTAATCTAAAATTCAGCAGGATCTTTGAGATGAAAAAGGTTATTTCCAAGAGTCTGTCCAGCATATCTTGAGGGCTTCTCCTTCCCATACAATAGTGAGTGGGAGGGAGGGAGAGAGGAAGGAGCCTCGGTCAGAAACAGAGGCTGCTGCTTCTCTCTGAATTACACTGGCAGCCCATCTCCTGACAAGGGAATAGCAATTCCTCTTGCAAAGAAGTGCTTGGAGGCTGACTGTAGAAAGAGGAGAAAGTAATTATGGCTTAACTGTGCAAACAGTGACTCCTGGGAGCAGCCTGGCAGAGTGCAGGGGGCTATTCACATGAGTAACGTGTGAGTTAGCACACTTCCAGTCAGGAAAGCACTCAAATATCAGCCTTGGTCCCTTTGAACTCAATTTGTTGAATGCAATTTAAGAGCACACTGAAGCCCAGAAAAGAGCATGCTGGGATTTCTGGGGATGGGTGGATGCTGGGGGGTTTGCACTCGAGGGGATCGTGGCTGGCTGCCAGGAGATCCATGAAGCCCTGCAAGAGGCACACGTTTTCAGGGGCTTGGTTTCTCCTGTTGCCTCACCACCGAAGAACTCGGGAGCACGATCAGGATAAGATGCCTTTTTCTGGTGAGATGATAAGACAGGTAGTACCATATTCTGTACTGCTGGAGCGATTCCCCGTGCCTTGGTGTCAGCCGAGCCTACGTTCGTGCCTTATGCTGCTTTTGTTTACTTTGCTCCTGTCGGAAGGAGCGATCAGGCTCCCGGGGGTCTGGAACCGCTCACGGCTGTCCCGCACTGCAGGAGCGCCAAGCTGCCCTGCGCCATGCTTCGCCCTTCGCTAAACCAGGAGCTGAGCAGTCCCCGAATAACCGGGACTGTATCAGATGATCACTGGCAAATTACCCACTCTCTGCAGGGATGAAAACAACCCACAGTGGCTGGAAACAGTCTGTAACGGTATTTTGCAGAGATAAATTCCCCAGGTCTTTCAGCAGGCTCCCAGCTGAGGCCCCGGTGCTCGGTGCCACCCCGAGCTGTGTTTGTGCTGCTGCGTTCCCAGGCTCCACAGGTCAGCGATGGCAGGTGGGAGCCACTTTACATCTGCCGTGGGAGGACAGCGAGCGCCGGGCATAGAGGGATGCCGTCCCCCCGAGCCTGAGCCTGGGCTTCGCTTCACGGGGCATGTTGTCGCTTTCCCCGGGGGTGACCGTGGGCAGGAAGGAGACGCAAATGCTGTTCCCATTGCCCTGCGTGGCTGAGGACGGGGTGGTGGAGCTGGTCCCCTCGTGAGGCAGTGGGAGAAGATCTTGCAAGAGAGTCAGATCCATGCTTGGGAGAAACCTCTTTTTCTCTCTGACCTGGAAACAATCCAGATTTGCTTCTGCTCCCAATTTAAAAACATTCTCTTGCCACGCTCAATTATTTTAAATCCTCTGCATGGACTGTGCTGTGCTCAAGGAGCTGGCAAGAGCAGGAGCTGTGTGTCTGTATCTGCACAGGGAAACAGGGAGCGACAGGCTCCTGCTCCTCTCTGGGGATGCCATTAGGTGGGATCTATGTGCAGGGATGGAAATGCAGTAATTCTGCTGTCAGCAGTTTTCTCCACAAACATTCACACAGCTGACACTCCTCTCCACCCTTGTAGATAGATTTTGGGCCTCTCTGTATTAAAGGGAGGCTTGGGTTCCTGCCACTTAGATGACAAATACTAAATGAGACATTCTTGTTCCGAAAGATGCTTTTTTTTTTTTTCTTCCTTCTGTGTTTGCTACAGACTGTCAGCTGCACAGCATCCCGCGTGCCCTCCCGGCCAGCTCGCTCTCCGCTGTCTGGACTGCATCCGGGTTCTGATATGCCCCGTGCCCAGCGCTGAGCAGTGACATCCCGACTTCAGGGAGTTTTCATGCTTACTGCAATGCAGGCTCGATGCCTTCCATTTATTTTGCATCACTGAAACGCCATTAAGCTGGGAGGAAATGTAAAAACCTCTGCTGGCATTCAGAGAAACAGAATTACGCTAATATGGTATTCAGAGCAAATTATCTCTTCTACCTGGTTTTACTAGGAACAAAACTTCAAGCCCTGGGATTCAAGCTCCCTTGCAAAACTAATTATAAAATATTCATAAATTTAAAATATTAGTTATGCAAAGAAGTCTTCTAAACAATACTAATGTTGTTCTTTCCTTGTTGAACAAAAACTATTTAAATTAGTTCATTTTTAACTTTTCAGGTATTTGAATGTTTGTGCTGATGGAAAGCGGCAGGCTGGCAGCCTGGTGAACCGGGAGGATTCATGGACGGTTAAGTGGAAACTGGGGGGAGGCAAGACTTTTTAACAAGAGCAGAAGTGGTGGAACTCCCCGCTGCCGGACACCCCGCAGCCACAGCGGTGAGGTTTAGGGACAGACAGCATTCACACGGATACAGAGAACGCTGGCACTGCTGTAGCAAATGAGAGAAAGATAAATGATAGGGGTTTTGTAAGGCACTGTGGCTTAGCTCTGTGTTTCCTTCTACTGTGGGAAAACACCAGAGCTCCGCTTCTAAATGATCATTTTAGGTTTGCTTTTAGAAAGGCAGAACAAGGGCAGATCTCAGGGAAGCACCTTTGCACACCTTCCAGAACATTTTCTTCCTCTTGTAGGTTTCAACAGACACCAGGAAAATCCATTTCGTTATCCAATGGAAATAAATGGGCTCCATACGGGATATGTGGCAGGTCCAGGGTAGAGCTCACGTGTCCGCTTTCTGCAATTATTTCAGTTACGGTGTGTTGTTTCCTATCCGTCTCACTGCACGGGAGCTAAGGGAGTTGCAGGTGGTTTCCCACATCATCCATCCTGCTTTCCGCACCTTCTCGCTGTTTTGCTATGTGAAGCTGTTGTGTGCAGAGCCATATGGTCTTGAGCAATCAAGGCTACTTTCTGCCTCATTTCTTTTGCAACCTGCATAGTGATTCCAGCATTAAGTTTAGAGCTGCTAATTATTATCCATTGCAATATGGCAGACAGCGTATTATTTTGTAATAATTCAGGACAGTTCCTCCACGTTGGCTCAGATGGCAGGTCATGCAGTGGGTGCAGCTGTAGTCACTGTGGAAATATGGATGTGCTTGGGAGTCTGTGCACTTCTCTGCTTTCCTCCCTGTCAGGACACCAACACACGCTGTTCCATAGCGCTCCTCCCATGAAGTGTGCAAGCTCATGCATATGACCGAGTGCTTTGCGTCAGTGTAACTACTGCTTCCAGAGCATGACTGTACACATTCACTCTAATGGAGATGATAATCTTGTCTAGGCACCTGACACTTTGGATGGATAACCAAATCATAGTTCCTGCCTACCTGCGGTCCTTTTCTTCAAATTAGTTTACTGGCACTGTGGCTGCCTGGGCAGGAAAGGCAGAGCAGAAGACCCTCAGCCACGGGGTTTGCCCAAAGTCCAGGGCTGAGAAATGGGATGCCTGCCTGAAGAGATCATGGATTCCCCCGCTTCCTCGGCGTCTCCTTATCCCAGTTCTTGCCCTGCCCCCTGCAATGTAATTTGCCAGTACACTTTTATTCAAAAAGGAATCATCTGCCAAACCCGAAAAAGCCTTTATCTGAGGGGAGGTATCAGTTAGTTAATATTGGTTAAAATAGATTTTTTTGAGCACAGAGTATTGCTTTTTTTTTACACCTAAACTGCAAAGTGATGCCTTGAAGATGAGATTAGTTCATTATTTATAAAAGTAAAATCCCTCAGAATGTATTAAATATGAAAACATTGTATCGGGGTGTAAGATTTGTGAGGATTAGACTCTGAAGTCTAAACATTTATCTCTGAACGCATTACATTTGCATTCGTTACATATCCTGCTGTACCTCTAAACATGAAAACTGATCTGCAGAACAGATGATCAAAGCAGGGAAATGCAGATCAGAAAACACGCTGTGTTCACTTAGGAAAGAAAAAATGTTGTAAAAAAAAAAAATTGTCTGATATTGCAGTACATGAAACTATAATGTAAACCCCCGCAGCAGCGATGGGGGAACCTCAGAAGCAGCTGACATTTGCTTCGGAGATGCTGCCAAGGGTGCTGGTGTTTTTACAAAGCTTCTCCGAGCCCGTTGGCGATGGAAGGGTGTGAGGACGGCAGGGATGCCCCACGCTTCCCCGGCCGACAGCGGCGCAGTGCCCTGGGTGCAATCCTGCCTCTGCCACTGCCTGTATGGCCGACCTTGAGCTGATCTCCCTGCGGGGACTCATCCCCAGAAACACCATCTGCACACACGCTTCCCCATGAGGCTCTGCCCGTGGTCAATGCAACGGGATAACCGTGGGCAGAGGCTGCTCCAGCCCACCTGTGGGTTCCACAAAACCATGTCAATCACTTCGTAATTTTTCACTAATCAAGACCTTTCCATTCTTTGCACTGGTTGGATGTTGCATTGACAGATGCACCACTACTGTATCACCACACCTTTCCTTCTTCAACACAAACACAGCATTAACCGGATTCCGAGCCTCTGAACTTTATCCAGTGTTTTAAGATTCATGAAAAAAATCAATATTAATGATCTAGAGACCACTTTGGCCAGCTCTTCAGCAGCTCTTGCATGGTAAGCTATCCAAATCTGTAGAATTTAACATTATTTTTAGCATTAATAATTGCTGTTTAACATTCCCCTGAGTCCCTGTTGGAATGGAGGTCTATCAGCGTCCTGATATGAAATGCCTACGCTGGTATACCACCTCCTGAACAGAAACCTGAAATCTGTATTCAGTATTTCTGCCTTTTCTACTTGAATGCTGTGTCACATTCAGAAGTGGTCAACAAGTTTGTAGCTAAAACCTTGAATACAGGTGAAATTTCAGGTGAAATTTATGTAATTTTAAGGAACTTTTATTCTACACTGGGACTAATGCCAGGTCTGCTGGAAATATTCCCAAGTTTCATGAAGCATTCCAGAGAGTTTGGAATCACTTTAGGATGATTTATATGTTTGGAAAGAAACCATGCTCCCAGGCTCCCTCTGGCTTTGACCTAGACAGAGCTCCATCGGTTGATTTATACCATGATTTATACCGTGCATTTTTTGCATAACTTCAAATCAGAATAAAATTTCAGTCCACAAAAACTTTCAAAGTGAGACTGACAGAATGGTCTGCAGAAATCCCTTCTGTATTATTAATCTGCCTTATCTCTTCAGTGTGCTCATTTCCTAGCCCAAATGCATCCAAATCCCAGATCAGAGGGTACTATTGTTTCCAGTCTCTGTCTATGCTTACAAAGGAAAGCTAATTACGTTGCAAGTCTCAGTAACTGTTTAGTATGACAACAGAACCGATGAAGCACTGTCAAAGCTTGTGCTAACTCGTCCAAAACTCTTATGCTTTTAACATAAAACTCCCTTTCTTAATAGAAATTTTAAGTGACAAATCCACGGAATGAATCTGGTATTCATTATTTGTAAGAGAGAAGAGAGGGGATTTAAATGAAGCATGTATTCTGTGAGGAGCCCCAGGAAATCATTTAACAGCTCAAGAGAGAGGGGAGCTGCGTTATCATTAGAATTTACATGATACATTAGCCAGGAGTAGAAATGTTAATCTTTCTATCCAAAATCTATTTGCAAAATTAGTGGAATACTGTTGCTTTAATGCCCTTTTCTTATCACCAAAAGTGTAAATCCTTTCACCTCTGCTGGGAACTGGAGAAATTAATTTTGTGAACTATTGTCCGTTTCCCAAAACATCACTGCAACAAGAGCAGGGAGAGACTTCAAGGTCAAAAAGGTTAAAAGTTGCAAAAAAATGAGGCATTTTTAGCCCTGAAGAACTGCTCATACAGTGTGTGTAAGATAAACAACCGGTTGTTTCATCCTGCTGCCTGCTCCATCTGGATCTGGTACGTGAGTGCAGAGAAATCTGAGGTTTGACTCTCTCTCTCTGACTCTTCTACCTGAAAACAATATCAGATCTAGTAACAAACAAACTAAGATTTTTTTGGTGCATCAGAGTACAACAGCTTGTTAGCACCCAGAGATTACCTTTTTCTGAAACCAAGTTTCAAACTAAAATGGTAAATGAGTGGAAATATTTTCTCCCAGCTTTCACATTAAAAACCTTCTTGCTCTTAACTCCACTGGCCCAAAAGTGAACTACCCAGGACTCATGCATAAACTGAGCATGTGAGTATCATTATGAAATTCAGCAGAGCTAAATAGGTTCCTGTGTTTAGGACGCACTTAAATACCTTACTGGATTGCAGCCTGGTTGCTAAGATTTCTCATACTCAAAAATCTTGCTGTAAATTTCCACTTAATGGAAAAAATGGGAAATAAACCCCTGCTTCTCACTGCTCAGACTGTTCCTTCTCAACAGTAAATCTGCCTAGCAAACCAGGACCACGCACTGCTGGTGGGAAAGACCGGATGTCCGTGCTAGCCAAGCCAAACCCAGAATTTTTCCTGACAGAAGCTAGGAATTTCTCTTGGGTGACTCAGCCCCAAACGGTATTGATCCCTAAATAACAAAACATCTGGAGTTAAGATAGCCAGGAATCAGACCACAGCGGGGGGAATGCTGCAGCTCCCAGTGTGCCTGGGGGGTCGTGGGACACCATCCCCAGGTGGTCTGCGTGACCGTAATGTCGTGGGTAGTGTAACGGGTTTCAGAAGAGCTTTATGCTTAGATTAAAAAGGCCTAATGGAGTGCCCTGGTAGGATAAGACATAGTTCCTGATACTCTGGAAGACATATATATGCAATGGGCGGTCAATGAAATATGCTCAAACCTGATTTTCCTCTGTAGCAAACCATTGCCCTGAAACCTCTTTCTTCATTTTCACAAAGGCTGAAAGCTATTTTCTGGCATCAGATCCCCCAGATTTCCAGTTAATAAGCAGGCTTTGTGCTGTTGACCTTACACATGCTGGCACAGCCAGATTTTCCAGCAGAAATGAGAGGCCAGCAGCCAACTCGTATTACATTTTAAAGCACTGCAGCTTGGAGAGGAAAGGGAGATTATACAGCAGTGCCGCAGTCGCAGCGCGGTGACTGGCACCCTCGGCAGAGAGCTGTGGCACTGGTACACAGTGTTGAAATTACTTTTGGATGCTCTGTCAAGCACAAGATGTAAATTGCACAATGTTTTTAAATGTTTTGGAGAGATTGCCTTTTGAGTGGCACCCTCCATTTCTGTATGTCCAGTAAGGTGTAGAGAATTCATTTGCATTTTTCATTTTTATGGGCGTCTTTTAGCCAGCCTGGACCAGGAGAGTGAATCCAGCTGTGTGGATGATGCCAGGAACGGCTCAGCCTCCATCTGCTCTAAGATACAAATTTGATTTCCCCTCATCTTTATTTTCATGTCAAAAATTTTCTCCTCTGTTTCAATATCCTTTTTTCTTCCTCTTTTATCCCTGGTGTAAATCGGATACTATCAAATGAAATGAAATGGAAAGGAATGGACTGCCTGAAGCTATTCACTGCATGGGAACTAAATACACCTCCTAATAAGACATTCCCTATTTATTTTTAGCAGCGTACCATTCATATATTTCCTGTTATTGTTGAATACTCAAGTGATGCTGCTGCTAAACATTATGACTTTCTTGCCTTTGCTTAATTACGTGCCAATCAGTGTAGAGCAAAGCAGTGCTATCAGCTGGTTGCTTGATAAATATTGAGTGCAATGAAATTGCAGACATTACTAAGTAAATGGGCATTTCCAAACTTCAAGTTATTTAACTCTCGGTGGAAATGTGTGCAGCTGTGTTTCTGTGGAGCCATGGAGGCAGCTTATGGCCTCCCATGTCCAATTAGAACATTTCCAGCTTAGATAACCCCCCACAGGGCTTAGAAGAGACGGTGATGGGTTTTGGACATAATAACAAGAAAACCCACTTTTTGGTACCCAGTTGTCTTGTTTTCAGCTTGTCCATGTATTTTTACACTGTGCAGGCAGGAAGGTGAATGTACCCTGAATAACCTGAACTGCCCTTGGCTACTTGCTGTAAATAAATTACAGGTTCCAAGAGGCATCCAATTTGTAAAGGCTGGCCTCCATCCCCCTGTGCGGATGAGCTGCCAAGGGATCCATGGAGGACCAACAAATCTTAGCCTTTTTCTTGCATGTGGATTTTTTTTTTTTCTCCTGGTGTCTTTACTCTGCTCTTTGTTGTTGTTTTTACATAGCTGAAAATACACTGCCTGCTTCTAATGAATAGCGTGAAAAACATAAGCTTCCAAGACTCTTGGGTCTTGCCGAGTAGTCTGTTGCTCCCCATATACTGCTGGGATATATTTGCCAGCATTTCAATTAGATCATCAATAACCTAGTGCAGCTGCTGAGAGAAGAACTCAGATGTTCATAAATGTTATAGTCCATTAAGTTCAGATACTTCAAAGGCAGTTTGGAAAGAAAGTCATTTGTTAGGCTGAGTGTCAGTATAGCGGAATGCAAATCATACTGGATGCCAAAGCAAGGGATTAAAAAATGGAGTTTAAAGGTCAAATTAACTTAATTTGACCACTTCTGACACATAATGGAACTCCTTGACTTTTAAAATATTGCAGTCATTTGCCAGGGTAAGGATTCCTCCAGAAGGCTGCAAGCCCTGGTGTGCAGGATGCTCAGAGCACTGCCAGCAGCAGCGCCGGGACACGTCGGTGGTTGGGGCGTGTGTGTGTGTGTGTGGGGGTGTATGTACTTTCCTCAGTCAAAATCCTTGTGATATTTCCTGCCCTCTAGAATTTGAAAAGCAAGTCAGTGCTTCGAGTACAGCAAATATTTAAATAACTGATTAACATAATGAGAGATTTTTCTCATTTTAAAATTATTTCCTTTTGAAGCAGGCAGAGAACTAAAACTCCTTTCCCAGGATGTTTTTCTGCAGCCTTTCCTCTCCCCTTGGGACGCCGATATTTGCATGAGGGAGAAGCAGCGTGATTTGTGATGCTTTGGAAGGAGATAGGAATGCAAACATCAGGGTGAATTAAAGCTGATGGAAAATGTGGCCAGCTCACCTTAGAGGAGGGATGGCATGACAGAGAGAGAGAGAAAAACACTAAATCAATGTGGAACTGCCAAACTACAGCTGAGATTCAACAGCAAAAGAAATCTGGGCATGGCATCTGCTTTCAGCAAGTGGAGCTGCATCCAGGGAGCTGAGCAGATTGGCACCGACCGGGGGTAGCAGCATGACAGATCCTGCCCCAGAAATAGAGACAGGACTTTCACCCTCTGCCTAACACGCTCGTGGATTGGAAAGACTTTTCTGCAAAGGTGGGAGCTTTAGGAGGCATAACAAATGCGCTCCCCACCTGGCAAGGGCAGGAACGTGCGGCTAACCAGACAAATCTGTCCTTTTCTGCATGTCCTTCATGACTACGCACATATGGCTGGGAACGGTCACCCCAGCCTGTCCCCTGCTGACTTCCATCCTGCTGTTCTTTCTCAGAGGCCCAAGGTTTGGGCTGGCTAAAACATTTCTGTGACTGCTTCGCTGGAAAACTAGGTTTTTGTTTAACAGAGAGTTTTTCAGCAAATACTTGCTGCAATAAAGCAAGTTCCAGAGTTCTGGATATTTATGGCTGGTGAACCAGTTACGGGAAATGTCTTTGCCAGATTTTGACACCAAATGTGAAAGTTTTAAAAATTCCTTTAAAAACCAGGGCAACATTTCTCAGAATCCTGCCCCAGCTTTGCCCGAAGCTTGCTGGACCTCAGCATCCACAGCCGTAAGGACAGGTACAAGTGCAGCTGGTAGGTGGGTGATCTGGGTTCCGGATGTTTTCAGGCTCGGTCGGCAGCACTGACAGCGTCAGGACTGTCCTGGGTGGTAGGGAATGGGAGAAAGGACAGATTTGTGGGCACTGCAGGGGGAAGACTTGCAGAGCTGGTGATAAGTGTCTGCAATGGAACACACAAGTTCAACCTCATGCCTGCAAAATATCTGGGGAAGATGAATAAAAAGGAGGTAGGGAAAATTCAGGAGAGGAGGAAGGCAAGGATTCTTCTCTTGGGAACAATCTAAGTCTTCCCCTCAAATCAGCTTCTTCCAGCCAGCACAGAAGGAAGGTCCAAGTCATGTTTTCACTGGGAGAGCCTCACTCCTGCCTCCCTTCCTCCTTGCAGCTGCTTTGCCATGGTACGAGCCCCTGGCCATCCCCAAGGACACCTCTGGGCAAGCTGGCCGAGAAGCAGCCTCTGGCTCACCCTGCTTGCAGGGACCTCCTGCAACAGCAGTGAAGAAACTGGATGTGCAGCTAGCTCAGGGAATGGATGTTTCTCTCCCTGGGGAGGCTGGTAAGATCACAGTCAAGGCAAAATCAGGTAGCTGTGCTCCTGAGCTGACTGCTCAGTGCCTGCAGGAATGTATGCCCAGGGTTTGGAGCTGAGCTGCCAGGAGAGCTGCGGACAGTCTCCCCCTCGCTCCTCCTCCCCTTGTGCTCGCTCACGTTTTTAAGTCAGGCAGGGTGGCAGGAAAAGTCCCTCCTGGAAAGCGATTATCTAAATATCTGGTTCATCATTGTCACTGGTGATACTGTCTGTGAGTAATTAGGAGAAAGGAGGAGGGAGGCAAGGAGGAAGCTTTGGAAATGACTCATTAGCAGAATGTTAATGAAGCTGTCAGCTTAGCCATGTTAAGCGGGGAGCAGAGGCAGACCACAGCTGATTCCCCTCGTCACCACTGCGCCCTGTCCTGAGGGCCTGTGGCAGTTTGGAGAAGGGCAGCGCGTTCAGCTTTGCACTGCCTGCAGATTGTGGGGATTTTGGAAAATCCCAGATGGGATGGGATAGGATCAGAGCAGGTACAGGAGGCAAATACAGCAAAGGCAGAAACTTCCGAGCACTGAACCAGCTGAAGCATCCAAATTTCGCATGGCTCTTGCAATGACTTGACTTTCTGTGCGGATGTCTGGCAGCTATTGCCCTTGCTTCTAGATGCAGTTTATGGCTTGAGGGAAACAGGGTGATGCACAGTTCAAATGAATCCCGCTGCCTTCCTTTGCATGATCTCTCCTTTTGCAAAACTGGTAGGAGTGAAGCATGAACTTTGTGGAGTCTCCTGTACCTCTCCCGCTTTGTCACAGCTCAGTCACATGCTGCCTTTGTGATGTGCTTTATTTTAAATTTAAAGGTTTCACTAATTCACGCTTTTTTTTTCTTAGGTGTGTTCATCTTACATGCTGGGAGAGATGCTGTGTTTGGGGTGGAAAGTGAGCTGTGAGTTGAATGTCTAGGCTGTGACTGTCAGCCTTCTGGAGTGAAGGACTTCCCTGAGCACGGAGGCATTAGCAGCATTTCTTGCAGAGGGTGGGGTGTGAATCCACCTCTTGTTCTCTGGAAGTTGAGCCATAGTAATGCTGTGGACCCACAGATGCTTTCTGTCAGGACATCTCCCCTTGCTTCAATGGGCTTCACTCTCTAGCTCCAAAATCTTTCTTCTCTCTGTTTGGTGCCAAACTCCTTGTGTTCACAGCCTCCTCCCCCATTTTCATCAATGTCTTCCTGTTCCCATTTAATCTACCACTCTTGCTTTTCCTGTTCTTCTAAGCCCTGTGGCTTTCTCTGTCCCACGGCATAACCCACCCCGGCTCTCCCCTCAAAGACTGACCATCCTGGACCCCCAGGGCTCTGTGACGGGCGAAGAAGCTGCAAGGCTGAGCTGTTCTTGGATGGGAAGGGAGGGAGGCACAGAGATGCTTACAGGAACACGAAAGCAGAGCTGTTCTCAGAACAGAAAGGAACTGCAGCTCAGCCCTGACTGCTCCCCCAGGCAGGGTCAGAGGCAGCTGGAGAGCTGGCACTGTACGTATCTGCTTTCCCATGCTGTCTCCCCTGCCTGGCATCGCCCTGCTCTGTCTCACGTTGATTTTCCATCAGTGAAGCTCTGGGAGAATTCAGATCAGGTTATCAATTTCATCAGAGTCAGGAGACAGGAGTGAGATCTGATAAGCACATGCAATGGCTGATTAAGATGGAGAGAAGAGGAGCCTCCAGTTTAACTCCCATCTGACCTTTCGAGAGGGAGGCAGCATGTTGAAAAATGCCATTTGGAGCTCTTAAAGGTTTTATGCCCCTGAACATCTCAGAGCTGTTTAAGGAGAATGATATTCAGCTTGCTCATGTCCTGCCAACTCTTGCTTTCACTCCCAGCAGCGGCAGCCTCAGTGGGAGGCTGAGAAGGATTTATGAAAGGTCAATATTTGAATGTGCAAAACTTACTAAGTCTATCAGAGGATGGGGAGAGATTCTGCATCAGCTCACTGAAAAGTCAGCCTAAATATCCACTCAAGTAGGATGGCAGCTGGAAAAACTCTACATGGCTCCATTGGTCTTGGCTCTGGTCAGCTGTGCACATGCAGCTCCATCAATATCTGTCCTCAGCTGGCACCCAGAGGTCTTGTCAAGCTGCCCAAAGGAACGGGCGAAAACAGAGTCCTGCCTCAGCATACCCAAGATCCCTGCAATTCCTCTTCCTTTGTCAGGATCCATAGCTTAACAGGGCAAGTTCCTCTCGGGGGCTGATTTGGGCTGCTGCAACCTTCTGAAGAACCAGGACATTCCCAGTGGAAAGGGAGAAGCACTCCCAGTCCGGCCAGGCTGGGAAGCCTTTTCCTAGGGCTGACCATTTGTACTGGCCAGGTGGCATCTCAGAACTACCTCTACCAAACTGCAGACATGTAAAGTAAAGCTAGAAAGCAAATGTAGCTCTGAATCTAAATGCCAGGGAATGTTATTGCTTGTGTGCAGGATGACAGCATCTGCAGCTTTCATGGATTTTGTGGAAAGAGAAAGAAATTTCACTGGAGCAGAGGAAGGAACCTGGAGCGGAGGAGCTGGTGCAGCCATTGACATCTGCTGCAAAGCTAGTATGAATATTTCATATTATACAATATGAAAAGTTTGCACGTGTCTCACAGACTTGGTAGCGTGGTGATGTGTAACTGAGGGGTAGTAGTGTTTCAGCGGGAACATATGACATGAATTTGTTCCAGGATTTCAGGATTCTTAGCTATAATTTTATTCTCATTCAGAAATTTGACAGGCAGCCAGTTAAATTTCAACGTAAGAGATAAAGTGAGAAAAGGCTCCTATTTCTTGGAATTGGCGAGATGCCAAGATTCTTCCCATTTTGGTTGCACTTCTGGTCCCATGTCAAGACCAGTGTGCCAGGACAAGCAGGGTCACGGACCAGCCAGGCAGGAGGGTTTACAGACGGGGCTGGGCAGGGGGCTCCTGACCCCATTACAGGCAGCTGTTTGCTTGGTCCTGTTCTAGAGCCCCAGAGCTTTTGGAGTCACCAAAATAAAGAGGAAATGTGCTTTGCCTCTGGTTTCCAGCAGGGACCGAGTCCACGTGTGAGGCAATCAGGTATATGTGGTAGGAGCACAGAGAGGCTCACGGGAGACTGGGAAGCCCATCTGCGTGAATGCCGGGGCTTCCCCGCTACTTCCCAACACCTAGAAATATCAGCGTATTCCTCAGTATTTAAATTCCTTTCAAGAGCTGAAGTGTCATTAAGTTTCCCATTTTGCCGCAATTTACAATTAGTTTACCTCATTAAGCATTGTAAAAGCTGCCGGGGAAGCACCTTGGAGGTTATCCATCACCGGTTATTGCTTCGTGCTGCTGGATTACTGCGCAGGCGAAGCAGGAGGCTCCCTGGGGACCAGGGCACTCGGTATTGGCGCTGCGGAGCCCTGCACACCAGGGGACGACGGCACCGGGGTCCCCAGTCGTGAGCAGCAAAGCCACAAGGCGCAGAGTGGAGGGGTGGTGGTCGCTGCCAGCCGGCCGTTCCCACCAGGACACGTGCCGGAACCCGTGCAGCCCCTCCGCTGGCACTGCTGCGCCTGCCCCAGCCACTGAGAGCCACCGAACTGAGCTAGGGGCAGGTTTGCACCTCCTGCAACCAGTGGGCAAACGGTCTCTGCAAAACCCTTCTGCAGTCCTGAAGCATCCAGCCCAAAGGCCAGAATGATTATTGCTCCTTGGCTATTTTTTACTTAAAAGTGTGACAGTTTGATAATTAGAGGCAGCAGAACAAAGCAATGCACTCTACACAGCACAAATGAAAGCAGCAAAAGTAAAAGATGTTGCTTTTTACCAAATCCTTTGTAATAGAAGCCTAATATCAGCATGAGACCATAGCTGCATTTTAAGAGAACAATCTTTGACTGTTGCGCATGTAAGAAGTTCTTATCCCTTCAAGCAATCCTGGATCTGTTCTGGTACTCTTCCCTTCTGTCTTTCCTTAGTGCTTGCAATTTGTAGTGAGTAGTTAAGTTTGACCAAAAGATAGCGGCTCACATTTTGCAACCTCTGTGCCTGAGGATAGTGTTTAAATCCAGAGACAAGCTCCTAGCGTAACTGCCTGATGTAACTTGAGCAACTGCAATTCTCACTGGAGCTGATGGGATCC
The DNA here is from genome assembly GCA_013389945.1 of Fregata magnificens. Taxonomy (NCBI): domain Eukaryota; kingdom Metazoa; phylum Chordata; class Aves; order Suliformes; family Fregatidae; genus Fregata; species Fregata magnificens. The sequence continues at coordinate 747,887 of WAAD01017013.1, read as the reverse complement.
TCGACTCTGGGGACCAAGGCACTTTTATTTAGTCACTTAAATTTGCAGAATGAAATTTTATTTAAAATAACTGAACTAGAATAATTTGAATAGTATTAACTAAAACACAACTTGCACATTGCTCACGGCAACAGGAATGGTTAAACCAAACAAAACACCTATGTCTTTGTCCCTTGAGGGCCACTGTATATTAGCATGTTTGTTTTTTTTTTCTTTTAATTTCCAGCAGTGACACTAAAAATTGGTTTGCAGGTTGTCTTACACTGCTAGTTCAGGCTCCACACCAGAAAAGTGGGGGGAACATTCAGAGAAAGCCACCAGAGCTGTCTGGTGACATTTTTACCCCAATTAATCTAATAAATCTACATACCAACTGAGGGTATTTGGGCTTTTAATTGTTTTGATAAGCACAGGGCATTTTGCCAAAGAGTCAATTGAACAAAACTGTGGCAATTAGCTAAGAGTTCTCTCTGCAGAATTGTGCTCCTTAAGCTCTATTCAGATTTACAAATGAGATTGCTTAAGTGAGGATGTACATACTAATCCCTGTGTACACACACACACCAGCACGCATGGCCCGGTTCAGTCTCAGCACTGCTATGCACAAATGCTCTGTGCTTTGCTAAGGACTCTGCTCTGGAGGAGCCTTTCTGCATTCCTCTTTGGAATAATGAAATGACACTATGGAGGAACGGCGTAACAGAGAACTGGTGGCAGGTATGGAGCTCCAAGGAGCAGGGCACAGCCCTGAGCATTAATTATATCTGCTCCCTGGATGTGCAGCTAATGAAAGGCTCGACTTTGCCACCACGTCAGGACCCCAAGGACCTAACTCAAAGCCCACTGAAGTCCTTGGAGAGCACCCCTTGTCCTCAGGCTACTGGCTCAGCTTCCTGCGATTTGGGGCTGAGATAAAGGAGATCCTCTAAAGTGGAGGAGACCTCTGGCTTGACTGAGGGGAGTTTCCCTTACTGTACCTTCTTGGGGAGACAAATCCTTGTGTGACATCCGTCACTCCCAACCAGAGCTGGTGTAGGAATGGTCACTGTCACTGCTACCCATGGGGTGCCACTCCCATGCGCTGCCTGCATGCATGCATGCCACGCAAAACTCTGTGCCTGAAATTGGGATTCAAAACCACACCGGAAGCTTTCACCTCATGTTCAATCAGCGTTTAATTACTCGTATAGTCCTGATGCCACTTCCTGAGACACAGGTGCTTTGGAAACAGATACCTGCCCTCCTCCCCTGTGCTCTCCTCTCCCTCCCTCCCACTGTCCTGCTGTGAATTTGGGCCTTTCTCTTTGTCCTGTGGAAGATAAATCCTCTCAGCTTCAAAGGTTTGTGTCTCAGGCTCCAGCCTTCACAAGTTTCTTTTCAGCAGCTCTGCAGCAGAAGCATTTAGCATCAAGGGATTTTCTGAACGACACCGGGGCTGACTCACGGGGACCAGTGCCCCGTGGCTCGGGCTGACTGCAGCACAAACCCAGGGCTTCCCCACAGCCCTCCTCTGCCTGGGTATCTGCAGCTCTGTTCTGCAGTCTTTGGTTTCAGATGTAGTGTCTTTGACCATTAAAGTTTATGACTTATATGTCAATAAAGCACAAACAAGCAAACAATCTTGGAAGATATAATGCAATCTGTAAAGTATGGGAGGCTGCTTATGCCTAACACAAGGGGACAGTTAGTCAATGAACAGGGAGATACACCGAAGAAAGCTGCCATAGGGGAAAGAGGGAATGAGCCTGCCTCATTTTTTGAAACCAGTTTTCTTGGCTGTAGTGACATGCTCTGGGATGGGTCCCCATGCGGGGCACACAGCTGGGCTGCCACTGCCAGGGCGAGCTGTGGCATCTGAACAAACCGTGACACCTCTGGGACAGCCTCGGCCCTGCTGGTAATGGGGTCTGCTCTGACTTCCCATCCACGTATTTTTGGTGATTCTTACACACACAGAGAAAACAAAAGGTGATTTACCTAGTAAAGAAATGATTGTATTTTGCAGAGAAGTTCCCATTGCATGTATATCTCAGAGAGTCCCCAGTGTGGAATTTCAACCTCATCTTTTCATTATGAGAAATATGTTTATAGAGCCATCTCACCTCCTGACAGCCCACCTCTAGGTCGCAGAAAAGGGCTGAGTTCCCTTACTCAGAATCTACCTGTCCTGTATCTCTGCATGGGAAGCTTTTCTCACAGTCAAAACACATCTATAGGAAACGGAAATCAAGAAACTGATTCTTCTAGTTTATTGTTTCTGCATTTGGAAAGAAAGATGCTTTGTTTCTTCTAAGAGTAGCTGTGATTATTAGACATCTGTCTGTATTAATTTTAATGGTCTTCTTACACAGGCTTGGGTGTGACCAGATTATCGATGAACAGTCTGATAGCAAATTGATGTGAGGCTGCTGTGTCAGAGTGCTGAGATTAATGAATGGGAATCGCAGGCAGGGCCCCTGCACCTGCTTCATTTCTGCAGATTCTCCATCAAATCATTTCACTAACCTGAGACCTAGAGGGCCACGCTGGTTTGCCCATGAGCCTGAACCTTTGGAAAATGCCAGAGAGTGAAAGTCTTTGTCTCCAAGCACTTACAATTATCCTATAAACCAGCATGAGCCTTACTGACAGGTACTGGTCACGGCGTGACTCGTGGTGCTGTCTGTAAAAATGCATGGGGACAGTCCCCTTTGCCAGGTAACTTCCCTGAACTGGTTTTAAACCAGCTCTGTGTGGCTGAGCTGGAGATGGGTAACATCTTCACAGACACAAATTTTTGCCCCAGGAATTTGGCTCAGTGTGGAGCACGGACGGATGAGGAGCTAAGGGAAAGAGCAAGAAGGCTGCTCTAATTCATCTGTGGTTTTAATACAAATTCGTGATGCGACCAGAGCCCTGTATTTACTAATTCACTTGACTGGCAGGCATGTGTTAGCAGGAAAATTGCTGTTTCAATAATCTGTCTGGCTCCGTCATGCAGAATGTCAAAATGGAAACAATTGTGCCTGTCACACCACCTGTGATAACCTCCAGCGGGAAGCGTGTCCCTCTTTGTTGGGCAGATAAAGCCATTGTTGATGTGTGATATACTGGGCCAGTCAAACCAGCTTGAGGATTGTCTCTTGCTTTGCTAATTAATTTTATCACCCTTGTCATCTTCTGCTCAAACCTAGGCTATCCTAAGCCTCATAGAATTGATTTCAGGGCAAAGGAGGGATATATGCTTCTTACAAGCCATCTCCAGTTACAAATCTGAAGCACTTGCTCTCTGCTTACTTGCATCAGTGTGTTCTAAAGTAGGACGCAGCACTTGGACGATTTCTATTTTGGTAACTTATGATGTGTTTTTATAATGTTTTTTTTCCTCCTCCTCCCCCTCCCCTCTTTTTTCTTTTATTGGAGACAAACAACAGCTGTGTTATTGGCACAGTGCTGAGAAAGGGAAGTAGGGGTTAGCAGTGGCATAAAGATAAGCAGTTCTGGTGTAAATCAGATCCTTCACAAAACTGAGATTAGACATTGTCGCTTGTCTACAAATAAATGGTGATTTCTTGCTCTCCCCGTATGTGCAAGGCACTTTAATTTTCCATTCAAATGGTTTCTAAACACTTCACTTGGGAGTGGAAAAGACAAGGATCAAGTCTCCGCTCATACTGTGGAAGGACTGAACCTGATTCTGTTCTCAGTACATGCACACCATATGGAACCCCCCCCCCCACTGTGATGCCATCAGAAAAGCAAAGAGCAGATTTAAACAGCGAATCTGGCCCACTGGCTCTATGTTGGCCACCAAAAGTCTCCAGGTGGTTGCTGAGCCAAGCCTAGGGATGGGAAACACAGCAGGACAGGGAAACTAGTATCTTCGCCATTAAACACACACCCACTTGCTGCAGAGAGCTCTGCAGAGGCTGCTAGGTCCACCTGACAGGCCAAGCAAATATCTGGTCAAATAAACCAGGCTTAACCTAGGCACAGCTCCAGAACATGGGTCAGCTGGGATTAGGCTCCACTACTTCAGAGTTGCATCTCTGGTCCATACGGCACTCAAACGCCGGGTGCCTTCTGGTAGAGGCTGGCCAGGATGTTTAATCCCTGTGCCCAGAGGTTTTTCACGGGGAGAGCTCAGCACACAGTGATCACATGCTTGGCTTCTCGGAAAGCTGAAGGATGATCAATAGTTGATTAATCTAGTGAAGAAATTAATGTATTAAAAGCAGTGACTGATGTCAAATGCATTCTCTCTTGCTCATCGATTTCCTTATTTTTAACCTGCATGTGCCAAAGTTATGAAGCCCAATTCCAGTGTGCAGCTAGTACATTCATCTATTTAATTTCATATGGATATAATTTACTAAGCGATGTATTTGATTGAGTAAATGTGGTGCCATTGATTTTGTGGCTGAATTATCTGATTTGATTGGCACTGTGTCCCATTTAATAGAGAAAGCAACCAATCCAATAAGTAATGTTAGTAATTGGGTAGTTGTTTTCTAAAGAAAGATTACTTGAGTTTAAAGAACTAATGTTTCTCGGTTGCAGTGTAAACCGGATAAATTTCTACAATAGACGAACATGATAACATTTGTCCAATGTAATAACAAAATGCTGGGCTCTCTAATGTAGCATCAAGGGTTCTCAGGCAGCATTCACAGAGCAGCTTATATGCAGTTTATACACTAATACAAAGCTCAGGCATCAGGTTCATTAATTAATTAACCCTCAAAAGACATTGAGAAATGCCATATATGCTGATGAACTCACAAAGGCGCAGCGACGACAGCTGTCCTGCCAGCCCCACGAGCTATTGCCCTGCTCCACAGCCCTGCTGAGCTCTCCTGCTCCCTGCACAGCCCCGGGCTCCAGCCCTGCGCCTGGGAGAGCTGCACCGCAGCACATCATGTTGCTCTGCACGCCTGAAGTATTGTCTCTAGCCCCTGTGAGGGACAAGACAGTGTGCTAGATGGCAGCTGACAGTCTGACTTGGTGTGGCCATTCCTGCTCTCACGTGCCGTTCCCGGTGCTTCCCCAGCCGTGGCTGGCCGGAGGACCGGGCAGACGATTGCCACAAGTGCTCTGGAGTCAGACAGGAGCTGATGGGTCTTCTGGGATGGGAGATGAGTTTTCTCCATTTACTTGTGTTCTAACAAACGTGGTTGTTAATGTTCTGGACTACCTATAGCAATAAGACTAATCATGGGCTTAGAGCAGCCATCTCTGGCTGCAAATCAATAGTGTTCAGATAATGGAGCAGGAACAGCCTTCACACCAATGTGACTCTACACAATTAAGGACCTATTCCTTTCTGATAACACCTTTCCAAGCCTGAATCTGAGGCAAGTAATTTTATTCAAGGTGATGTTCAATACTGGTAAGAGGAAGGATATTTAATTAAATGCTATACTCGACAAATTTGATACCAACAATCATCTGTCCAGTTCATGTAAAACTGATAGTAATAAAAGTGGAACAACTCATATACTGATTTTTTTTCTTACCTATGCTGTATTATTTTGCAACAAGAGAAACCAGCATACATCGTTTGAATTCCATGCTTATATATTACAAAATACAATCTAGTCATAATGGTGCTGTGACAGCCAAAAGGAGCTCACATATTAGCAGAAGAAAGTGATTTTTTTATTATTCCATTTTATCACTGGATGGAAATTTCAGGACTTAAATTTACCATCACATCCACATCTGAACCTGAATATCTGGGAGGTCATTTACTCCACTGCACAATAAAAGGGAGTCAGACAAGGTAATGCATAATGGAAATCAAAGCAGAACTTCCATTTGCAACTACGCCATACATAACACTATCAGCTGCACTATCTAAATTATGGGGAGATGCGACTCTCTGACGATGAATACAGAACATAATGAGCAGGGAAGGACAGACCCCGAGGGAGGGGGAATGTGCCACTTGTAGAGGTGTTTATCAAAAAAGAGATATGCTTCTCTATCTTAAAATGTTATTTTTCTCAAAATTTATTGCAGACACTGATAAGCAAGGCCTGTTTATTTACTTCATGGCAATTACAGGGTTGCTCAGAACTGTCTATTCAGATAGGTTCTCCCCACAGAAAAGGTTTTTCGCTGAACATTTCAGGGTTTTACTTTTAAAAATTCAGAACTTCAAAAACATTTTTAAATGTAGAAATATTCAGTTTTTTCTGTTCCGCAGGCCTAAGCTGCAGCTTTCAAATTACTAACTTCTTAAGAAAGGAAAGATGTTTCAGTCTCAAGAACAACAAAGAATATTTTGTTTTCCTCAGAGTGCTTCAGGGAAGGAACCCCCGGGGGTCCTGGGGGACAGGGCGCTGGCCCCAGGCTCCCCAAGCAGGGCAGGAGCCCCCGGCCCTGGGGGGAACCCGCCGCCCCAGGGATGCTGGGTGGGCGCCAGCCCCAGCTCCTCCTGCTGCCACCAGCACACGGCCGACGACGCTTTGTTTGAGAGCTGTTGCCAGCCCTGATCTGCTGGCATCTTCATCTGACATGCTGGATTTACCAAGCAAATACAGTTCTTCCCCTATAAAGTGGGGAAAAAAGAAAAAAGAGAATAGCTTCGTGTTAGGTCTTCTCAGCTTTTCAGAGATGTTCAGCATACAGACTCTCCTGTCTCTCCTAACCCGGCTTTGTGTGAGAACTGGAATGGAAAATGGCAAAGATACCAGTTTATCTACCCTTAATTAAATGCTGAAGTTCGCGTGTAGTGGCGGAGATTGTGTTGTGGTGCACTGTGAAACACAAACCACACAAATGCTGGTAATTATAAGTCAAGGGATTTTGCTAATACCAGACTTCCAGTCATTTTTCCCTCAGTAATTAGAGCACAGCAAATAAATCAGTATGCAGTTCCTTTAAATAAACTGCCACTAGAAGAATTATTTGCTGATGACTTTCCTTGCAAATCACATATCTGTGTTGCCACATATCAGAGAAATTATTTTTGTTTCTTCAAATTAAATGCATTTCATACAGATGGCAGGTTCCCATTCCTGCTTGCTCTCGGACAGTAACAGAAGCATTGTTAGAGTGATGTGTAAGACATAAGTTGCTTGGAGCCCTGGTGCTCAAATCAAAGTGTGCTGCTGAGAATAATAAATGCACGTATGTGAGTGAAATTCAGATTGGAGGCGTCTGTTTGAAAACAAGAAGACGCGCTGTTGTCAAGTGACTGGCAGAGATAGATGTCTCCATAATAAAACCCCAGAAAGTGAAGTCTCTGTCTTATTTCTGGCCAGGAGGACTAGATACTCTTCAGGGGCCTGTAACACACATCAGCTCTCCCAGTCCAGTTTATGGAATCTAGTAAAGCCTATGCTCCCTATGAATCAAATAATCTAGACTGGTGCAATTTATAGAGCTAGGAAAGCTGGGGAGATCTTAAAACATATAATCTGGAAGTATAAATTTCACTAACCAGGATACCTGCTGTATGGTTGCAAAAGATGCAGTAGATCTGAGTTATCCCAATGCTGTCTCCCTCCAAGTTTGAACTCTGAACATCGGAGGGAAGCAGGGTCAAGTTATCTGAGTGGCCAGTGAAAAGACAGCGTGTCCACTACTGTTAGGCATGCTCTTACCATTTTGTGGACAAATCTTTGGCTCCTTATTAAAGCAGCAATTTTCCCAAGCACTGTGCGTGTGCTGAGGCTATAAAAGCACCAACAACGTGTATCAAAAGCAGGATCTTTGTTTACCAGATGTCAGCTAATAATAAGAGGTATTATACCAGCACTGAGACCCATTGTGAAAGCCATGTACAAGCTTACGAGCTAAGCTAGCTGATTTACTGACTGCTTCATACCCGCATTGCATGAGTTGGTTTGAATGTAATCTACTAAAAACACCCCGATGGGACCCATAAACTTTATATAAGGAGCCTTAACTCAAACAGTAAGAGACTCCAAGGACCCATGGAGAATGGCTCAAATGCTGCAGTGGATGGATTTTTTTAATGCATTTTGGTTTTTCTTTTGTAGTCACAAGGGCTCTTTTCTNAGGGACATAGTGCCAGCACGTTGTAATCCATCCAGACGTGGATGGGCTGCACACTGCATGGGAAAACAGCTGCGTGACCTTTCCAGGTATTTGTCCTCAGTGGGGATTTGTAAAAAGAATGGTCAACATTATTTGATGCAATATTTGCCCTCTTGCTACAGCAGGAAAGTTTAGCAGGAATGTAAATGTGTAATTCCACTGTGGAAAAAATGCTCAATGCTGGGATGAAAGCCTTCTCTTTGGAAAAGCGGGGCTGCTCTGCTTAGAGTGCAGGTAGTCCGGCCTGAAGATGTGTGTGGACTGATGATGCACTTGATGTGTACTGGTGTGGCTGAGATCAGAATTAGACCCTGTATGACTGTAGAAGGGGATGGCTTCCTCAGCCATTGCATGGTGCTGGTACTGCTGGAGGGAACAGGGAATGGACACCATGGTGCACAGGGCTAAGAGTGACGGCGGGGGGGGGACAGAAGGGATGAGCCTTGCCGGGGGCCGCACTGGCCAGTGCTGTGGCAGGGAGCAGATGCTCTCTGGGCTACGTTTCCAGCCAGCTAGTGCTTTTCATGCAGATGCTGTTTGCCGTTGGCTGCCAGGCAGATGGCAACTTGCATTACAGGTTATCGAGTTGAGCAGTGGGAGTCAAAACAAAATTATCGCTTTACTCCTCCACACTAATGAGAAGTGCGTCACCCAGTTGTTTCGGCACAGGAGGAGTTTGTTTTATGCTTGCTTTGGATCTGGTCACTGTTGCAAGAAAAAAAAAATCAGAAAACCTGGGCCAGCAGTCTCTACTGCTCTGGTAAATTCCTTCCACCCACATCTCCTGCTCCTTGCCTATTCATCTCCGTAGAGGAGGCTTGAAAACACTTAGAAAATTATCAAGTTTGTGTCAATATCATGGTCAAAGTCCCCTCACCCCACTCCCCAGCCTCTTCCCATGAGCACAGGAGGGACAGGGCTCACAGTGCGCCGCCGCCTCCTCCTCTCCATCACTTCGTGCTGAGGTCGGTGCACATCAGGTCTGCCTCCGTATCCCCCCGTTTCAAAGAACAGTTCTATAGAAACAGAGTTTCTGGCCTCACCTTTCTTCCTGTGCTTTGTTTCTTGTGAAAACAATAATAAGGTATTGATCTACCTTGTTGAGACAATGAAGCCTCTTTAATTAGTTAATTAGTCCTTAGCTCATCACGACTTGGATGAATGCTCCATTGAATCCTGGTTACTCACAGGAGCAGATGATTTCAAGACTCCTAGAGGATGTGCATGGCACTGAGGGCTGGAGGAGGATGCAGTCCTGGGCCAGGGATGAACACTGGGTTTGGTTAAAGATTATGATTTTATCCATGGAGTGAAAACTCATGCTTGATGAACCGGGCCTCAAAGGTCTGCATTAGGGAGAAGGACACTTAACAGTGTAAATTCAAAGAGCTGAAAGGGTCTTTTACTGAGGAGTTAAACTCCATGATGCAGCAATGTATTCCCAAGGCTGCTAGCAAGTTTGGTCCAGGAAGAAAGTTTTTCTGGTTTTAAATCAGTGTTTAAAAGTAAATGTGAAAATAGGACTATAAAATTACATAAAATTACAATGTAATCAAATTAAATTAAGTTTTTTAGATAACTGACAGTAAGCACATAACTTCCAGAGAACCAGGGGAAGTTTTTCACTACAAAATAGCAAGACCTGCATTGAAACACCAGTACAACTTCTGAGCAGTAGCACAGGTCAAATCAGAGCAACGGCTGCAACACCGCATGGGCTGCAATGCCCCTGTCCAGAAGGGCCTGGGCTCTTTCTGCCACCTGCCCATAGCTCCTCTCCTGTTTCATCACGACACTGCCATTTGAACTCCATTCCTTTCAGCTTGATGGCACGTGGCTGCAAGGCTTGTCCTACCACTGCTGTACTGCACTCAAAATTAATTTCAAACCCCGTGATGCATTTTCTATTCACAGCTCAATCTAATCACTGGGGAGCAAAAGCAAGTAAATTGCAGGTAACGCCACATTGGTAAAAGTTTAATGGTGACTTAGTGCTCTCCTGCCTTGACCCCAGGTTTAAATTAGAGCAATAATCCAGCAGGTGTATGCTCATCAAAGGGTGATGGGGAGAATTTTGATCAAAGATGCTGCTCTGAGTGTGAACCAGAAGGAGCATTTTGCCTTCTGTTTCAGCACAGATAATTCAGTGGAGAGCCCAGCTGCTTCCCAGGAGGCAAATCCCTGCTGGGAGGGCGCCGTGTGCAGTGCTGCTACACAGAGACCCAGGCTCCTGCCTATCTCCTCATCCCAACACAGCAGCCGTGCCGTGTTGCCCGAGGCCCCTGGTCCAGTCAGGCTGTGCCACCAGCAGTGCAGATCACAACTTACAGTGCTCCCTGCACTGACCGCGATGCTTCAAGTCAACAACACAACAGCACAAACCTACTGCCCTTCTGATCCCATCTTTACTCCTATTTCTTCCCAGAGGAACAAATCTCTATTAAAAAGTGCCATTTGAATGTCCACAAACCATGCAGAGAGACTGGAAATGCATTATCTCCCTGAACCTGATACAAACATGGATTTGACTGTTTGATGCCACTTTGAGATAATTGTTTCAAAGGATCTGAGTGTAGAAAATACTTTAGAACAACTTTAGAATCAATAGCTATTTTAATTTGCAACTTGCAGCTCACTTTGACAAATACCGCAAAAAAGGAGGATAAATAATACAGCTTCAATTATATTTCTGTACAATATTTATCTTATTTTGTGTTGTGTGCTGCTGAGCTAATTCAATTTTCTGCTGCCAGCCCATGCTTGTTCCCCTTTCACTTGTAATATATAACTTTATGAAGAGGGACTAAATCTTCCTGTGTGAATGGCACTTTATCCCTGAATGTGAATGTTTCTGGAAAATAAAATAATAAAATAAAACAACAACAATACTCTTTGTAAAACTAAGAATAAAAGCCACGCAGCTGAGCTATTTTTCAGAAGGGACAAGTGATACACAATGGAGTGAAAGCAGGTGGCAGCTGGAAAACATCCAAAAACCCCCAGAGGCTTCTGGCTTCACAGCTGGGAACTAGGACCTGATACCCTTTGCTCAAACACAGCACACCTTTGAATTTCCAAGCCAGAGGGGATGGTGGAAGATCACTCCCTGCTACCTCCTGCTGCCTCCCTGAAGGACCCAGAGCCCTGCTGGGTCACACTGAACTGTATGATGCAGCACAGGCAGAAAAGGTGGTTCCTGGCCCCTACAAGATAAAAATTTAAGTTTATTTTGGAGCCTGGGGATGGAAATTTCAAATTATATTTACCTAAAGATGAAGACAGAAGCTCATTGGGACATCCCAATGTGCCCAGCGAGGTTAGCCGAGCGCTATAGGTGCCCACCTCACGTAGGAAGCACTCACCCTGTGCTAACACAAGAAAAGCAATGCCCTTTTTAGCTGGTGCTACTGCATCTGCATCAGTGCTGGTGGCTGGCACAGCTCTTGGGTGGGATTTTCTCCCCCAGCAGGCACTGTAGCTCCCTCTGAAATGCAGCAAGGGGATGTGCAGTATGCAACCTGCAGCTCACGTAATCCACAGGATAGCCTCTATGCTGGAGCAGGACACAATAGGTAGACAGACTCTAAAACTTTTACTATGATGCTCACTTATTGACATTTCTGCAACTTTTCTGTTCTGTAATTCATTCTTATGAGCTGCTGTTGGAGCTATTTCTGCTCCTATTCCAATGCCTTTAAATTTCTTTTTCTCTAAATTGCCGCCTCTGGAGGTGGAAAACAAGCCATGAGCATTGTTTCATGTATCAAGGCAAAATGTCAGTCAGCTTCTGCCTGTGGGCACCTGCACTGGTGCCAGTCATCTTAAAATATACCCAGTGCAACCAGGAAGGCTGCTGGGAAAAAAATAAAGAAATAGAGAGGCGGCCATTCAGCTAAAGGTTGGGAATTGTTTGCAGCAAACTGACAGATGTTTATGGTTCATAAGTACATTCCCAAAAGGACAATGTTAGTAGCTTGAAAAAATGGAAGGGAGGAAAGATGGAAGAATTGATTTAACATCTGTGTTTTTCTTAAAAATGTTTTCTCTTAGGAATATCAAGGAAGCTGACATTTTCACAAGGCAGGAGAAGTGGGATGCATGGCTAATTGTGGTCCTGATGGTGAAACAAAGCAGGGGATCCAAAGGAAAGCTTTGTAGGCTGCAGCATCTCCTTCATAGCTTCCACCGCCTGGAATACTTACAATCAGAAAAAGATGGGCCCACTACAACTTTGGCCCCTTGGCTTGTTTCACACATTGCTTAAAACCTGAGGGCTTTACAGCCTGTCCTTTGTCTCAGCCCTACATGCAACCTGGAGAGAACACCACCGCTTTGGAAATGCCATGGTGGGAGAGAAATCCACCATCAAATCCTGACTTTTCCCTCTGCCTCTCTCTTCTCTGGTCCGCTGACAGCCGGCCCTGCTGGTTTGCAGACTCTCCCATGCAAACAGTTTGGGTTACAAGTGTCTGATTATTTTTTAATTTTCCACTAAACTGGCACTGCTCTAGTGCAAATGTCACGCAACAGGCAATTGCAGGAGCTGTGCAAGCAGAAAGCGAAACAGCAATAAAGCAGCCTGCTTTCTATTCTCTCACACTTCGGAGTTATAAGATCCACTATTGCACTTTCCTTCATTTCAGCCTGCTTGGTGTTAATTTTAGCATCTAAACCATCTATTTTAGAGCTGAAAACGCAGCTGATAACATAGTTAACAACTGTTGCTGTGGGCTCCCTTGGCGGTGAGGCATTAGCATCCGCACTAGCATATTGCATTCAGCTGCGCTTCCAGGTTTCAGTCTCACAGCTTCTCCCCAAAAATGTGGTTAGTGCTGCAGAAAAAGTGGTCACCACCACTGCCCTGCACTCAGTGCTGATCTGACTGGCTGATTAGACAAAGGCTGGGGTATTTTTGCCACTGGTAATATCAGCTCTTATGTGATGAATGAGCCTGCAAGCTATTCCTGTGTCTCCATTATTCATCTCTACTGTATGCTGCCAAAGAGCACAAGGTGCTCAGTCCACTGTGCTGGCAGGTTACATTTTTGGGAGCAGTGAGCCGTACGTACAAGATAGATACCTTTGCTCACTTAGCTGGTGCCCAGTGCTCTCCCCTCTCACAAACTCTTCTCCTTTGTCCAATAGATCAGGCTGGGGCTCCTCGTGGAGCCTCCCCTGTGCCTCTGGCCAGAGGTGACGCTCCAGCTTTGGTATTCCCTGAGGCCCTGTAACTACAATGGCTTCTAAGGTAGACTGCTAAAGCTTTGGGGGATCTCCAGCTCTGGACCTGCAGGAAACAACAGCAGAGGCAAGGTCACTAGCACGTCTTCTCAATCAGGCCACAGAGGTGTAAAGCTGCGCACCCCAAAACTTTCATCGTTTCAATGAAGAACAGGGTGCAAAAGAAAAGCGTACAGATCTCTGGTACAAAGCAACGCCAGAAATTTCAGATTAGCCGAGAGCAGAATCAGCTGAAGGTGGGGAGTTTTTCTTTAATTTTATTTTCAAAGTAATAAACACTGTAATTAACCATAGCTTAATAAGTCATCAATCTCATGCAAAAAAAAAGCACAATGAACTAATTAACTAGGATGCATTCTCCCAGTGTAGACAATCAATGCCTTATCTTAATGTAAAGGGTATCTCTGGAGGGGAAGGAGGGAGGCTGAAAACAATTAAAGAAACCAAATATTGAGAGAGAGAATGCTTGTTTGTTTTTCCCAGAAAAAGGAAACTGATGAAGAGATAGACAAGCTCCAATGTTTGAAACCCAGTACACTTATTTCCCGTTTTACTTCTTAGAGGAAAATATAGACTAGAAACTACCCTTAGTGTTCTCTGAGTAACCCGTTTATATTTAGCTAAGACAACAAGAACCGCAAGGATAGCAAACCCCTTTTAATCACCCTCCTTCCCCTCCCCCCAGGTTTAAAGAGATGTAAATCTGCCATTACAGAGTCAGTGCCTTGAAAAAGAGCGAGTTTGCATTTGTATGAGATTTCAGAATGTGTCCTTCTAATCTTCCTGTCTCACATATATTCATTCCAGTGATTCCCTTTGCTTCCTCTTGTCAGCCTAAAGTTAATTCAAGTCATTTTATACTCTAAAAGCAAGTCTTTCCTTGTATGTGTAAAATACAGTTTGAGCCTCTCCCAGTTCAATAGAGTCACTTGGGTTGTAAGCAGCCGCTCAAGCAATTGCTGCTCCTTCCCTCAAGAATTACATTCTCTGTTGCTCACAACAAAGATATCAAGAGTGTTAATATTGTTGTCGTGGTGACTGACAGCTGCTGCAAACACGGCTGATATAAAGTTAAATTACTGCATTTTGGAAGCAGTGCAAAGCTTTCAATGTAGGTGGGGTGATCTGTTACATCCCCCTGGGGAAAACCGGGCCTTGAGAGGCATCCACCAATTTCATCACAAGAGTGCTCAGAAAGCCTTACATACACCTCATCTCCAAGTGAGGCTATTAAAAGGGACTGGCTTTTTAATCTCATCTTCTGTGCTAAGAAACTCAAAGTCACAAGGCAGAGAAGAAAGGGCCTCATCCATCCCTCCCGTGGGGACTGCATGGCAGACAATGACCAGAGGATGGAAAGATATCTTTCTTAGCAATAGCCAGTCCATGAAGGAACAAAAAGACTCCCATATTTTGCCCTGGTGTCCACAATACAGCTCTGCAGTGGGCTTACAGATGTGTTCAGGCAGGCGAGCACATCAGCTCCCTCCTGGAGAGTGAGCTGAGCTGCGGGATCTTCTGTGGGTGCACAGAGGGCGCACCAGAAGCCAATTCTGTATCAGGATGCCACTGGAGAAGAGACCTGTGTTTATTCCCTTCTATTCCATGGTTACGTTTTCTTCTTGCTTCTAATCTGCAGGTATGAGATGGGCTCAGTGTGATGCAGCAATACATGACATGCACTATGGTGGAAATCAGACCAGCTGTGCAGGATGAGTTCCCATGAGCATTATCACTTCTAGGAGCCTGGGCAGGTGTAATCGATCACATTCAAGTCCTGTTCCTTTACAAAATCATCCAGCAAGGCTCACTGAATCAGCTGGAGGAAGAAGTTCTGTGTAAATGCACATGCCAACAGGTGGGCATAATCTTGGCTGAGTAATGGTCTCTCACCACATCTCTGAAGGGCTCAAAAGCTACGTCAAGGAATGAAAACCATGGTGGAGCTAGAAGAAGAATTAAATCAAACAGATGGAAGTGTGGGAGTGGAGTTTGGCCAAGAAAGGCCAATTTCAAACCACATTTTTAATTAAATTGGGTAAGTTTAACTGATAAAAACATCTTTAGTTGGATTTAATGGCATTTAGCTGCTTTAATTGGGATGTCTATTTTTGGAGTTTGCAGACAGAAACAGATAATAAGGCGACAAAAACAGATCACAAGGGCTTAAAATCCTGGCATTTGCATAACCCAATTGTTCACATTATGAAATGGAAACCCTGTTATCAGCTTGCATAAAACAGCTTGTTTTGGTAGATTGCAAATACTGTGTTTAATTAACCAAGCTTCAGGGACAGTGAATCTTATTGTTACAAGATACAACTCTGTGGAAATAAAGGCATTTTCATTTAAATAAAACAAAAGGGGATGTTTATCAGGATGTTACTTAATTGTCAGCATTGCTAAAGAGTTTTGTTTCTGCTATAATTTATGAACTGGAATTGATCAGTGAAGCAGGGAACCAGGCGCCTTTGTCCTGTACAATTAAAGCTCTGTCTTATTAAATCCAGGCATTAATGATGCCAGCAGCTAAGAGGAAAGGAGAAAAAACCTGCAAGTGCATTGGAAATCCTGGGTTATGAATGAAATCCAGTTTTACCTAATTAGCCCTCTCAAAGTATCTCTATCTTGGTAATATCTACCTCTGGCACTTCCAGAAAGTCCATTACAATATCACTAAGGTCCTAGCATGTTCCCCACCAAAGAGCAGAGGAGGATAAAGCTGGGCAAGTGTGAGGGTATATGCCATTGATACATTCTTTGACACCCGCTCCTGCAGCATTCAAGCAGGAGATCTTTATCTGAAAAGCCAGGAATTGTCCACAGCATAAGATGGAAAGTAACTGAGCTGCTGGGGAGGAAATGATTATGTTTTCCTTGCAGAAAACACTGCTGGGAATGGAAAACATTCTTGTTTTGAGTTTGACACCCAATAAAACCTAAACATTTCTGTATCTAGATGTATTTTTGCTAACATTTCCAGTATGTCAGAAAACATTTTTCATTGGGGGGGGGGGGGGGGGGAAATAACCAAGCATCTCCAGAAATATTGTTTGCTATTTTGCAGCCTCCCTGGGAGCCTGCCCTGGGAACAGTGCCAGAAGCCACACCTGGAAACGGCTGTGCCACACAGGCATAGCAGGAGAATCCTCTGTCCTGGGAGCATGCTGAGCTTTGAGAAATGCAAAAGGGAGGAAAAAAGGATGCTGTGCACACAGAGGACAGGCCCTGTCCACATTACCTCTAACGCAAAGTACAAATCACAGGATGTTTCTCTGAAATATGTAATCGTATTTGACAGGACACAAAAGCTGCAGTTGCTGAGCTGCTTCCAGGAACAAGGGGTATTCCATGGCCTGAAACAAAGTCTTATTTATATGCTATGTTTTTCTATGATTGCTTAAATATGCTTATCACATTGGTCTTCTCGCAGCGCGGCACCACTGAATGCCTTCTGTTCACAAATAACAATGTGCAACGTAAGATTTCTGGCCACGGTGAAACCCCTCACCAAAATACCCGGAGGCAGCACGGGAGAGTTTAGCAAGAAGCAGAAGCTGCTGGTGAACCCAGTACAGCATATTATCAAAGAAATGCGCTGGAGTAATCGGAGAGGAGAACAGATGCTGCTGGCAATAAAAGCCTAAGCAAAATCCAGCTGAGAAACCTACTGTGAGACCTACAGGGGCAAATTTCCCTGTGGTAGGACAAAAGAGACCCAGCAAGTGAATAGCAGAAAAATCTATTGCAAGGTACCCATTATCAAGCAGCAGTGAAGCTGCAAAAAATAGAGAATTGAATTTCAGGAGGGAAGGAAAACAGGCACCCTGTGGACACAATTACAGAGACATTTCAGAAATTGCTGGGTGTGCAAATGCAGGAACAGCAGATGGGAGAGGTCTGAGGATGAAAGGGTAGAAGTGATCTCCCCACACATGCCAAGGAAACACCCAGCTGCCTGCCTCTGCCCCTGCCCGCCGGGGCCAGCTCCCTCACACACACACTGCCCAGTCCTACCAGCATATGCATGGCCCCTCCTGCATTTGCCGTGGTCCACACCCTGGCAGCTGTCCTCTCCGTACCCCGAGTCTGCTGGCAAAGGCTGTTCCCTCTCTCCCAGCAGCGCATGGAGGACCCCGTTTCCTGCTGCCCTGGGCCCCACGGCTGTTTTTCTCTCCATGCACAGCCTCTCCTTTGCCTGTGCCTCTTGGGTCACCTCTGGTTCTCGGTCATGCAGGTGGAACTGCTCCTTTGCTCCCACAGCCCATGTCACAGCCCTCACCCTGTGCCATAAATGCTTTGCAGGTGAAGGTGAGGGATGGTACAAATTCTGCAAAGCCCAATGCCCCTTGCATGTCCTGGGTGTGAATTTTCAAAGGAGCTGATCTTTCACTGTAGGCGCCAGGCTCTGTTCTCTCAGCTGGGTTAGCTCATTCCAGGCTAAGCCTCACACAAAAAGCTGGGCTTTCTCACAGCTGCACACATGCAGCACCTTTCACATAGTGCCTGGATCAGCTGGGCCCAGGACTGCAACCCACATGGCCCCCAGCTTCTGGTTACAAGCAAGTTGCAACCTCTGCAATCTGGGGCTGTGCCCCAAGTGATGGAGAGGCCCCCGCAGGAGCCCACCATCACGTTGGGAACCTGCTCCCAGTCCAGCTGCGGTCCAGTACTGCTCAGCCTTGTGCTATCCCAGCCCTGGAGCCTCACAGGGAAACTTCCCAGCAGCCAGGCTGCTCTTGGAAAAGGTGAACCTGGTGCTTGAAAGGCACCAAATCCTTTAATCCCTGCAGCCACTTTAACCCTTGGCCTCCTGAGCCTCACTGAAGGATCTGAAAGCTTGCTGAAATCCCAAAGTATCACAAGGATCATTGTACATCCTTAAATAAACCTCCTTTCTTTACCTCTCTCCCTTTGTGAGGATTTATGCTCTGTGAGAGGCGCAGCTGCTCCTAAGGAAACGGCTTGAGGTTCGAAAACCCCCTCCTGGCTTTTACTTCTTGCCTCTTGAGGGTTAACAATCCTCTGGAGAGTGCAGAGCAGCCTGTCTATCCACTTTGGTAATTGAAATCAATTTCTCTGCCTTATCTTTAGGAAACCTATATAGTCAAGACACTAATCTGCTGGCTCTGGCATCTTTTAAATGAAAACCTATTTAAAAAAAAAGAAAAAGGTCCTTTCCCTGCCTGCTGATGCTCCTTCGCTCAGCTTCCGAGGGGGGAGACAGGCAAACTCCAGGCCCTAGACTTTTTCTGGGAGCAAGCACCTGCTGCTGGTCAGCCCTTGGGCCTCCTGGGCAGGGAGTGTGGGCGAGCTCCATTCCCCTCTCCCCTGATCCCAGCACTTGTGACTTCCCCAGACAAGGCAGGGGTTCTGCCTTGACAGGTCCTGCTGTGCCCAGCACAATGATGGGAAGGGAAAGCCGCTGCCTACTCATGGACCAGGGGAGCTCATGCACTGGCTAAGGGGACGTCCAGTGAAAAGGATGGATGCCAAAGACCCCCAGATGGAGAGAGGAGCTAGGAGAGGGGCTTTCAGCCAGGTATCTCCTTGGTGCAGCTCCTTGGGTCCTCCTGCAGTTATTCCCAGCCTCTGTTCCTCTGACTCCTGTAGACACCATGCCACAGTAGAGGGGTCACAAAACCAGGACACCAGTTGTGCACTCTGATACAGGCACAGCTGCAGTCAAGGATGAAGGAGCTAAACCCCTCACCAGCCTGCTCTGAGGAGTGGATGAGTGCCTCCCTTTGCAAACCTCTCCTCTCAAGTCTTCAGCTACCTAAAATGAAGCCTGCAGAGAAAAAGCAGACCCAGACCATGTTCTCTCCTAATCCTGGTCATTAGGAGTCCAGCCAAGCCAATAGATTTCTAATTTGCAGTCAATCAGGCTTGAAATCCCTGTAGTTTTGGCTGTAGTTACACAGATCAAGTAATCAATAGGGAATCATACCACACTGACCCTAAAAAAAGGGAAGTAAAAACCCACAAGCACACCTCTGGTTCCTTGGGCACCAGGCAGGAGGGCAGGGCAAGCAGGGCAGCACCAGCGCTCTGCAGCAGTGCATGCACTGTGCAAGGCTGCCAACTCAGGTTTGCTCAGAGCAGAATGTTATGTATTTTCAGTGGGTGCCTATGGTGGGAAGGAGAAGCCACAGAACAGGGAATGAGAAAGCAAGCACAGAAACTGATGGCCAGATCTGAAGCTGGGACTCCCACATGAAGCAGAGATTGAAAGGCCTGAGTTGTTACTGACCCAACAGTAATAAATGACCCTTCCCAGATGTCTATCCTACTGCTGTCTGCAGAAGGAACCATCATAGTTCTCTAGCAAGAAATGTGCTTTTACCAAAAGTTAACAATTTGTCATTTCCTTCAAACTAAGTGCACTTCTTGAACAAGACAATATAATTAAATGAGGCACATTAATATCATGAGATAAGCATCACCAACCACATTTATGACAATATAAAAAGAATTCACAGAGAAAAAGAACTTATACCCTATAAATCAAAGCATTTTGGTGCATAAAATTTGGGAACACAAGTCTATGAATTGTAATAGAGCATGACGAAGTCTCATCAACAGAAGTAAATATTAAGCCCCCAATGACAAACAGATACCAAGCATCCTATCTGAATGTTTTTTCAACACATCAAATTTAAAGCAGTTCCCTGATTCTTATTCTCTTAATCGAGGTAATTTGCTTTAAGTGTTCCTTGCAGCTGAGAAATTGCAATTGCCCTTTTAATATTCTGATAATACAAACAGCATTTTTTCATCTGATGCTAATCATTGTGTGCTACTCTGCGGACAAATCCTCTTTGGGTGAAAAAAGCTTGATAAGAGACTAACATGCACATCAGAAAACTAAATGTATGACAGTGATTTGACTGGGTAAGGTAGAGGAGGGAATGGCCATTTCACTGGCCTGGCTTCCCCATCCAGTTATTCATTATGGTAAATCACTGTTATATTCCTTTCAGCTCCCTGAGAAGTCAATATAACATAATGAAGTTATCACAAGATGAAGCTTGCTGAGCTAATTTGGTGATGGTAATATAAAGCAGTTCTGGGTAAAGGTTGGGAAGACAGCTTTATTTGCAGAAGCAAACATGAGGATAGCTGGGGTTATTCAAGACAGGTAGTAGTTTCTTCCACCATCCACACCCTTTCAGACAAGATTTTTTTTTATCCTTTGATTGCTAAAAATGTCCAGAAAGTTTCAATACTCAATGTCACAGCAATAGGAATCTGAAAGGTTAATATAAATACAGGCTGCTGTTGCCTCTGACCACTCAATGCTGTTGAGCAGAAAAGCTTGCTTCGTTTCTCCAGTAGCACAGCACTTCAATAAAGTTTGTTTGGAAAGCCTGATACACACATGTCCTTTTTCTCAGCAGAAGTAATACCAAAGGAAGAAGAATGTTGTGTTCGTCATCAGATAACCCTTCTGGAGTACATCTCGGCTTATTTTCCTCAAACACTGTTGACAAATGATACATGAGAGGGTACCAGGAAGGAAGCAGATACAGTGCTTGTCATGTAGCAATTGCTCAGTACTTCCAGTCTACAATAATTTGGAAATCCATCTGCACGCATCTCACTAACTATATTTGACATTGGAAACACCTGTAGTTTGGTGGCAAACTCCATTTTGAATACAGGGAATATTTTCTGGTTTCATGATAAACTGGAACCACAAGCATATTTCAGCTGCAGATCTCCTCCCTCCTGCTCACCCGGACACTGCTACACTTGGGGCCAGACACAAAGCCCTCCAAATAAGACAACATGGTTCCTTGTTCCATGCAGCTGAGGCTACCTCTTCCAAAGCTACCATTTGTAGCCACACAGTTTTGGCAGCCATTTATCAACACACTTCAGGAACAAGAGGTAGCTTGGAGCTGCATTAATCAATTAATTTATTCCATTCCTTGTAGGAATATGTATCCTGTCAACCAGTTCTTTGGTTTACAATTGTTCCTCCATTAATCTTAAGCATATCAAACTGAGCACAGGCTTATTGTTGGAGGAAATAATGGAGAACACTGCGGGGAACATTGCATACCACATGCAGGAATGCCCCACAGCTGTTAGTCACTTTGCATTAATGTGCATTGCATTAATTGCTCACTAAAGGAGTGGCTACAAAATACAAAGGGAGTAACATTGGCTGCTGATATTGGAGCCTGACAGAAAGTAAGGAGGTACTAGAAGAAAGGAAACATTTCACTGCAGCTTAGGTAGCGAGTGGCTTCAGGGCTGTGTCATCATGGGATGTTTTCAGGCTACCCACTGTTGAGGAGCAGAGTAGCAAGGCTGCTCCAGCGGGCACAGCAGCTGGTCCCCAGGGGCTGGGAGTAATGTGGATACTGCAGAGTCCAGGAAAGATGAGCAGCTGAGTGAGGACTGAATTAGGACAAAAATTTCCAGACTGGAAATTCAGACCACAAGTCCTTCTAGCTGAGGATCCCCGCTCCACACATATCCTGTGGTATTTAGATTTTTACTAAGACCTACATACAAGCACCGCTAGTGCAATTTTGTCATCCCATTGCCTACTGTTTACCAACTCATGGAGGGAGGATGGTGGGTTTTATTTTAGTCTTTGCTACAAGAATTAACAGAATGAAGGTCAAGGAGCAAGGTGGGCTGATCTGTAAATATCTGGCATTTTTACTCCTGTCTCAAAGCACCATGATAAACCACTCTGAATGCAAACCTGACTCAAAATGAATTGCTGAGTACTTACTTCACAGTGCAGGTAATTGAAAGAGGACACTCTGGGATCCGGATACAAAGAGAACAGTTGTTCTTTCAGCATTTCTACCCCTTTTCCTTCCCCCTCAAACTTGAATAGGCTATGTCCAATTATTGACTGGCATATATTCCCCCTCACACCAGGTTATCATCAGACCATAGCACATGTGTCAGTCCACAGAATTAGCAGCTATAATTGGACCCTTTTAACAAGGTACACAACACATTTTAAATTAAATTGCATTCCATAAATCAGGTTAACCTTTTCAACATTGCTCTAAGAAAATTAATTACTCATATCAAAGCACATGACCTTTTCACAGTGCTTGGGATTAGCTTTCACATTTCTTTTATTTTCCCTTCTTTCTGCTCCTCCCTCTTCTCTCCCCCAGCCTAGCCTTCCTTCTTCATTTAAAAACATCAGAGCCCAAATAGTGCAAGGGCTGAACACATCGCTTCAGCTCTCACTCACAGCTTCAACCAAGTGCAACTTAATTGCTGCTCTCTTTTCCAGTTCTTCTCTTCTAAGAAAGCTGCCCCTGTTCCCCCTCCCCTCTTTTCTGGCAGGGGAAACCAGGGCTGCCCAGGTGCCAACACTCAACTTGATCATCTGACTCTTGACTTTGGTTTGATGTTTGCTTGAAACACCTGGGAGTCTTGTGACTATGTGAGGATCTCCATTTCCATCACCAGCAACTAACAACGTTTCTACTTTTCTAGCCCTTAGAATAATAAATAAAGTGTGGCTGGGTGCCCTAAAAGCTCAGAAGAAAAAAAAACCAAGAAAATGCTTTATTGTGGTAAAATTTGCCAGAACTTTCTACAACAGATCTGCAGGGTTCATGGAAATAAATGTCAGCAGCACAGTCACAGTACCAGGTTGGGAACATCAGGAGAAAAGGACTCCTATTGAAGCCAGCATCAAAGCAAACAGGGCAACCTTGAACAAAATCAGGTGGGAAAACCCCAAACAGATACAATCTCATCTCTCCCCACCTGATCCTACTTGTAGCTTCCATCTTCCATATAATTTGGATTTATGAGCTTTCTTATGCTTTCTATAGTGAGTTCAAAAACTGGATTAGCAATATCTACAAAAAACAAATCTTAGGTCTAATTGAGAGAATTAGAGCAGAAGAGGCTTTGTTGCTCCTTTTTAAGGGAGCAGAACAAGCCTAGGTGAGTTCACAGTATCTGCGGCAGTTTTCCATCACTGATACCATCTCAAGCAGCTGCGTCAGCCCCATTAACCCACCTGTACCTGGCCTCCTCTGCCACAGCCGTCCCCAGGAGCGCAGCAGTGCTGTGTCAGCTCCAGGACCTTTAGTAGGAGAGAGAGAAACAAGACAAGTGATCACTCTGCAGGATGAGCAAGTGTTAGGATCTCTTCCCAGAGTCCCTTCTGAAGCAAACTCAAGTGTTTGTCACACTTCCTGTGTTCACATCACATTGTGGTTTGCCATTAACTCAGGCTACTTCACAGACATTTTTCTGCAGAAAATCCTTCAGCAATAGAGGAAAAAAATTAGGATTAGAAGCATTCCTTAGACAGCAATGTTTATGCTGATACAAGACATTAACAGTTTTAAAAAGTCAACAATTCACAGAATAAGTTTTGTTTTGCAACCACACCCACTGGTTTTTGTTAAAACAGACTTGACAACGCAATTTTCTTTCTCCCATAGCTCTTCTCCAAGCCTGGGTAGCTTCAGTTATGCAGAAGCAAGACCAGGAAGTTTAAATGCACACAAAAGGACTTAAGGAGCAAATGCTGCACCAAGAGGTCTCTACCCACCCAGCACTTAGTGGAATTTTTCACAATATCCTCTCGTTTGAGCTAGTCACACCTCATTCAGAGAGACACCCCCCAACCCCACACAGCTGCCTCCTCCTGCCAGGGCACAGGCAGGCAGCGTGCGGGCACTTATAGGGCAGCGCCAGCGGGGCCCGGCCCCCCTGGAGGCACTAAATGGGGCCCTGCCCCAGCCTGGTAGCAGTGTGGGGTCTGCCTGCCCCTGCCCCTGCCGGGAGGCACCCATGGGAAGGTGGAGGTCAGGGTCTGCACCCAGAGGAGCACCGTGAAGCCTGAGGCACTTTTCCCATGCAGGCAGAGGCTGCCTGGAGGTACTCACATGATGGACAGAGTGGAGCACAGCAGCTGGGGTGCCCTGAGGGTGCTAATGGTCTCAGTTAGCTATTACCTGGGTCTCTCTGCCTACAGCTGGAGTCCATCTCCACTCAGTCACAGCCCTGTGGC
The DNA here is from genome assembly GCA_013389945.1 of Fregata magnificens. Taxonomy (NCBI): domain Eukaryota; kingdom Metazoa; phylum Chordata; class Aves; order Suliformes; family Fregatidae; genus Fregata; species Fregata magnificens. The sequence continues at coordinate 723,583 of WAAD01017013.1, read as the reverse complement.
TGCGGGATGCTGGTCTGCAACTTTGCCTCCACCATGGCCTCACCCAGCAACCTCGGGGGTCTGTCTGATGCTGTTTGCCTTTCCTGGGACGGATCCTGCTGGGACTTGCTGGCTTGTGTTCTCGGCTGGAAGCTGTCTAGGCCCCGTTGCTGCAGACTGGCCTTGTGCTCTGGGCTGACCGTGGCTGCCGTCCAGCTGCTGCAGCTCCTCGTGCTCTGGGCTGACCCTGGTGCTGTCCCGCTGCTGCAGTGCCTCACTGGTGATGGTGGGACAGGCCCTGGTGTTGAGGCCCTGGACCTGCTGGCAGTGGGATCCCCTCAGGGCCCCTTCTGTGAGGGATCCCCCATCCCTGCTGCACCCGGACTGGCACAAGTGATGGTGGGATGAGCGGACCCTTCCCTGGAGGTCTGGGGCCTGGAGCCAAGCTGCCGGGAGACACTGCCATGAGGTGATGCTGCTGCAGCCCCTGCCTGTGAGGACGCCACGGTGGGCCGGCCGCCGCCGCCAGAGGAGCACGCCAGGACGCGACGCTTGTCCCTGAGAGGTAGGACATCGCGCGGCTCAGCGCCCACGCGGTGAGGGGCCTACGGTGCGGGTGAGGTGCCAACTTAGAAGATGACATACGATGGCCTGGTGGCTCGGAGCTGAAGGCAGTGGCGTTTGTGCTTGAAGTCAGGCACTGTTTTTTACAGGGAGAGGCACTGAGCCTCAGAGCGGCTTCCCTGGGGATGTGTTAAACTCCTTGTTGGCTGGAGACTTTGAATTCATGGCTGCGTGTCTTCCTAAGCGCTGTGCCCAAGCGAGGGGGCACGGGTGTGTGGTGTGGTGTGTGCTGGCAGGACTGGAGAAAAGTGGTGCGTTGATGGGGTGTCCCTGCCAGTAGCTGGAGACTTTATAAAAGCTGCTGAGCAAACTGCTGTTTGATAGAATAATTATTGGCAGATACTGCTTGGCTTTTAACATAGTCTCTGTGTGTCTAAAATGTATAGAGTAAGTGGTGTGTTGTGCTGCAGCTGAGCTGGGTGCAGAAACATAGAAGGAGAAAGCTGTCCTGTGGATAGGCTGGTGATTTTTACACTGGCAAGGTTTGCCGAAGAACAGCTGACCTCTCGCTGAGTGCTGGGGAGTACAAGGTGATCGCCTGTCTTAGGCGGTGAGCGAGAACTGCATAATAATAGCTTTTGCAGTCTTATCAGCAAGTGACAAAGAACTTACCATGATCACTGATATGTATATGGACCATATGTAGTTGGGTCTGAATGGCCTCTGCTTGTCCTTTCTGAAGATCCTGATGTCAGTGGTGGTCCTGGGAGCTGCTGAGAAGAGGATTAGGCTTTGATAGGGGAAGCAATAGTCCTTCAGCCTGGGAATTTGTGAGAAAGGTGGGTAGTAAGTGAGTAAACTGATGGGAAGAAGTATGGATTTATGGCTCGAGTTCATGTGGGTTTGGTACCCTATGCTTTCAGGAGATTGACACTCAGACACAAAGAACCTACAGTCCTCATAAGCATGTATTTCAGGTTATTTAGTACTGTGATAAACAGACTAAGGACATCTCTTTCTCTGTCCTGGCAGTGTGGGTGCACAGGCTGAGGGGTCAGCAACATGCCTAAGGATGCCATTAAGTGGGTCAGACAGTAAGTTAAGAACCAAGTACTTTTGGGTTCTGGTATTTACAGAAGCTGCAGCTTTTAGGTATGTGCTGCACCTGTGTCGGGTGCATTTGTTGCAGTGACTCGTTCCTCTTCCCTCCGGTGGCCGGTTCCCATGGGCAGCCGAGTCCCAGGCAGCAGTGTTTCCTTACTGCGTGCTGACTGCCCGGGCCCACAGCAGTGTGGGGGTTGGTGCTGTCACTCCCCATACAAATGTGTGATTTATGGAATTCTCTTCAGAACTCAAGAACATCTGTTTGGCTGTTTCTTCCCTCAAATGGGATAATCTATGTAGTTTTACTATAGACTATTTCCCAGCTCTCTTCATTTCTTTAAATTGCTCTGTAAGTTGCTGAAGTCATCAGCAGAAATGCTGGAGTCAGCTAGATTTTAAACATTTAAAATGATATAAGACCATTTTCCTTCAGAAAGAACCTTTAAAAATTTAATTTTTCTTTTTCTTTTTCTTATTTCTCTTTCCTTTTATTTTAATGATGGGGTTGTTGAAACCTCCCATTAAAAGTCCCATAAAATAAAACAAAGAAATAAAAAAGCTTAGAGCAGAATGTGACAAAGATTTTCTTGAAAACATCAGGCATCTTGCTGCTGATCTATTGCCTTTTCTTACAGTGGAGCAGAAATGAATGAGGAGGAATGGGTTGCTTGGGGGTGGCTCCTGTATTTTATGCTCAAGTTAATGCCTCATAACCAGCACTGCAGCATGATACCTACTCCTTAGAATCCAGATTTCCAGTGTTTTTGTGGTGGAATATAAAAACCTTAATAACCTAAGCACTATTAAAACAACTGTTCTAGGCTGTGTCAGGCCCAAACATGCCTTCAAGGTGAGGCTGGTGAGTACTCTGAGCATGTGTAGACCAGAGGATAGTGGTGCAGGACTAAATCCTGGCCTCCTTAAACTTACTGGGAAAGCAGTCAAGGCTTGCGTCTTCTACAATTTCACAATTAACCAGCCTGTTTCAGATGAGTTGATTTTGGAGCACTAAGTTTGAGACATGATAGGCAAAACTTACTAAGAGTTAGTTTTAAATGTGGAAGCCAACATAACTTTTTTCCCCTTGTAATGTGCTTAAGCTGTGTGTTTGTGTTTTTATTTCTGTGCACCCAGACACACACTAGAAAGATTGAACATACTATGTTAATTGTTTACCTAATCCTTAATGAAGATTGCTATTTCCTCTTCAGAATTGCTGCTTGAAGTAAGATGCATTAAAGCTGTTTCTGAACTGTTGGTGTTGGGAGTAGGTGTTATTCAGAGACAATCTCTCTCACTACCGTGAGTCTCCTACCAACATGCAGATCCTGTCATTGCTCTGTTCTTCAAAGGCAGCTTCCCCAAGCCAAAATACAAGCAAAATTAAAATATAAGTCACATCCAACTGCAGTGTCCTGCATCAGTGATCTAAGATGATCACCTGGACACCTTGGCCAAACACTGCAGGGCTCAAGGATGTTTGTCTTGGGTATCTTTTGTTTTCTCCTTGCCTTGTATTTTGCTGGGTTTGGTCTTGCCAGGAGACTGCTGTGACCTGCTGTATGTGTAGTCGTACAGAAGAAATTTTCTGGGCAAATGCCTGTACTAAGTGCCTGCTGGTTGTTTGCAGTTGTTAGGAGCTGGTGTGGGGTTCTGGTGGCTCTTTTCTGTCGCTTGTTTCTATGAAAGCACTTAAGTTTTTACAGTTGTTCTGAAGGCCTTGCTCTGCTGTTGGTTCTCTTCTCCATGGCAAAGCTGCAGTGTAGGTTTGGCTACCTTGAACTTCAGGTCACTTATAATTATGACAGGTTTTGTTCAAGTGATCTTGCATCAGTCCATCCATCCTTGCCCTCCAGTTGCAATTAAGCTTTTTGATGCCATTGAATTGCAAAGATCTGGGGAAAATGCTTTCAACATCTGTGATAGCAAAATGTGATACATCAGTCAGTTCATTTGGGGCAGTGACTCCTCTGGCTTGCTCCAAGCATTAAATCAGATGTTTTGTTTATGAGTGACAGCGCCATGAAGTTGTCTAGTTTATCATATTAGAGTCCCTCAAAGTTAGCAGTTAATACATAAACAAAACCAGGATCCCTGTCCATCTATTCACAACAAAGTGGTGCAGATGACTGAGCAAAGAGTGTTAACTCAAAAAACCAAACCAGTATCAAAAAATAAAAGTGCAGATTTGCTTCTAACAGACTTATTTTGCCCTAAAGTTTCATTTGTCTCATTTCACTTATTCCAGATGTCGCTCCAGTAACTCATTCATTACAGCAAATCAAATAAACAAATGAAAAATTAAAGCTATTGTTATCCAGCAATTCCATCAGGGTGTTTTTTGTAGTTCTTTGCATATTTATGTTTCTTTGGGCTGCATGTCCAATTGGAACAGATGGCTGATAGGTTACACTGACTTACCTACTCCAGCAAACTGGCCAAGTGTCCCTATCTTCAGCAAATGAAATACCGCATAGCGGATTTCGAAAGAAAAATACATTGTAGTCATTGAAAGCTATTTTCAATTGCTTATCATGTTTTTTCTTGTGGTCTTTTCTCCTGTGCTGTTCATTATCCCTTCTGGAATTTAAATGGCACATTTTATATATGAGAGTTAACTCCATTTGCTAGATAGAATTGATGCATTCCCATCCCCTATATGCATGAATATAGAGATGTAGACACAGATACGAATGCAAGCCACTCTCGAAATGTTCTGAATGCTAGAATATTTCTTTTCCTTCTTTATTTAATTTTGCTGTTTAGAGTGAAAGGAACACATTTAAATAATAAAATGAACCACAATGTGCGTTCTGCTCTATTCATGGAGTTTTTCTAATTTCAGTTCTTTCTGCAGAACTGCTATAAATACTTTTATATGAGAATGCCTGAGAAATAGGTCATAGCAGAAATTGCTAATATGTAAATTTGATAGAAGTCCTTCCAAAGTTCTGATTTCTTTCAGATTGTTTCATAAAGCAAATAATGTGAAGATTAGGCTGGAATTTTCAAGAACACATGTTTGAGAGTGGGAACGAGATGCAAAGTGCTCTGCTCCTTTTTACCCCCAGACATGTTCTGATCAGAGTCTAGATCTCTTAAGAGACAGGTAAAAGATCCTGCAGGCCTGAGTCCTGTGGGAGCAGAAGCATCAGTAAAATAATTATTTTTCTTAGGACAGTTTGGTTTTCGAAACTACCATAACTGCAGATGCTGCTCTTCCAAGAAGAGCTGGTTACTTGGGCTTCTCCTATGGAGTGCACTGAGGACAGCTGGAGTTTTTGTGTGCAGCAAAGGCAGAGTCCTTTTCACTTACAGAAAATCCACTTGCATCTTTCCTTAATACTTTGTTCTGTGCATAAATCTGCTTAATTGTCAGTATAAGAAACAGTGGGGGAAAAAAAGCTCTGCAGGCCATTCAACTGGCAGCATTAACCAGGAAAGGCAGGAGCAGTAATTTATTGTACTGTGCACATAGGCATTCAAGAAGCTTTTTTCAGACAGCAAACCTGGTGGTTGCGTGGTCTGGTATATTTGTTTCACCATATTGTGAGCTGGGCAGCATGCTTGGGCTGGAGGATCTGGCTGCTGTAGGCAGCCTTATCTTTTGTTACAGAGGTCTTAAATTTTTACACGTTTTATGAAGTTGTCCAAATTAGGTTGTATGCATAACATGCTCTGTAGCACGTGGTACCTTACCCCAAGGGCTTCCATCAGCTGTCTGGAATATGCTGCAGGTCCTAACTGCTTGAGAGGCTTTCTAAAGAAATGAGTGTTCTGGAAACAACAGATTTGTGTAAGGGGAAGAAAAAGCATTTAAGTTCTCCCTACTAAATGCGTGACAAAAAAAAATTCTAAACTGGCTTTGGCATCAAACTAAAATTTTGGCTGGGAGTTTGTGTAGAGATTTTTGGATTGCTGTGAACAGTCACACTGAAACTCCAGAGGTGGGTAGTGTGCAATAATGTGGATCAAAGCACAATTTGTTGGCTGGAGTTAGGCAAAAGAATTTGAGTTTTGCAAAGCTCTAGGCTTTTAAGCTCTTCTCCCAGGGCCTTGGAGCTGTATCTTTTGAGACATGATGCACAGTGCAACTCAATCTGATTTTTTTTTTTTTTTCCCCCCAAAGCAATTTGGAGGAACTTCAGATAATCATCAGAATGTGTGGACACTTACTTAAACTGAACAGAACTTTAAGCTGTGAGAAGTTGCTTAGAAAAGCTCTTTTGGGGGCTGGGGGGAAGAATCATCTTGGAAGACAGAATAAAAATATGCACTTTATTTTTTGAAAATTCTTTGCGGACTTCTAAGTACTTTTCATAAGGGAATGCATGTACATGGTTGAACCTGAGTAGAAAATACAGGCTGTGAAAACTTATGTATGTGTTTTCAGATGATACATTTTACAAAGAATTAAATGAAGCTTTAGCCTCTCATTGAGGTAATCTGTATATTTTATTGACATTAATATAAATTAACTGCTTTGGTCTGAGAGAGTTAATAGAACAAATATGCCTTGAGGTCTTCCAAAAGGGTAGTATGGCTGGCATGTATTAGGGCACTTGTATTTAATAAATCTGGAAGCATTGAATAAGGGAGAAAAGGGAGAACATAATGCAAACAGAATACTTAAAAGATCTTATGGCAGCATAGATAAACTGTTTGGAATGTGGGAGCCTTAAGTTGATGCAATAACCAGTAAAAGAAACCAGTAGGAAAAAACTTGCAGTAATAGAAGAATAGAAAAATTAAAATAAAGTTTAATTCCAGCACTAGTAACAGTAATACAATAGTAAGCAATTTTTTTGTCCGTGAGGCTGATCCCCGGGGGTGCTGGTAACGTTCCCACAGGGATCAGGGACAAGGTACCTGCTGCTGCAGGGTGTTCTGGGAGTCTCCTGCAGGGTTCCCAGCTTGTCCGTTTGGCATGTTCCTGCATGTTCTTGAGGCAGCGCCTGCTAACCAGGGTCTGCCATGCTTTTAGCAGGAGCTCTTGTTGATTTGCCCTAAGATTCTTCTTTGGTGCATGCTTCTGGTCAACCCAGTTGTACAGGGAAGTGCTCTGGCAACAGAATGGGTAAAGATTCGGTGTTTAATTACTGCTCTACCTGCTGTTAATTCTTAATATACTCATAGCAATAAATGCAAGATGACCTATTCCTGCCAGGCTTCCAATGTTTATCATTAATAGAGAATGAACTGACATAAAAGCTTAAGTATCTCTTTCCCCTCCTGTAGTGAGTAAAAACTTGATTTCCTTAACTAATAGATTACTGTCACTGTAACAGGAAAGAAGTTTCCAGTCTGTAGTTAAAGAAAAAAAAAAAATCACTTGCTCCATTTACTTCATAGCAAAAAAGCTGAACAGCTAGTGCTTTGTGTGTAAAGAAATGCTGCATTTTGGAGGCAGAGATGAAATTAGCATTCTAAAGGTAGCTGTTTAAGTGCAATCAATATATCGTAGGTGTTCAACAGAATCAGTGGGTGGAGTGTTCCTTGTCTGTAGGTGAAACTGGCTGCCTTGCTTCTGCTCGTTGAAGGCTGCTTCAGTTTGTCTGTTTGCTCATATTTTACATTAACTAAGAGACTTGTGACCATCATATTAATACTTATGAGAAAAGCCCTTGAGTACTTTTATCTTTAGAGTAAATTATACTGACTCAAACTAGAGAAATTTTGAGTTTTCCTGATGAAACAGGTATGTCAGCAGTGTAAGTCCTTTTTTCCATTTTCTAGATATCAGTGTGAGATCCAGCACTAGGTTGGAACTCAGGAGATAATGTTGTAAATAATCAAAGGGTTAAAACTTGCAGCTTGTGCCCATACCCATATTTTTGGGAAGAGCAAGCTGCCTAGGCCCCAACTAAGGCATGCTGATACCTTGAACAAAAGCTAGAAGATAAGAAAGTCTTAGCAATGAATGCCTCATTAACAAGAACCTTCTAAAAGAATACAATTCAGTAGAACTTCAAAACAGTAGGCACATCCTGCTACAGAGAAGGCTGTGAAGATAAGGGAAGGCCACAAATCAGTCAGCAGCGATAGGAGGGAATTTCTTGGCCCAGAAGACGCTGAAGCACAGAAAGTAGGGGAAAGGTAATTCTGGCAGGGGGAGATTGCGACCACCGACTCAATTGAGGGACGAAAAGAACTACCCCCCCACTCTTCGTAAGCATGCGCAGTTAATTAAAATCACACTGTGACTTTGAAACTGAAGTGAGAGAAATACAAGCCAATGGAAGAAGAGGATGCTTAGTTAGACTAATGATTATGTATTAGATAGGTGTGGTGTGTTAACTTTCCTGTATAAATGTCAAAATGAACTGCAGTAGGTATGCACGTTAGGTGGAATGATCCCCCGTGCATCCGGCACCGTAATAAACATACCTGCTTTATAACTCTTTTGAGTTGTGAAGTTTGTTTCCGCACGTCAATAAGACTTGATCGTGGGTAAAACACTGGTGGCTTTTCTGTTGCATCTGTTTGGAGTAAGACTTTTTTATATTGTGGTGGTACAGCACCAGCTGCAATAGTGATCTTGGCTGGGCTTTCATGAGCTGCTCTTACCCCAGTATGTAACTGTAAGAAACCAGAATGCTCTGAGATGTAAATCTCAATCAGCTGGACAAAGCCAGGAAAATATTGACCTTTCCCTGCTCAGCCAGTGTCTAGGGCTGCATTTGCAAAGTGGTGAGAGTCCCAGCTGCAGTTGGCCTAAGTGCAGTGACCAGTGCAATAATGTGCTGGAGTTGAGGCAGATGAGTAAACGGTTTACCAGTGACTTTTGGTCATCTTTGAAGCTGTCTCACTTGGGCATTCATGGCCTTATTTTCAAGGGTGTTAGTCCCTTTCCACCACTCTGTTAATGTAAGCTGGTTTTAAAGGGACAATGAAAACCAGAATTTCTCTGTAGATTTTAAAGATGGTCATGTAGATTTTGGGGTCTGGTCCAGAGCACACTGCAGTCAACGGAATCCTTCTAGTGATTTAGCTGGATAGTGAGTAAAGCCACAGAAGAAAATAACAGAATTCAGCACAGCAGCAGAGAAATCCCAAATATCTGGGCTCACTGTGGGCACGTCACTGAGGAGAAAGCTTTTAGCAAACTAGCAGAGCTGGTGGTGATAGCTGGGCAGTTGCACCCTGCAGGGAAAGGGGAACAGGCATTTTAAAGAATGAATGTGTTCTTCCCAACCTGATAGTCCCTGTGGACCTGGAGAACAGAGAGCAATCTCATTGTAAAATATTCAGAGACAGCTGCTCTATAGCATTTATCCCAGTGTTACTTAAATCTTGAGCTAGTCTATAATTAAAGCATTTATGCTTCAGATGCTTAACAGGGTGTTTTAAATGTTTAGGTCTTGTAAATGATGTTTATTTATGGTTAGCTAATTAAGCCAGCAGAGTTCAGCTTGGTCTCAAATCTAGCCCAAAAGATGAGCAATGATGTTCCCTGTTACTTTGAAAGCAGCTGATGCAAAAAGGATCCCCACTCACTTCCTCCCTGGGCATGTAAGGGCCATGTGTTGGCCACCTGGGTGGGATGCCTGTGTTCCCAGCCCTCCTGGCTGGGAAAGGGGTTGCACAGAAATCAAACAGCAATTAAATGAAGCTGCCTGTCCTACTGTCATGATTACTGCCCTGGGCTATTGGGGGTGTTTGGTGTCATCCACTCCTCTGGCCCTCTTACTAATTTGTTTGATGCTAAATGTGCATCTTGGCCACATCTATGAGCAAAGGGCATTCTGGTAGCAGCACTACTGCTGTGGATGGGGCTTCTCAGTTCTGCCTCATTCCTGGAAGGTGTGAGGAATAGCATGAAGTGCATGCTGGCTACTCACCAGCCAGCAAGCTATTTGTGACAGCCCCTGTGCGTAAGCCCTGGGGTGGAAGGGGGCAGCCTCCTGCTGCTGCTCAGCGTTGTACTGGGCTTGCGCTGTGGGATCCACTGAGGCTGCAAGATGAAATGGAATTTGGGTTTGTTCTTTTAAGACTCTATGAAATGAAAGCAAAAGCTTGCAGCAACACTGGCCAACAGTGAGTCTCATTTGTGGCCACCCCTGCCTTTCACAGGGCTGGAAAGAACCAAGCCTTTACCCCGAGCTTCAGGAGGCTGGTGAAAACACACAGGCTTGCAGACTGGAGAGGAAACCTGGTGCCAACACTGAACTGGACATTGGTTGATTTGAGCTCAGTCTCCAAACGCAGCTAAAGTGTTTCTCTGGTAAAAAGTTAATTATCTTTCCTCTTACTGTAAGTGTGAATTCCAAGGCTTTCAGGGCAGGAATTATCTATTTCTGCTACTTGTAAAAGGCTAAGCACAATGGTCTGCCAACTTCTGTTGCAGTCTCTCAGTACTATTGTGATGTCAATACTAATAATACAAAGGAAGATCAAGGTAAAGAGCTGTTGGCACCATCTAGCAAGCTTAGATGCATTCTGTTTCCACAAGATAATCTTGCAAGGCTGTGATACACATTCACTATTTTGCAGTTTCTTTTTATACAGTACTAAAAGTATTTGTATGAGGGGCTGAGTTTTAGCCGGTCCAGCAGTGACTGCCTCTGCTCTGCCTTCCCTGGGGAAGCTATCCCCAAAGCAGCCTGAGCATCCTGCCTGAGATGTGCCTGCCGCAAGCAAAGAATTAACATGGCACTTGAGGGCAGAGCATGAAGGACAGATCTAGACAACAGATGTTCTTTCCATATATGCAGTTTCTGGGACTTCATTTAGTTGCTGCTTTTAAGGTAGAATTCCTCTGAAAGTAGATGCTACTACTCTGCAGTGGGGAGAAAGAGGATGAGAATAATTACATGAATACATTGTTAAGTCAAATATTATTAAAAGCAAGAACTGAAACTAAAACAACTGGGAGAGCAATGGTGTGGGCTGAGTGGGCAGAGGTGGAAGATGGCAGAGAGGGTCTGGCAAGGGGAGGTTACTGAGCCAAATTTATCATTGCGTCTGCCTCTATCTGGAGAGGGGTTTGGGATGTTTTTTCAGAGGCAAAAACTTCCTGATCACTCCTGATGTTGGCTGACTGCTCACTTCGGCTATGGTTATAATCAGGAGCAGAGTTGAAGGAAGAGGAGGATTTTTTACACTTGCAAATCTTGGACACAGGTTGGTAGTTGCGGAGGTAAAATATATTTTACACTGTATGATTGAGGGTTTGGACTATTGCTAGGGGGAAGAATTTGACTGGTCTTCAGTTTGAGGATTTTGTGGCTGTATGGTGCTAGTTCAGGAAAAATAGGGTGCTAGAGTTAGCAAGAACTAAATGTGCTCAGTGGTACAGGCTTTTCAATCAATACACTCAGTTTATTTTTTTTCCTCCTGCTTTATTGCCTTTTATTAATTAAAAATAACATGCTCGGAGCAGAACTCTGCTTCCTGGAATGAAGCTGGGCAGCTCCTTACTGGGGCAAAGTTCCCATTTTCTCAAATGCTGCCTTTCAGTGCATCCATTGTCTTGAACTCACTGAAGATTTGAGGCCTTTGGAGAAAGCTTGATCTGTTGAATAGGAAGAGCTAGATGTTGGGGATTATGTGCCACTTGCATCGTTGTTAGTGACCTGCTCTGAGATCTTGGGAAGCTTCTCTTACAAAGCTGTTAGTGTCTGCTTATCTGTCTCATCTACTTCAATGGCAAGGGACTGCCTTACTATAAGTTTGCATTGGTGATAGAGCCTGGGCATTGTAGCTCGATCCTGGCTTTATTCCCTAAAGGCAAAACATTGAGTTCATTGTGTAAGTGATGGTTTGTCAGTCTCCTGGTTGTGTTCAAAAGGATATTAGAAATATCACGTGTAACCTGCCATTGTTTTACTTTCTACTTCCCCATGCAAAAGCCTCTACTCAATAAGATTTGGTGATGACTGGTCCTATTAAAAAAAAAATTACTGATGGTGCTCAAAGTGTAATTAAGTAAACATGTCCCTTGTGAGGCTCTGTGATGCCCTGTATACACTTTGCAGGGGCCAGATCGTGCATTTGCCGAATGTCATGTATAAATTCATGGCATCTCTGCTGCTAACCAGTACATTTTTGGTAGTGTAAATCAAAACACAACCCCAAATTACTTTTTAAAAAAAAACTCTAACACTTTAATATAACTGTTCCCAGTCCGGCTCAAGTAGAGTTTTTGTTCACTTCAAAAACCATCTGTGCTTTTAAAGATTGGCTTCAGAGCAATAAAAATAGCTCCAGAAAGCCATAGGAATGAACAAAATGGGATAAATTGGGTTAAATTAGCTTCACAATATGAAAATTGGTAGAATCCCTCTCCAGTTCTGCCTTAAAGCAGAATGTGTTGCCATCCCGAACAATGCTGGGTCACCACCTAAACCCCATTAAGCATACAGAGAGAAGAGGCCAGGGAGAGTTACAGTTACAGGAAGGGCAGCAGGGGACTGCTCGTGGGGCCGGTGGGCTGGGGAGCTGAGCCACACAGTGCAGTTTCATATCTGCAGCGTCTGGTTTGAAGAATTGCACTGATGTGCAGACGTGTAGGGCATGGCTACAGACAAACACCTGGGCAGCTTAGCAGGACCGTGCAGAAGGTACCATCAGGGTCATTAATTGGGGATATATTCTGCAGTGCTTTACAGGAGGGGGAATTCTGCGAGCAATGCAATTCAGATTTGAGATGTGATTCAGCTCCTGAAATTCATTGAAGCAGCATGTCTAAATGTGAACAATTTTACCTGGATCTATGCAAATTTATGGCATAATATGACATGGAAATATATGTAAATGTTGTCAATTATTGTAAAGCAAAGGAGCACATCGCTGGAATATTCCATAAAATGTTTTCTACAGCATTTTTTGAATTCCTAAAAAAGAAAACCTGAGAAATACCAAATGAACTGGAATTGAGTTTGGATGTTCCAAGCCCATTACATTGGGACATTTTCTTTAAACCGCTTATTAATCTAACCTTGCCATACAGATTTTCAAGAGCATACTTTTCCTCACTGTAACATTATACCTTTACAAATCAGGGAAATGTCAACTCTTGATTTACTGACAAAGCAGACAACTGACATAATTTATCTCACTTGAGATCAGTTCATCAAACTTAGGAACATCTTGGCTGCTGTAAAATCCAGGCATTTGATACAATCGTGTCTGCTTAAAATGCAAAGGATAACCTACATTTTTAAAATGCTGTAAAAAGAACAAGAAGTGATGCCAGGATGAAAATTTATGAGGCATGGAGCTGGGATCTGAATTTAGCATTTGCTGCGTAGTGGAGTGTTGTTACTATCTTGTTTGCACAGCTGAAAACTAGTGTTAATAGAAAGATAGAGCAGGAGGGCTAAGCTGTTAGCATGCAAGTCCAGTGCCTGCTCTGACCTGATGCTATACAGGAATATCTAATGTTCATCCTTGATTTAATATAACAGTGTTTGATACCAGTGGTTCCTTGTTAGTGAAGCTCTGATTAGAGCAGCACATGTTTTTGCAGTTTAAGTGTCAGTGCTTGTTGCATTCAAATGCAGAATTAAATCTATGAAAACACAGATGAAAGTATGCAAGAATATTGTTTAATATCAACTACTCTGATAATATTAAAATGGAATTAGCTTTTTCACCATTTAGATAAAGATGTTCTATTTAATGTACCAGGATTGTAAGGTTTTTTGGGTTGTAAGGTTTGTTTTGTGTGTTTGCACAGTGCTTGGCACAATGTGTAGGATGTGGCTGAGTGTCTGACAAACAATAGCTTCTGCAGTTCTCATCACCAGTCTGGCAGCACCATAGGTAAGAAACTTCCTAGAATATTAAAATACAAACCTTTAGATTAAAAACTGATAGCCTTTTCCTGTTATCTCTAGGTACCTAGGTAATGGCCATCTTGATCTGATTTTGCCTTACCACTTTGTATAAGTGTCGTACAGGCTGAGAGCAAAATAACTGCCATGCAAGATGAGGGTTCTTGTATCATAAAGCAACTTTGAACATTTTGCTCTTATGGTGAAGCTATCAACTATTCATGGTGAAGCTATCAACTGATGTGTCAGAAGTCATGCTGACACAAAACCTCAACCAAGGGTGAACCAAGCCTCAGCCTCAACGTGTAGCTCAAACCTTAGGATTTTGAACCCCAAACATGTTAGATGCTTCTGATCTCTTTTGCAGCCAGTGCCGCACCTGAAAAGAGCAGGGGATGGGGGTATCTTGAGGTTTTTGCAGCTCTGCCTAGTGATGTGTGCAGTGGTAACACAAAGCACTTTTGAAAAAAGGCTCTGCGGGTTATGAGGAAAAGCAAACTTAGGTTAACATTTATCTTAACTGTCATCATTGTTTGTAACACTAAATCTTTCTCATAAATAAGTGGAAAAAATCTTTGCTTCAAAGTGGAAAAATTCATGCTCCAGTTAAACCTCAATTATATTTCCAAACAATATTTATCAGATTTTCTAATGTGTGCTTAGTGCAGTTCAATTTTGTGCTATCAGTCAAAAGTGGCAGAGCTCAGGAAGAGGGGCTGAAAGGTGTTTTTCATGTGGGAAATGGAGCGTGCAGTAACGGGGCAGTGCCGCCATTGCCAGGGCAGTGTAAGAGGGGGACCGTGGCTTGGGTCCATTTTTAATGAAATATCAGTGCATTAAAAAAAAATCACTGCATTGTTTCTCCCTGCAGAGCAAGGGAAGCTGATATGAATTCTTAAAGGCTGTATTCTAGAGGCCTGACATGTGAAGCTATAGTTTCATTCTGTAATTCTGGGTAGAAAAAAATGAGTGCCTTTAATTTCACGAGTCTCTGAATTTATTTCACCTAATCTTTTTTTCTACAGCTATTTACCACATTAATTTAGTAAAAAACCTGACAAGTGTGCATGTGCAGAATTTAAGCTATGTCCTTGGGTACACATTCAGTAAAGATTTAAGGTTTGAAATATAAGATTAATTCAACTCTTGCTTACAGTTGCATTGCCAAATTGTTGATTATCTAGAAATTCATGTTTCTCATTCATATAAATTTGATCATGTATAATACTGTCTATGTATAATGCTAACACTTATGATTAGAAAAGTAAAATTCTTGAGCTGAATGGGAATGAAGTGTGTGCTTAAGGCTACAACGTGTAAGTGTTGAACAGATTCTTCACAAAGTTTTCAGAGGAAACTTGTAGGCTGAGACCAGCTGTGACAGCCTAGGTAAGTGATGTGCTTGCTCTCAGTCGATACTTTAAGCAGAGTCCCTGGGTCTGGTCCCTCGCTGAGGAGTGGAGTGGTCCTGTTCCCGTCCAACCAGCCATTGAGACCTACAGTTGCTTCTTTGAAGTCATTTGTGCTTCTTCCATTGATGCAATAGAATTGGACTGTCCCCTTTGTTCTCTAAGGTGATCATATTCTTTGGTCCTTTCATCAAGGAAGGAATTAAGTACGCATTTCAGTCCTAGGCAGAGGGAGTTTTGTTTCAACAGGGATTCGCTCTGGGCTCTGCGCCTCGGTAAATCTTATTCTTGGTGTCAGTTTTACCTTAGGTTTATGTGAGCACAAATTATAGCTCACTGAAAGGATAAATGATAGGACATTTCTGAAAGTCTCTGAACATGCAAGGCATGGTATTATTTATCTCAGATCTGTGCTTCAGAAAGGTGCATTTTATAGAAAAGGAGGGACTAAGACAAGTGTTGGAAAAAACAAACGGTACCCAGAGAACGGATTCCAAGGTTCCCATTTCAGATACATATAAAGAGGGAGGCTATAGCAGTATCATTCAAATGTGACAGCAGTCACTCCAACCTTTGCTATTATGGCACAAAATTATGTGTTCTTGCCAGAGAAATAGGAAGGGCTGATAAGGAAGACAGCTGGGATTTGCTTTCTTATCTATATTTTACACACCTGCTCTTTCATTTCCCTCCCACTCCCCTCTGTTTCCAGGATCCAGGTTGGCTTTTCAGAGCGGCTGTTTAGTTTGCATACAATGGGGCAGCTTTGTACTGTGTAGTTTAAGCCCCATAGATACAGGTTGAAAATTAATTTATTTAATTCTTGTGCTTTGTAATTGGCAATGTTAAGGATGAAGTTCTGCCTGCAGAGGACTCTTGGTCCTAGAAGTGTCACCAGAGGTCCTTTCCTGAGCTGTGGATGGAGGATCCAGCTCTGGGGGAATCAATGCGTAATGATTTTTACTTTCTGCAGGTAAATAAAGTGCTCTATTCTATGTTTAAGGATCAGAAACTAGCAGGTTTTAAGCATGGAGGTGGGGAAATCCATTGAACAGTTGTGGTATGGCCCTAAAGCCATGAAATCCTCCATCTACCCCACCCTCCAGGAGGAGTTATGTACAATTATGCATGCTCTCAAATGATCAATGAATAATTTATGTTATTGAAATAAGGTATCATCAAGAGTTGGGAATGAACAGAAGTACTTTCCACACCCTGCCCCATTTCAGCTTATTACAAGGTAACTGGAGGCTGGACACTAAGGGCAAGAAGAAACAGAAATATTTTGTCTTGCAGTGTCCAGTTTAAGAAACATTTCTTTGTGTTAAGCAGTGCCAAAGTGTAGATATCCCAGTTTCCTTTGCGTTGTGTTGGGAATGCAATCTCAGACTGCACTGTTTCACAGGATCTGGAGAAAAAATGCTGAGATGAAAATACTGGGTAGAACAGATTGTAGGAGTTTGCATGACTGCTATTCTGGAGTTAATGGCAGCTATTACTAGCTACTTAATAGTTAATCAAAAGCACTTTAAATTATACACCTGTTGGGTACATACTATCGATTTTATAAGTGGTAAGATTTGTAGTACCCTGTTGTCTCTGCCTTTCTGCTTTTTGTTTTCTTGATTTCTGGAATACTTGCTACTGGGTTCACCCACCAATACAGCTGTTGCTTAGGGAAGTCAGTTTTATTTTCCTCTAGATTTTACAGAGACTGTCTGAGGGTTTTCCATTACAGATTGAAGAGGGACTTCTGCAACGGGAGACTTGCTTGTCAGGGTTGTGCTAACTGAAGACTGGATGCTCAGGCTCCAGAGGAAAGTGAAAAAGGTGATCTAGCAATCAGGTCCTTCATGGGCTGCAATTGCAGCAGTGACACTGGAGAAGAGTAATTCTGAGCTGTATCAGATTTAAAACTAAAGCAAGGTGTGGGACTGATTTGATGGATTAATAGAAGAGTTAATTGGCCTTCCCAAAAATGATTATCATCAACAAAACACAGCTGCTAACCTGCCAGAACCAATCTGTGAAGATGGTGTTTGGGGCTTTTTGTTTGGCTGTTTTATTCTGCTCATGACTACTTAAGAAGAAAGATACTTTTTTCAGTCTTCATGGTCTCTTCTGATTTAGCTTGGCGTAGGCTTTTTTACTGGTGACTCTGCAGCTAGGATTGTGGAAATCGGTGAACTCCAGTTTAGAGGATGGCCATGCAAGTCAAATATATGTCTATGGTTAAGGAAACTTGAACTGACAAGCATTGTGGGCTGGCTGTGCAAATGAAGGCAAGTTTTCTGTGCCAAGTCAGTTCCATTAATCTTGGGTCTGTGACATGTCTGCTCTTATTGATTTCCCAACAGGCTATTCATCACCAGTCTCATCACGTTATGAGCCAATATGGAGAAGGCACAGGGGGGAAATGGGGCTGGTGTTTTTATCTCTAGGGCACAAGATGCTCATAATCAATGCAACTTGGAGAAGAAGCCAGATGGGTTGAGATAATTGATGAAAAGTGCCTCAAAGAAGTAGAGGTTCTACATCTCTTACAGGGAGAGAGGGGGAAGTGTTTGGGTTTTTTGAAGGCCAGCAGATATCTTACCTAGACCTGATGCTCTGAGTTGGTATGGGGAGGCACAGACCACAGCTGCACAGCCCCGTGCGCCTGGCAGTGTACAGTGGGCTGGGTGAAGACTGAATTTGGCTTGTCACAGGCTGTGCCTGTGCAGGAGCCAGCAGCCAGGTCTGTGCTACTGAAAGGGCCAGACCTGCACATGTGCCTTGTGGTGGTCCTGTGCTAGAGCTGCACGGACCTGAGGTTGGTTCTGTGGTGCTGGGCCAGACTGCCTGAGTTAGACCTGCACATACTCTCAAGGTGATGTCGGTATAGACCAGGATGACAGGCTTGCTGCTTTCATTTGTTATTTACCCTTTGCAGTTTTTGTTTTGTACCTGTGTCAAGCACTCAGTCACCCTGAAGAGGAAGATCTTGACTTCCTCAAAGTACCTACTCCCAGGGCAGGTGTTGTACATCTCAGCACAGCAAGAGAATTGCACAAACTTGCCTGAGAGTCCCTCATCTAGTCTCTGAAACTTTTCACAAAGTATTCACAAAATGTATTTTTCAACAACTTAATTATTTCTTGTCTTCTCAATCAATAATGAGCCATGACAGTGAAGCCCTATGTATTAAGTTGTTTTCTTGTTGTTCTTTTTAAAGACAGCTGCTTGGAATTAAAATAGCTCTTAGGCAAAATTTATAGAAACAATTAAAAGCCTGGTGCTTGGGAGACTTTTGCAATTATGAACTGATCATGTTTTGGTCCTGTAAGGCTCATGCCTCTGGCATCAGTGGATGAGAGCTGGGTGTAGAGATATGTAGGAATATTTCTTTGCTTGGTTGTGGTCTGAATTCAAACTTTGAGTTGCTGTTTGTTTATTTACTATCACTTAATTTATCTCATTGTGTGCTTTGCACTTCATGGAGTAGCTTTCGGCCAGGGGAGTGAAGATTAGGACAGCTCAATTCCTGACAGAGCTACCTCTCTGACCAAGCATGCTCTGGGAGAGAAGAGGCTGTTGGTTAATCTCGGGGTTTGTCCACAGAGAAATTCCACCCCAAATCTGAAAACTTTCCCTTAAGAATTTGGGCAAGGTGCAGTGTTGTGTTTGGGGCTGCTGCAAAAAAAGCCTTGGAAGAGCCCATGGCAGGAGAAGAGCCTGGCATCTGGGACCCTGAGCTGCCTGCTCCCATGCCATAGGTGACAGTTTACCTACATCTCCCCTTGTGAAGCTGTCTGTATAAATTGCAAAACCCTGCACAGAATTGGCTTCCCATGGCCTACAGGAGTGTGCAGAGGGCAGGGAGAGCTCTCTGCACTGTCACCGTACTGCCCTGCTCCCTTGGCTCCTAGGGTCTTTCTGCCCTGTTTCCCATGTGCACACTCTTTCCTTAACAGATCCCCTGCCCCTGTGAGCTCTTCTCTCCTGGGATTTTCTCCCCATCTCTGGAACTCAAAGTGCTCATCGCCCTCCCCTGCCCCTTTCTTGCCCTTCCCCAGTCTTCAGCAGAGACTTCAGCTCTTCCCCGTCTCAGGAGCCTGCACCCTCCAGCAGCCTGGCTCAGACTGCTGAAGGAGGGTGGGCTGCTCGTTTCAGCTGCGAGGCAACTGCAGGCACATTGCCTGGTATTTTGCTGTGTGAGCAGCATCCCAGCCCAAACTCTGCACTGCTGGTCTGTTTGCTACCCCAAAACCTTGAAGTAAAGGGGAGGAGAGCCGAGCTGTCAGTGTGCTGAGCTGTGTATTTTGAAATCTTGACTCTCAACTGCTGTTTAAAAGCAGCAAAGCCCAACCACCAATAAAAAAAGCCATCCCAAGAAGTATGTGTGTATATGTACACATATATACATGTATATTTATATACAAATCCCACATTTTAACTTCACATTGCTGATGAGAGCCAGAAATGTGAAATAGCAAAACAGGTCCCGTTTTTTTAATTAAATTGGCCGTCTGTTTTTTATGGCAATTTATTGTTCCACGTTTCTGGATATCAAAGAGCCTTTTCTACCTAAAAGAGTGGAGGAAAAATCTAATTTATTTTCTGTAGCTCATAAAGGAAGCCACTTTCCCCATGGCAGGGCTTCTCAAGTCAGTTAATAAGCTGCTACAGCCAAACCTATTAGGAGCACTTTTAAGTGGCTGCCAGCATGGTTTAATTTGCAGAGTCCCTGTGTCTTACCCCACCCTCTGACACTTCAGGTTGAAGCAATTGTTATGCCTTTAACTTGCAAATTGTTACAACTAGTATCCCAAGTTGTGGCTGAGCAGGGACATGTTTATACATCATCAATATCAAAACACAAACACAGAAACATTTACACTGAGGGCAGGCATACCCTTGCTGTGTAGGGTTGCCTTTGGTCAGGTGATTTCCAGCATCAAGGGACTGAAAGTGCTCTCAGATGAGGCTGAAGCTGTGTGGCAGTGAGGCAGGGAAACCTGGGCAGTCTGGGAGACAGCAAGCAGCGTGGGCATGAGGCATCGGCAGACAGAAATACTGCCTCTCCCCATACCATGTACCCAGGGAACTCGGTGTGGCAGGGCTTCTTTGCAGGTGGGAGCTCAGCAGCATGCAGCAAGGAAAGGGGTAGGGAGCTGCTGATGCTGCAGTGATCTGCAAAGCGGAAGCTGTGGAGACTGTCGACCTCTCCTGCTGGCCTCAAACACAAATTTCTGTAACCGACTGCACAAAATGAGCTACTGAAGTACTGGTAGAGGGAATATTCCTAGCCCTTGCACACTAAGGCTCAGACCTGCTTATTGGGAAGTTGCTTGGGCTTGGGATAGTGTTTGTTTTCAGGAAGGTGCCTCAGGCAGAAGTGCCCTGAGCTGGCAGGTGATGGGAGCACCGTGGTCACCCAGCCCAGTGTGCATCCCAAGGGATGAGTGATGTCCCTTCCCTCGCAGGACTCAGTCACCAATCTGTTGCTTGTGCTGCTTTTTGAGCCTTACCAAGAGGTGGTCAGTGGCCTCTTGCTCAGGCAGGATAACTAGAAGGATGGATGGATGGTGCCTGGCAGTGTGCAGAATATCAGACCAGATGGGCTGCTCTTCTGAGTCAGTGTCACAAATCCCACAAGCCTGAAGGCAGCTTGATACTCTGACAACACGTGAGCTTTATGCTCCTATTTTTCCGAGCATGGTGGGTGTCTGGAGTTATTTGTGGCTTTAGTGAGCTGCCTCTATACAATTTGTTTTGCATGTTTTTGTATTGAGATGTATAAAGTTAGGAAGTTCATGACCTGTTCTTGGCCTGTTGCTTGGCAATGTTAACCTTTTGAGTGCTTGTGGAGTTTGAGGCAGTCTTCATTCCAGACCTATCACTTCCAAGGCGTGCTTGTGTATGTGTAGACATGTGCATATGTGCACACACAATTCGTTAGAAGTTAAAATTCATTTTCTGCACATTGGAGAGAAATAACCCTGTAAAGTATGTCATTCCATCCACTGTCAGAACTAGAGTAGATAGCTGTGTAATTAATATATTTCTTTCCCAGATGTATTTCTTTTCTTTCTCTTTTTAAAAAAGAATGTCATTCACAAGGTGGGCATGGCAAAAGTGTGCTTCATAATGTCATTAGAAGGCTTTTGACCTTGTGCTTTACAGGGTATTATTACTGTTCAGTGTGATAGAACAGATGCTATTTTACTGAAAAAGCAAAACTGCATTAAATTGACAGCACTTTAATTTTTCTTGATAGTGGCAAGAATTCTTATTTCCTATTTTATTTGCATTTTTATTACTGAGAAGCATGGTGACTGAGTTACCTGGTGTTTTTATGTCACTGCTGCTCATCTATTCAGACTATGATGGTCCAAATAGCAGCTGGACTATGAATATGTAGCACTTTATTCATATGACAAACTTTTGGTGTAGGATGCTGAATAAATGGAGGCTTCCTGCAGTTAGTGATCTGGATAGTAGCTTGTGAAATGAAGTGTCTTGAAGTGGAACACTCCATCAACACATACACATTATCACTTAGAAGTGATTCTGCTGTTGTCCAAAGTCTTACCCGAACCATAGTATTTTCTGATTCAGAGCATATGTATTAGGCTAGGCAGAAGAGCTACAGACTTGTAGTCATATTGGTTATTCAAATCAAAGACACTGTATCTTTGAAAAATAACGGGATATGGCATTCTTCAGCGAAGTGGGCCTGGTGGGCTTCAGAAAATTCCTGGATTTTATTTTCACTTTTTAGAGTTAGCTTACATTTTAAAAAGCTACTAAGATACCTGATGCCTTCTGACCTAATTCCTAACTAGGGACATAATGCCGATTCATATGAAAAATGTTGAGGAAATTGGAATTGATTAGTCTGGAAAAGACTGAGCAGAATTTTGTCCTTCAAATGTGTAAAAAAAAAAAAAAAAAAAAAAACCAAAAACAAAACCCAAACAAACGAAGAAAAACAAACAAACCCCCTCCCCCCCCAAACCCCAAAAAACCCCAACCCAAAATCAAAACCAAACCCAACAAAAACCCCCACAAACTGCAGAGGAAGAAATTCTCTTGTCCATTCTAGACAAGTCTAGAAGAAATGGAGTTAAATAGCAAAAAAGGAGGTTTAATTAAATATGAAAAACTTTCCACTGATGAAACTAATGAAGCATGGGATTACCATGCCTGGGAAGTCCTGGATCTCTGCCACTGGAAGCTTTTTAAGAAGTTTGGACAGGGATCTGCTTGAGTGAGATGAACTGATCCAGCCTAGGGTGACAGATGCCTGCTTGCTCCTGGGGGTCCCCTCTGGCTCGGGCTGTCATGTCTCTGATCTGCTTTTGCAAGGCTGCTTCAGCCAAATGGAGTTCCTGGCTGGGGGGCAATGCCATCGGGTGCCCCACACTGCAATGTTTTAAGTGTGCAATGGCTGATCAGACCCATTGCACTGTCTGGACACCTTTTAAAGGTATCTTCTCATTTATCTTGTGTGCTTTCCTACATGAATGTATATATACATATATATAGCTGTGTAGTTATTTATAGTAATAATGTCTGTCTACTGAGAAATTCTGGTAGTAGTCAGTAAAAATAGAAACACTTGTGATGCTTCAGGGCTATGTCAAGAAAAAAATGTGAAAAGCAGTGAGGGTGATTTCTCGCTTGGATGAGCACCTTCTGGAAGGGGTGAATCCCACTTCTCCCAATAGTTTGAATCCAGACAGGATGCTCTTCAGGAAGATACGCTTCAGCTACACACTAGCTATGTTGTAGTCAAATGCACTAGCTATTGGTTTCAATAAAGGGGCAAGTGGGTAAAATGCAGCAGCCTGTGATGCACAGGAGTTTAGGCTAAATGACTGTGCTGTCTCCTATGGCCTTAAACTCTGTGAACCTGTGAATGATTCAATTTACTGCTGATGGGAACAATAGTGTTCTGAAGATGATGTTCATCCTCATGCCTAGAGGATGCATAGACAGTTCCAGCCCCTTGGTCTCTTTGCTGCAATTATTTATATTTATTAAAAAAGTGAAGTGCCTGCAGCATTTTGCCTAAAATGGTAATAACCCTCCTCAACAATGCAAAATACTTTCTTTTGATAAGATCATTTTAAAAGGTAACAGCTTATGATAATACAATTTATTCTTTATGGCTTGGGGGCAAGCTAAGATCTAAATGAAGCATGTCTTCCATTAGAACCCTACAGAAACAAACTAATAGGCTGCAAAGAGAACCATTTGTAATGTTACTATAATTCACATGATTCATTAAACAGAAATGGAAAATGATAGCATTTCCCCCTGAAAAAAATTCTCATGGAATTACATGCTGAGATCACTTAGTTGAACTATTTTATTGACTAAGCATCTTGTTGTGCTGATGTGTAGATTATATCGGCCTGCAGCCATTTATTTTTTCATTTTCTAAAATTAGAAATCCTTTTTATTATGGGAATGCTATCATGTATTTCCCCCTCCACTTGTAGCTGCTAGCCATGGCAGGGGCTCTTAGGGCATTTTTTAGCAGTGGGCATTACTGGAGCACTTGGAAATGTGTTGCTAGTGTTCATTCTCCCAGGTCATTGCGGGGGGGAAGCAGAGAAGGATTGGAAAGCTATGAGTCAGTAAAAGGCACAGAAGTGATGGTTTTTAGCAGCTAAAAATACACATACATTGTTTTCTGGTTAAGGAGGGGAAAAATGGGAAAACAAAACCAATGTATTTTGTCTCTCTAGGGGCCAGAACTGAAAAAACCACTGTAGGTGTAGAGACAGTCTTGTCTATACAAGTCAAGGTGCCTATCAGCAGCACAAGGGTTAGAGGAGAAAATGCAAATAACAGGAGCAAGTGATGCTGTTTTCTGTGTTGCAGGCTTGTAGGTTCTTTGTGTTTGGACCTTGCTGTGTGGTTAATGAGTTCTGGGTCAAGTGCGGGAAGGGTTGATGCGTGGGAGTGAGTGGAGGCTAGTGGAGCTTCACTGATTTTGAACTCAGTAACTTCATTTTATGTCCTGTTTCTTGTAATGAAAACCACAATTAAACTTGATTTAAAAATGAGCATGAAGCAGTTGGTAGTCATTGTGGTCCAAAAAGATGCAATACTGACTTTTTATACACAGATTAATGGCAAAAAGTAGTAAGTGAATAAATGCAACGTCACAAGGAAAATAGTATGAGAACATAAATCACATCTTTGCAGAAATCAGAGCTTCAGGTGTGTCCTTTTCAAAGGTTTTGGATCTTTGCTCTACCCACCTGCTTTGAGAGATTAATTACAGGAAAAAACAACCTGACCCCAGTGTGTTGACTGCCATAGGGGGACAGGAGTGCAGGTACAGCATTCTTAGCTACCAGTGCTTAATGTGGAGAGAGGGAATTTTTTATTGTAAAAGCAACTGAAGTGCCAGCAGGATCAGAGTCCCATCTGCTAGAGATTGCTTAAAAACCCAGGGAGAGACAGCTGCTTGCAGACGAGCTGCTGTCCCAGCTGCACAGGACATACTATAGGAACTCAGAAGTGGGGAGGCTTGTCCAGCCCTGCAGCAGGAGGGCAGCCAGGCTTTGTCCCTGTACCCCAGACTGACTAGCACTGTCTCGCTCTGCGCCTAGATGCCGTGCAGTAATCGACTGGAAAAGAACCTTACTCATCAGAGCAATGTGCCTGTGTTGCTTTCCAGGTGATTCATGTCTTCGGGATCTGGAGAAGTTTCTTCTGACATACACACTCAGCCCTCCAAAGAATGTCACCCTTGATTAATGTCAGAAAGCAGAGTGTGCTGTTTAAAGGATTTCAGAAAAATGGCACATGGAGCAGGTTTTAATGCTGATTTCTTGACAGCCTTCATGTTTGGCCTTGACATGCTGCAGGGTAGACTCTATCTTCCACTGGCCATTTATCAGAGGTATCACAGGACAAAGACATTAAAAGCTATTTTAAATGAGTCCAGGATGACCTCAGACTGGATTAATGTATTTGGGAGGACTGACCAATCTGACAATCTCGCATTCATCAGTGTGAAATCAATCTGAAAGGTACAATGGGTTGCATCTACTTTAATGTTGATGGAGGATGCCAGAATTGACAGAATAACCTGACGCTTGCTATTTATTGCATAGGGAAACAGAATACTTGCTTGTATATATAAACATCTCTTCCCTCTTTTGCAACATGTTGTATGGCAAGAAAAAATAATGACAGACTAGGATAACTGGGTATTTTTTGACAGTCTTATACATCTCTTTAGTCATCTGGTAATTCCAATGAAGAACATATTTCCATGCCATGCAGCAGAGGAAGGCTAAAGCTACAGTAATGGAATGTAACTCTTTTGCCAGTATCATTTACATTTTGCTTTATTAGACAAAAGTCAAGTAATTAATCAGTTAATTGCTTAATTCAAAATTCAGTCAATTGCAATTTAGGCTTCATCACTATGCTTTCCACATGATGAAATCTGTTTGATAAATTTAATTCTTTTTTGGTTGCCTGGCTATGAATAAATAAAGCAAGTTTTGGATAAGGACAAGCCAGAGGCTTCAGTTTTTTGCATGTGAGTAGAAATGGAAACATTGGGCTGTGAGCAAATGTGTTTTTACGCAATCCACTTGGATTTCAGGAAGTGCACCCAGTGTTGTGATTTCAGAAATACCGTGCATTTGTGTTTTCCACTTATTTCAGCTGAGTTTGGGTGGATTTAACTTTGAAAGTCAGATCCTGTATTTTCAAACGGTAAAGCTTGCCTGGTCTAGGTAACATCCACAAACTATAAAATACGTCAGAAACCAACTTCAGCCCTGCAGTAAAAACGCAGTGTGCTCTGCTAGTGCTATGGAGAGTGCCTGTACAGAACACTTTCTCACTACTGTGCCATCACCCAGAAGTGCAGGACTTCACCCGTCATATTCAACACAGAAAATGCTCTGCACAAGCCTCATGCAATAAAGAAGACTGAGAGCAAGTGGGCTGCCAGACAAATATGTGGTAAGTGAGGGAAGGTGCTGCAGAATCCATTGACGTGGGTGTGCTGGGTCCATCACTGAGAGGAGTCTCTGCTGGCCATGTACAGCAGGTAACTCGGGCTGTGAGTGTGCCTCTGAGCAGCCCTGAAGCAAGAGCTATACAGGAGAGAATTAAATGCCTGCTTTTAAGTGAATTGAAGTATGAGTACAAAGAAAGAGTAACCAAATATATGGTTTTAGACATGCTTACTTCCCCATGAAGAATATTCATTCAGTGGCCTCCTTACCTGCAAAATAATAAATCTGTACTCCATCCTGGATTTTGCGCTGTAAGCTATAAAAGCTGTCATTTCCTATTGTCTAAACAATTTGCAGCGGCCTTAAAGAGGGTGTCTCTCAGCAATCTTGACATCTCGACTTGATCATAAATTCACAGCTATTGTTGAAGGAAATGCTTTTCCCTTTAGATAAGCATACAAATGAAAAGCTCTTCCTGTTAGAGAACCACGGGAAGGTGGCTGTCTCCTGCATGTGTGCCTGAACAGCAGGGCTCTGCAGTGCCAGTGAGGCAGGATCATGGTTGTCTTCACCTCACATTGCCCACTGCTGGGGGCAATTAGAAGAATGCTGCTTTTACCAGCAAGTATTTTATTATTAGCTTGTATTACTTTAAGAAACTCTCTGCAGTGGGATTGTAATCTCTGTAAACCTGGAGCCCATGAAATGAGATTTTCAGTTCTGTGAGTTAGCATTAGGTATGATACATTAAAGCAGATTTACTCCCCACGTGAGGGAAACTGTGATGAGAAATCTGATAAATTAACCACAATGATTTCTGGTACAGAGCGCAGCTCACCTGCTGACCCACTATCCTCATTTCACTTTTTCATCTGCTTGCTGTGTTTGAGTGCTCCACAAATAAAATTATCTACAACATTACGTATACTTTTCTGCAGCAGAAAGGCCAGGGAATTTCTTCTTGCAGAAGACATGGGAGGTTCTAAGAAGGTGAAACTGCAAGGATTTGTTCACAGTATTCATTCCAGGGATAGAAATTGAGTCTGGAGCATCTCACTGTGACATTAGGAACATCTGCTGAGGCTGGGCTTCTTGGCACTGGTTGTGCAAATCATTCTGAGTCCCCTCAGTGCTTCTGCAAACCTGCACCTGCCTTCCCCAGAATCCAGCCTGTGCAGAGGGGTGGTGAAGGGTGCCAGATGTACCACAGAACTCCATAAGTTCTGGTGCAAGGAGCAGGTGTGACCTTCCTCTGAAGCTGCAGTGAGTGTTTTGGCACGCTGTTTGACATGCTGTCAGGTGTGGAGATGTACACCCTGTTGCCAGACCCCACTACATGCTGCTCGGTGCCACAGCAGCGTGTGGAAGAGTCCCGTGCCTGCCAGGTACGCTTGGCACCAGGACTGACACATAACAGGGCAGACACTAACCCAGAGGAGATGAGTGTGTATGCTTTTGGGCAGTGAATTTCTGCTCATCTTTCTAAGAATCATTGTGCTTTTTGGATTCCACCATTTTGGTTTTCCTCCTTCCCTTACCCTTGTTACAAATTTTCTTGTAAAAGAAACCTTTCTTTGTCTTCTGGAGGTCTTGTTCTCTTCCCCAGGCTCACCTCCCCTGGTGCGTTACAGATGAGTTCCCTGGCAGCCCTGCTGCAGAGAGCTGGCCTCAGCCCTGGGGATGAGGAGGCTCACGGAAAGGGTCAGTGTCTGACAGTCCGGTGTCAGGGCCAGTCCATTACCGCTGTACCTGCTGCCTGCACAGCACGCCCCCGATCTCTGGTATGATATTATCAAGACATCACTAGTGTTTACCTGTCAGACTGCTCAGCCCTGCAATCACCCTAAATAATAGGACACGAAGAAAAAAGTGGCTGTTTTCCGTTATATGTGCTGACACACATGCGTGCAGGAAGGCTGCCATCCCCGCTGTGCTGACCGGAGTGATGGCAGGGCAGACCTTTGCTGTGGAAATGCTTGGCTGACTCTGTGTGGGCATACAGCTTGTATGGAGGGAACCCATGGAGTATTTCTAGCTGCGCTGTGGCCTCATACAGTTCAAAGTCATGTTTCTTATGTAGAAAATATACTTAAATTTTATTTTTATGAGAAGTTCTCACAGCCTTGTGGGCGAGATTCACAGGTAATGTAACAGCAAATGCAGAAGAAAAGAAAATGGTCTAATATCAACCACAGTGACAAATGTCACTGGAGATAGCTGGCAGACATGTGACAGTTGAAAAGTTATGGAGGCAACTGGGCAGCAGGTCATGGGGAATCCTTGCAACCATTTCTGTGTGAGACCAGAGGGGAGGAACAAGCCTTCTTGTATGTTCATGAGCTGGGTACTGCTGAATGTACAGTAAGTACATGTAATTGCTCCATGTAGTTAGGTGTGTCTATGGCACTGATACTAATAGCTAACTGGTGTAAGTCTTTGTGTTTATATTCATTGGACATAGCTGACTCCAGGTACATTTATTTATTCAAAGTTTTTAATGAAATATAATTGGAAAGGACCTATACAAAATCTGCATATTGATTTGACATTTAAGTATATGATTAAGTAAAAGCTGCTGAGGTCATCACTTGACTAAATTGGCTTAATGAATGTTGATTACACTGTACATGTTAATTTAATGTAGTGAGATTTTCTGAATTGATTATCACCTTCCATTCAATTATTGATTAGGATATGGGACGATGCCAGTACTAGTTCTGTTCCTGAGTTGATAGGTCAGTGCATCCTGCATGCTGCATCACTGGCTGATCAGCATGCCTGTGAGCATCTAGCATGTGCAATTTTCTGTGTCTGTCTTCCAGGACAGAGTCCTTTCCTCTCCACTGATGGCGAAAATCACTCCAGGATAAGGAAGGCCTAATGTCACGTCCAGATCCTCAGATTCTCGTAGGAACTGCCCACATATATGTTCTTATACTGTGGTAAATGAGTGTATTACTGACGTACAATTGTGCATTTGTACAACTGTGAGAATAGTGTATAAGGAGATGCCTCTCTTCATATTTTACTAAGTTTTCTGGCTTGCAGACTGGAAATCTGCCTGTAGAAGTGAGTGAGGAGAACAAAGTTGCCTTCACTAAGAGGCCATGGAAAACTTAAGTCACGAAGAGAATAACTGGCCTGACCGTGTCTTCTGCTAGGCTTTATGTGCTGTTCTGTTAAGTGTTTTGGGTTGATGAGGCTAGAACTTTGCTGCTGCTACTGGTTGACACATGGCTTTTTGGTGTTTTGGGTGGGGGGGTTAGGAAAGGAGAGCTCTTTACCCTCTATCCCTCTCCATCTTCTAGACCCTACCCTGGCAAAGGACCCCAGCAAGCCCACAGCTTCACGGTTGTCACGCTGCAGAGAAGCTGCTGCCCGCAGCACAAGCTTAGTGGATGGGGAGACGTGCTGTCACCTTTGAAGAGAGCTGCTCCTGAGGGAGCCAGGTTCCATATGGAACGTGTTTCAGTGGCATATGCCATTAATCCTACATGCTGAATTATTCAGCAGTTCAGAATAATGAATCATTGAACAAAGCCTGGCGTTACGCAGCTCTGTAGTCCTCGGCTGCCTGGTGCAGCAAACCTAGCCAACGTTCCCTGGGTGGGAGCACTGCAGCTTATTGTGTGACTTTGCCAGAGCCGTGATCCTGGGGAACTGTCTTTTGGGCCGTTTCTTGTGGTTGCATGAGCAGCACCTTCCACCTCGCTGCACATGAAGACTTGGGGCTCAGTCACCTGAGCAGCTCTGGCTCAGTCTGCTCTTCTCCACAAAATGTAGAGCTGCAACATCTCCCGGGAAGCAGCAAAAGGGATCATACCCCTGAAAAAGCCCTTTCTCTACTGCTGGATTTGTAGCAGTGAGAAATACAAGCTGTTTTGCTAACTGGTTTAAATAGCTTTCAGTAGAGCTGTGCTGATTTCCCCCTGTCATGGATCTGGCCCTTTATCTCCGTTGCTATTCTGCAAAGTGAAAACAGTTGTGGCCATCTTTGACAGCCTAAGAGGAATTTTTGCAGAAGAAAAGGTGGTTTATAATGCTGGGTTTTAAGAATGCATGACTCCATGCTAGCAGGATCATATCTTAATTATTATGATCATTTAAGATTTCTGTGCTGTAGTGCTCATGAGCTCAGTTTAGAATTAGCTCCTAAACCCAAGCTCTGGCGTGACAGGCATGGCCCTGTACAGAATATTACCAGGAATCTTTCTTGGGGGTTTAGAGGTGTAATGACAAGGTGGACAAGGAGGGAGGGAAGCCCTGCGCTGCAGGGTCCCCTGCTGCCCCTCCCGTGGCCCTGGGAGTCAAAGTGCCTCCCCAGGCTCCTTCACTGACTGTAAAATACAAATGTCCTCCTGGGAGGCAGGCAGGATGGATGCCTGAGGAGTGGTGATTTGACAAATAAGAGGCAGACCTGAATTGTGTGCTGGGCTTAGCATGCCACAGCAATAGGTCAGTGTAAAAAACCCAGATACATTAACATGCAAATAGAGGGTTTCTCTGGCAGCCCACTGACCAGCCTGTGTGCAGCTGGATA
Organism: Fregata magnificens; assembly: GCA_013389945.1. Taxonomy (NCBI): domain Eukaryota; kingdom Metazoa; phylum Chordata; class Aves; order Suliformes; family Fregatidae; genus Fregata; species Fregata magnificens. The sequence continues at coordinate 693,231 of WAAD01017013.1, read as the reverse complement.
ATATTACCCTAGATGTGTAAAAACTATAATCTGGGTACCTCAGAGGAAAATTACTATCCGCTTGTCCTCAAATCATAGCCTCAGTGGGTCTGCTGACAACTGTACCTTGGTAAACACTGGCTTGCTCCTATTGTTTGTCTATCCCTCTTTGTTCCTCAATTCTGTTCCCATCACTCTTAGAAGTGGTTAATATTCATATTAAGAACTCCTCACTTCCAGCTGAGGTCTGACCTGTGGCTCCAGGTTAGGCCGATCATCTGGCAACGTGCAGGGAGCAGAAGCCCCAAAGCTTTGCCTGCTGGTAGCCGCTGGGACGACACGCAGGGCCATGAGCCCGTGGGTGGGCAGGCAGGGAGCCTCAGGGTGCCAGTCCTGCACGCACACAGGGCTTACACACGTGAGCCTGCACGCAGGAGCTGTGCTGTTGTTGCTGTTTTTGCTTCATACATATGTGCCCAAAAGAGTTGAAGTGAAATGGTCAGGGGCACTGATTAAATTTAGATTTTTATCCAAGTGAAAACTTTGTCATCTCAGCAGAACATTATATGATCAAAAGCAGTAAACACCTCTGCTTATTCATAGGAGAGTAGATGAAAATGAATCTCCCAAACTCTGTTTAGAGCTGAGCAATATATTTTGTTTTCAATTAATATTAGATGGGCTAACTTTCCAGGAAAAAACAAAACCAAGTTGGATTTGGTTAAAAGTTGACCTCAAATGTGTGGAATTTCTTAAAGGTCAAACTATTTTGCTTTGTTTGAAAAATTAATTTTTAACCAGTAATTTAATTTTGGCACTTTTATAACAATATTTTCCATTTCAGAAATGGATATATTTTAATATTTCTGTATTTTTCCTTTTAATTTCAGTGGCATTTAAAAATTACTGTTTTAAAAAATAAAATTCTGCTCAGTGGCACTCCAGTTGATTTCCAAATTCTTTAGCTCAACTCTCCAAAACATCCATTGTTTACCTAACTGTTCTCAATTTCTGAACATCAAATTTGGTCACTGTAAGAAATGTTGGAGCTCTCTGGGGTGCTTGGATCAAAACATGAATAACACTTGAAATGTTTAAAGACCAACCCTCCTTAAACTTCTTGGGATGGGTGCTTTGACACATTAACTAATAGATCTCATCAACCACCAAAATCCGTGACCCTGGAGTCAAGGAACATGTACGAAATGGGGAGAGAACTCAGAGAGAACGTAGGGCTACAATTCATAATAACTAACCAAGTAAGTTTAAGCCCCAGCGCAACCCATTTAATGAGTAAGTGAGCTAAAATACATTGCAGCTGAATTGCTGACTTTGTCTGATGTTGTTCCCACAGAGCTCATTAAACCTTTTTATGTAACATTGCTGCAGCCACACTATCCAAAAGCTTTCCTCATTGTGCATTTCAGTTGATATTTTCATATATTTTAATAATTCTTCTTTGTGTCCTTTCAATTTAAAAAAGAAAAACCACGGTTCATCAACCTAAATAGCTTAATATGGGGCAAGTGAAAAGTCTCATTTCTTTTGAAGACTAGCTCTGGTGTTTCATGTTTTAGCAGTGCAAATTCATCCTGGGAAGAAAGAATACTTTGTTCCCAGCTTTGACAACCTGAGCAATAAGGAGCACTGTCAAAATGAAAACATTCAGCACAAAATTCCCCAGCAAGTCAATAAAAGCAGCCACAGCCTGTTTGAAAACTAATGGGTTTCGCTTTGGACTATTGCATGGGAAACTTATGGCCATAGCTCTTTCGGAGGGGTTTTGAAAGCAACAGTTATACCAGCTTAGTGTTAGTGCATGGTGCCCCCCAAAAGGCCGGAGGTGGAGCGGGTGCAGTGTCGGAGGCTGGGTTGCTCTGCTCTGCTCCCAGGATGCCAGCACAGGCAGCTCTGCTGCCTTTGAACACCTCTGATAGCGCTTCTGTGCTATTGATGGAGGTTGGGACTCTAGTACACAGTTTCTTAATCACTTTCTGGCAAACACTGTTAAGCCTCATTAATGCAAATTAATAGATGATCTATTTTTCCAGAGTCTCAGTCCCATCACATGAACTTACATGATACAGCAACTTTAGAAAAATCAATTTTTAGTCCTTCCTACAAATTGATGTATGGCTTTTTCTGCTTGGAGCTGATGGGGCCCACTCAGCCCTCAACAGCCAGGTTGCATGTTGCTCCTCGCTGCCTTGTCCACTGCTGGGGCAGAAGGTGAAACTTTGGCATTAGAAACATGTCTCTAAAAAAAATAAAGTCTTGATTTCTTTCTGAAAAGATGTGTAAAGTCTTATGTACAGAAAGAAGTTAAGTATTTGTAGTGACCATTTTTGAGTGCTTTGCATTCCCTTCTTTTAAGTGTTACAGTAAGAACATGCACAATACAGTAAGTCACTTGTTTACGTCCCAGCATCGGCTGGGGCCACCGTCGAGGGGCTGCCCTGGCCCGTGCGGCAGGGCTGGGGGGCTCTGTTAGAGGTTTCTACCCGAGGTGAGTGCTAGAGCTAAAGATGGTCACAGGGGAGAGGGCAAGGCAGTCAAATACAGAGTACACTTGCCTCTGTATCTGAGGTAGATAAGGAGAGGTGTCATGGGCGTATAAGAAACTTCATCTGAATCTGACCTTCCTCCCTGTCTTGGGGCAGACACTGAGACACCCCGGAGCACTCAGCATCTGCTCGGTTCAGCCAACCTGCTGCTGACAATAGGCAAATCTCAGCAGCTTGTGAGGTATATCTGAGGACTGATCACAGGACACTGTGAAAGCCTGAGTGGGCTCTGGCTGGGCTGTAGCTTGGGTTGAGCTGGGTGTTAGCAAGGGTTTCTGCTCTTAAAAGTCTAAAGATAATGGGATATCACGGTGAGATTTTGCTCGATTTCCTTCCCTTTGGAGGGGTAGCCACAGAAGAGTGCTGAAGCTGGTGATGCGAGAGCAGAGGGGATGAACTTCTACATATGAAGGCCTCAGCAGAGTGAGGGCTTCTGACTTCCCTGGTCTCTGATGCCTCATGGTTATCTCAGGGACAAGAATACTAAAGGAGGGGGCTGGAAATCATGATCACTTCACTTTAAAATGGCGTGGTCTCCTGGGCTCTGACCAAGTAATTACGTTTCAGACTTGAAATGGAATGTCTTTCTTGAAATGAGAATTTAAATGAATTAGCTGCATCTATCAGCAGGTGCTGAGGAGGCTATTTTAATTTAAAAGCTAGGTATAATCCTGACTTGGCACATACAGCTTAAGTACAGTCAGTTTTAATGATAAACAAAAATACAAGGGAAGAGCAGAGCCCGGCCCGGGCAGCTCTGGGATTTAAAATTTTTTACAAGTATTGAAATTGCTTTCTAATTAATTTACTCTGACCTAATGGTATGCCTGTTGAAGTAAGTTAGCTTGATCCCTTAGCCAAATTATGTCATTTAACATTCAAATTTGAGACATGTAATAAGAGTTCAGCCTGTGAGGATGCAGAGCTGGCTGCTCTTGAGGAGGCTGTCCTGTTGCTGTTCCTGGGGTGTGCGGCTTGGCTTTTCCTACGACAAGAGGCGGCAGGCAGGCTGGGGAGGTGGTGCCTGGGGAGCAGAGCGCTGGGCAGGATGGCTGGATGGGGTCTGGTTCTGACGGTGCCCGGGGTGTCTGGGAATGGCTCCTGTGATGGTGCTGTCGGGCTGGGTGGAGTGACTGGGATAGCGGGAGTCCGCATAGAAACAAGTGTATTGGAATACTGTAAATGCTTTTAAATGTACTGTATCCCTAAATGAAAGGGATGAAGATTATACCTCTAGTGAAAAAGTCATAAGAACAATTTCATTTTTCTGCAACTCATATGAAATTGTTGGAGAAATACAGGGAAACTTCCTGAAGAGGAAGAGAACTCCCTTAGCTGATCATAAAGTTGTATGTTGATAAGCCTGCTAATTTTGCATCCAATATTTATTTAGCAGCCAAAAATGTTTTTGTCATATTTTGAAAACCACATCATTAGCTCTGTTATTTGTCCCATTAACATAGTTCATCATGCATTGGAGTTTGCCAGTCATCACAGAGTTAGCACAGAGCTTAGAGTATGGACTATGATGTGAAGACAGATGTGAATCTCAGGCCTGATTATAAGCTGTAGCTGGCAAAACAGGGCGTGATTTAATGAAGTTTTGATACAGCTCATCAGATACTGAAATGGGAAGATGCAATATTAATTTAGAAACACATTATCATTTCAATTGTAGTCATTCTGAAGAGTATTAATAACAGGGAGCTTGTGGCAGCTTGGAAAGATGATGTATTATTCTAAGGGCAAAAATATTCTTCAGAATTATGTTTCATTTGACACCTAAACATCTAGCATATTCTGATTATCACCGTGTAATCAATTTTTTTGCCGTGTCTTCCATGCTTACAAAACATAATCACTTTAGGCATTTCATGCACTGTACTGGAGGCTTCTGAAGTGGGTAGGCAGGACAAGCTTAAAACACTAGGTTGACAACTTTTATCTTTTAATCCTCAATTCTTCTGTGGATTTAAATGACTTTAAATTCTGTTTGACAGCAGGACCTCCTTTTGCTGTCACAAGCAGAAGAAAGATGCAAATGTCATCTAAAACTTGCTCCACCCATGTCAGATTGTGACATTTAATATAGATGGTACTGACCACCATTACTCTGAAAGCTTTAACCCTTTTTATGCTAAAGTTACTGCACCTTGGGGAAAATGAGTGGCATCCTGTTCTGCTTAAACAGCAACGTGATTCTCAGCTAACATTAGAGTAGCACCTCTGTTGCTGATGATAGAAGATGTAGAAAGCATGTATCCTGATTTTTCTGACCCCAAGGTGCAATTTAATAGAAAATTTGGCATTGGGTTCATGAACTGAACAAACTTGAATTGATATTTGGTGATCATATGAAGCCACAGTCCTTTTTGCCATGACACTTGCTGAAGTTGTAGCTGCACTGTAACTGCACAGCCTGAATTCCTCATGTCGTGTAAGCGGTATGTTTGGCCTCTAAAGAGCAGTTAGTAGCAGCTGGCAGGAAGGGATGTGCTTGCTCTTAAAAAGTGTATGTGGGTTGTCACTGCTGCTGTGTCTGCCTCTGTAGGATTTCCCTGTTCCTCAGCTTTCTAAGATGAGACAAAAATGAATGTTCTGGAAAATACTTGCATGCTCCCCTGAACTATGCATTGTGTGGTTGAAGCACGGAAATAAATGTTTAAATGGATCCCCCGTCTATCACGAGCAGAAGTCCTGCAATCCTGCATTGGAATTTTCAAATCCTCCTGTGATGTGGGTATGTGACCAAGTCCACTGGTGTCATCTGTTCCTGCTCCCTCTCCTACCCATCCCAGAGGAGCAGCTGCTGAGCCTGTGAAGGACCTGGGCATTCACTGTATGCAAGGCATATCTGCATCCTTGTTAGTGCTTTGCTAAAGTAGGCAGGCTCCCTCTGAAATCACTGCTCATAACTTGAGCAAGCTCCAGCCTGAATAACCACTTAATTAACATAGTCTCCTGGCAATGGTGCGCAAGCAAATTTCCCATCTAAAAGCAGAATCAAGGCAATGTTTTGTGTCTATTCTTAGTCACATCCATTTAATCTGTAGATACTTGAAATCCTCAAACGGGCTGACTGCAGGGCAGCTCCTTCCTGATGCTTTACAGTGAATTCCAGCCCGCTGCATTCCTGTGCCATGTCGCCAAGATGCAGAGCCGGATCCTGGACTGTTCCTGAGCTGACCTGGTGAGGGGGGCCCTCAGGGAAATGCTCCTGGTGGCTGCAGCAGCTCTCCCTAGCAGGCAGTGCGTTCCTGGGGCAAGCAGGGTTCTCAAATGGCTTCTTTTTCCAGCCTGGTCCTGAAGAGATCATTCTGGCAGTGTCCCAGGAAGTTTTTGTAGGCTTTCACTCAGTCTTTGGACTTCAGCTATCCTGGATGACTTTTAATAAACCCATTACTAGTACCTAGTTGTATTCTTGGCAGATCTGCTGGGCTCCAGCTGTTCGGATTGCAGTGCCTTCCATAATTTCCTGACACAGGCAGCAAAACAACCTTGGCTGGTTTCTCCCAGCCTGTGGGACCCGTCATTCCCCCAAGAAGGCTTACAGAGCCTGCTGGGTTTTTTTTGGTTTTGTTTGTTTGTTTTTTTTTTTTTTTAGCAAAACACAGTGCTGCTGAAGACAGGCAGGTGATTGATGAACAGTGTTTCTTCAACAGTGCAAGTAGGAGTGAATCATCTCAGCAGTGAGTGGACAGCTGTATGTGATGCAGATCCCTATTGTTTAGCAGCATACTCAGGTCTAGAAACAACGTGTTTTCTGGACACTGACTCCCCAGGGAATATGCTGGAATAGAATTGAGCTTTTCTTAGGGAAGTGTGAGCCTACTCTTGCAAGCAGGACTAGTCCTTACTGACACTGCAGTTCTTAGTGGCCTTATGTAAATACCATCTAGTGATTGTTTGGTACTTCTGAGAAAGTCACTGTCGTGGCTCAGCTTCACCGCTTTCTCCAATGACTGGCATAGTGGGCGCTGGTGATGACAGGCTTTTGGGCTCCATCAAAACACAGTCATTTAAAATATCTCTCAGTCTGTCCTCAGTCCTAAGTGATTGTGTGAAGGACAAAGTCAACCTCTGGTGGTTGGGGTGCTTTGGATTTAAGGTAAGAAACAAGTCAAGATGCGAGTATGGCTGGAAGATCTTACACTGCCTGTTGTAGGTGTAGATAAGAAAATTGTTTTGATGGTTTTATGCAAAAGTTCACAGAGGAAGCAGCTACAGAAATACATTCTTGCCTCTACCGTCTCATTGAATGAGAAGAGTACAGTCAGTTAAAAATGGCCAGATGATCTGACAGCTGCCAGCAGACACCTCATCCTTCCCGTTATGGTGTATTTTCATCATGAACAAGAATTTTACCCTTTGTGTGTATATATGTAAAAAATAACCAGGGATGAGCAAAGACAAATCTGCCACTAAAAATAAAATAACAAAATTCTAATTTGAGGAAATATTTCTGTAAAGTAGATATTTAGAAAAATCATTTCCTCGGCAATTCCTTTGGTTGGTCCCAAACTGGGGCACAAAAGCGTGCTCAAACCTCAGTTTTTACAGCAGTTTTCCCTGTTGGGGAATGTGTATAGCTGTCCTCTGACTTATGCTTTGGCTGTTACTTGTACTTCAAATCTTTTAGATACTTGCCTGCCCAGAGTGGGAATAACGGAGCCTGACTGTGCTATAATGGCCAATGACGAAGTACTGCGCCCCAGGAGGCACTGTAGGACACGGTGGCCTCAGGGACAGGCTACATCTGAGCTTTTGGCATGTTCTCATTGAATAAAATCTATAAAAATAAATGCTTGTATTAGACTGCTAGTTTCACAATAATTTAAATCAACAAAGGTCTTAGCTACCTGTCCAGTGCCCACTGCTCTTGCCCTGTGATGGGGAAAGATAAATAATGAGGCAATATTTTACTCTTCAGGCTCTGCCATTGGCAAATGCTTCTAAATGTGTTCTGTGAATTTATGATGCTGGTGGCAGACTTCCATGGCAATCCTTGTAATTAATCACTCGGTTTAACAATGAGAAACATTTCATTGGTCTGATTAGCACCAGGTGAAGTGATTAGCACAATTAATCAGGTGCAGGGAAGGACTGGGATTGAATTCAGGCAGAAAAACTTTTGTTTGAAAACCAACTGTTTCCTGTTCCTAGGTGTGAAAACAGCCTCAGCATCATGTGCTTGGTGTGCTGCACCAAAGCTGCTTGGCTGAGCTGCTGCGGGCTGTCCTCTGGGCCAGCTGTCTCAGGAGGCGGGGTTCCAGTGCAGGGGAGAAGGTTTGAATAAAGTGGATCTGTAAAAGAGATCCCAAATATTAAAGCAGGTCCATCACTTCTGGAATCCGAGATGGCCAAGTGACTCACGTGAGCTACTCACGAGTATCTGTGTTTGCACATACCCATGTGGAAACCACAGAAAGTTCCACAAGTCCCAAAATACTTCCTAAAAATGTATTCTTTAAAGAGACTTCTCCTATTTTGCTCTTTATGTTGGCTTTCAACTGCCTACTGTTTGACTAGGAAGACTCTAACGCTGCTAGTGAATATTTTATGTGGATCAGTTCCCGGTAGTAGTTCTGAACAACCCTAAAGAAGCTGGTTGTACCAGTCACTTCACTGCCAGGTTAATGTGACAGTCCCTCTCGCATAGCTCTGCGGTCAGCACTGGAGCTTTCTGTTCTGTCCTCACCTTCGGAATTCATCCTGTAGCTATGCATTGCACGCGTAGCTTTTAAATTGCAGCTAAAGGCCCACTTCTGTATCACACATAGGCTCACATTTAGGATTTTAGTAGTTGTAGCTCATTCCTCACTATGAGGGTGGTGAGGCGCTGGAACAGGTTGCCCAGGGAAGTTGTGGGTGCCCCATCCCTGGAAGTGTTTGAGGCTGGATGGGGCTTTGAGCAACCTGGTCTTGTGGAAGGTGCCCCTGACCATGGCGGGGGGGTTGGAACTAGATGATCTTCCAACCCAAACCATTCCATGGTTCTATGATTGTATTATAATTGGATAACCTTGGGAAAATCACTGTCAGAACCGATAGGCTCCTAGCATTTTTTTTGTATCTATTGGTGAACTACCATGCACATTTTTTCAGATGTTCATGTATTTATACATTCCCATGATGCTGCACTTCCTTTGGAGAAATGTACTGATACATTAGCATTGCAAGCAATGGAAAGGGACAGATTTCCTTTAAACAAGGTGATGTGTGCAGCCTTCAGAACTGCTGAAAACAACAAATAGAACAACTTGAAAACAAAGGGAAGTACCTTGAACTGTACTTATTCTCTTACCCCGTGCCATCGTGGAGACTTTTTAGGTGTTCCCAAATCAGGGATGGCAGCAGTGGTGCCGGTCAGTGAACATCCCAAGGTACCCGCAGCCCAGGCTCCATGGAGCGCGTGGGCATCCCAGCTGGGTTGGTGGCCAGGGGGTGACTGTCCACTGGGATTCCCTGGTGTCTAGCAAGGGGGTTTTCATCTCTGGGGGATTGAGGTGGGAGGAAGTTTTTCCTGGTTATGCGCTGCTGTGTGAGTTAGGGACACTCCAGCCTGTCACCTCTTTCCATCTGACATCTTCAGAGTTTCCCAAAGGCAGTGGGTGAGCACGTATCCATGCAGAGAGTGCAGGCACATGTGTTAGCTTCTCAGGCTGGAGTTTCATTAGTAATGCTTTCACTTAGTACTAGCAGCTACTGGTTGTTACTGGTCCCCTCTGGGGTAAGAGGGAGGCTCTCCCAGGAGCAGATAGGCAGCAGCTGCAGACCTGTGGTGTCTTTGTCACCAAATTGCAGAGGAGACCTCAGACATGGATGGGGTGATTCATCCAGATTAAGGCAGGAAACATGTTTTCCTGGTGTGTCAGATCTATTTTATGAATCCCAAGGCAGCTGGTGCTCTCCAGCAGAGTTCAGTGAATCCTTTGCTTAGATCAAACAGTCCAGTGGCAGAAGGGATGTAGGAAATAGCTCTCACTCCCTTTAAGTTGACTGCTCAGGTTCCCTGTTTACTCAGTGTATTTGCCTTTTCCAAGGGTAAGGCCAACCATTAATTTAGTAATTTGTGGGCCCAGCAGACTCAGAGGCTTTCAAAGGTTATTGCTCACACAGCCTTGTCTCCCAACCCTCTGGGACGCGCTATGTGAAATGGTGGAAATGGTGCATGATGAGGGAATGCCCTTTGGAAAAGGTTAAGCCTGTTGCCAGTTTATCACACAGCCCTGCCAGCAGGGAAGGGGGCCGGTGGGAAATCAGAGAGAAGCAGGCGTGCTCCGCTGATTAGCGTGAGCCTTGCTGGCCTGTGTTTGCCTGCAATGTGGGGAGACGTACGTGCAGAATTAGGATGAGCCCTGTCTGTGCAGGCAGGCTGGCCGTCTTGCTCAGGCAGAGCAGCCCGGGCTGTGGCTGCGACTGGCTCATTTATTAGTCTGTTGGTGTGCTGATGCAAAAATCCCTTCCTGCAACGTTGTTGTTGGAGACGCTCCAACCCCCTCCAATGTTGGAGAAACTTCTCCAGCCCTCCTAAACCAAAAGAGGTTTGTACTTAATTTAGTTCTGTCCTCTTAGTGAATTACCATCTAAATGCTTTTTTCACATTGCCAGTGGCTATGCTCAGTTTCATGTTTCTTTTTCTTCTGCAATATGCATAATTCTGCGTTTGATTTTTATGCTTGGTTCGGATATTGAAGGGAAAACAGGATACAACCATAGCCTGGACAACTGGAAGGAATGAGAACAGAAGCTGATTTTTAACTATTAATAGTTTATACCATAGCGTTGTAACCACAAACGCCTGTGTGTGTGCTCTCCCTTGCTGGGAGGTGCTAGTAGGTGCTCATTAGCCCTTTTGTTTGTGCAGGCTCCTTCAGGTGGGGATGGGGAAGCAGCCTCGTGAGACGCATGGTTCTTTGATTCCATCTGCAAGTCAGCAAGATGTTGCAGGCAGCTCCACGTGTTTTCTGGCTCATTCTTCGTTACAGCACAGAAGTTGGCAAAATATTTTTTGCTACTACCAGCCACAGTGCAGAGGAAGCCCCTGGACAGTGGGAATGCCCCTGGTGAGAGTCAGCCCTGCAGAGAGGGCAGCGTGAAGCCCATGGGCTCCCCTTCCTTCCCCCCGCGCTGTGCTGTTCAGCAGTGAGTTTCACTTTAAAGGGCAGAACTCACAACCTGCTGCTTTATGGTTAGACAAAGGTTTACTTTGCAGATGACATTTATCACGTTTGACCTTCTCAATATTTTCATTATTGCTAGCCCCAAGTGCCTTAATTATGCCAGAATTGTGAAACTGTTTTTAGTAAGTACTTTTGGATTCCTTCTGTTTGTTCCTGTTTCTGTGCAGTGAAGTTGCACTTGGTTTTCCTTCTAACCAAGAGAACAGAGATTCTTGCTATCAGCTGACACAAGGAGAAGGGGAAATCTAAACAAGAAAGCCCAAGAATTTGCAGCCTCGAACGGAAGATGAGCTGGGCTCTGTCACTCGTATTCCCTGCCCCTGGCTGAGCTGCTTCTGCAGTAGGAAATTCTGCAGGTTCCTTCTCTACAGCTTGCATTGGAAGGGAACGTTCATGCATTTTTTTCAGCTCCATTAAATAGCACAGCTGCCCAAGCAGCTAAATGGATGAGGCTAATGAACATGTGCACAAGCGTGATGGTTCAGGAGCTAAATTGCCTGGGAGCAAGCAAAACAGAATTAGGCAAGTAAAGAACCTGATTGTTTTTCAAGTGATAAAAGATTGGCATGAATTACAGGAGGCATTAGAAATTTGGAAGATATGTAGATTTAAATGGATACATTTGTTTCAATTAAATAAAGAGGAGGGAACAAAATGCCTGTTCAGAACTATTGTAGACTGAGGTTTCCATCTGATTTACTCCGATTCCTGCGCTAAGAGTTAATGTCTCTGCATTTGGGGATTAAGAATTTTCTTTTTGTTGTGGGGGAGCCCACCCAAAACAGAGCAAGGATAGAACAGCTCATTGGGAGCCAGAATAAGAGACTGACCAGTCGGTATTCTGTAGATGTGGGCTCAAGTGCCAGCGGTGGAGCCAGCTCACTTGTTGGTGATGCATTTTAATGTAGATCTCACGTAGGCTAGTGTTTCCGGACGGGCTGGTGTCAGAAGTCCAGCTTTGAAGTGGCCTTTGGTTCAGCTCAGATGCAGAGTTTGGAGGACCTCAGTACCCAGCACCTGCGTGTGAGGTGAGTCCAGGCATGACAGGGAATGGTCCTGTGGCTGCAAAACTCCAACGTGCTGGTTACAGCCACCCTCCTGTGTCCTCAGCACGTCCAGGGCAAGGGAAGGGATGGCAAACTGAAGTGACACAGAAAACCTCACCCTTCTGATACAGTTCTTTTTCAGTGAATCTAAATCTTCCTGTTTCCTCTTTATGAAGTTTTATCTGTTTTTAAACCAAAATTTTAATTGGAAGTTTTATCAGGTTAGTTTCCAAAGCTGGTATTGCTTTTTTTTTTGTAATTACAAGTGTTCTTCCTGCAGCCTTTGGAAAATACAATATTTCTGTGAAGGTTTTGGGAAGTATCTCAAAGCAAATTTTGATTAAAGCTCTGAGAACTGAAACATGTGAAAAGTGTGCTGTTACAGGCAGTCTCCCCAAAGTAATCTAGTTTTATGAAAAACATGAATATGTTCATTTACACCTGTTGCCCTCTGGGGCACAGACCTCTCCTGGGGGAAAGGACACTGCCACTGGTTTTGACAGACAGACAACAGACTCTAACCCCAAATTTCCCTTCCTTACGTCCCATCTTACAGCTCCTGATGTTTCCCATCAGCCCCAGTCCTGTGACGCTTGTCTCGCAGAATGTAAATGTAGCGCTTTCGCAGCCCCAGAGCCCGTCAGAAAAATCTACTGTCAGGTTCATACAGCTGCTGCTTGGTAGCTTCCTTCCCATTCAGGTCTCAAGATTACTGTGGCATTGATTGAACAGGAGATTCAGGGAGGCAAATTAAGCTTCCAGAAGATACAATAATTTAAATAATTGGCAATTTTTTTTGTGTATGTGAGAACATGAGAAATACAAAGTGTTCATTCACCGTAAATTCCTCCAGGACTGTGGTACAGAAGCAGATGAATTCTTATGAAACAAAGATTCTATTTTCATGCAAATATCCATCAGTAATAAAATACCCAGGGAATAAAAATGACAGGAAATTGTATGATGTACAAGCAGAACTGTTTCCAAAGTAGTGTATCTTCCACGAAGCCTCAATAGCTCTTTATACTGTAGGCCATGTTAGCAACAACACCCAATGCAAGATCAGGCTTTGCATGAGCAGCGTGATGGAGAAAGTGACTGATTCTGCTGTTCGTGCTGCTTTTCAACTGTAATTTCTGTGCAGAAATGGTCTTCTCCAGTCATGTATTGAGACAAGGAAAAGTCTTCCCCTTATGCAAGGGGAGTGGGATCTGGCAGGAGGAGAGCAGCTCTCGGGGAGCACCTGGAAGGAGGCCAAAAGCCCCATCCCAGTTTTGAGTGTTGTCCAAATCTAGAGTATTTGAGATTTGCCTACAGTTGTCCTTTGGGGCCACAGTACAAGTGCAGGCATAGGCTCTACTTCGGACGGCTCTACCCTATTACTTAGGACCACGAAGAGGAAGATAGCTCCTGCATGTCGTACATATTTAGCACTGACTTGGACTATCCTTTGTCAGCAGTAATTAGTCAGAAGGACTACAACTCTGTCTCACCATTGCAGCCCCAGATCTGTGCCAGCACGTTTTCAAGGCCAGGACATTACCCCTCTCCCTTATTTTTTCCTTTTTATACATATTAATGAATATACACAGCTGCAAATGATGGGAATGCAATCCATGTTCAGCAATCTTTCTTGACTTTTTATACTGGGGGGAAAACACCCTCAGTGTTTCAGGATGATCGTTGAAGGCCGTTCACTTCTCTCCAGGCAGCTGATGAATGGCTGGAGTGCGAAGCCTTCCCTGCTGCCTGAGCTAATGATTGCTTTCCAAATGGCATATGTATCGGGGGGGGGGCTGCGGGAGACGGCGTGCTATGGGAGAAGGAGAATAATCACAGTAAACTCCATCTTACCAAGTGCTGTGGGTATATATAATTTTTATTGTAGGGAAGATGAATAGATTCTGTTGTGGGTTTTGTTTTGTTTCAGTGGAAGGAAGTGTTTAAGTTGCTGGTGTATTTCAAACTGTTTGGGTAATGTGGGGCTAATAAACCTTGTTGGAGTTGAGGAAAGCTTCAAAGGCCACTCCTGGCTAGCTGGTGAGGCGGGGATTTCTGAAGCCCGAAGCATGGCTGCATCAACCAGGACGTGAGTGGAACAAGGATTGCTGCTTCTTGGTTTCTTTCCTTTGTTCATTGCTGTGCAATGAAACCCTTTGGTCAGAGTTCCTGTGGCACTCCTAAAACAGACGTGCAATAATTGTGCTCACCTCTTTGCCTTCATCAGGAATTGAGCCTACCTGAATCTGGGCCAGTTCACAGTCGTCTCCAACCTGTATGTTTTATGGTTTTGCTGCTATCTCATGCTCAGAGTCAAACTTCCAATTGCATAATTTTTAAATCCTTTTCTAACAGGGATGCACCCCAAATGAATAGTTCTTTTGCACACAATTTTTTTTTTTTGGGGGGGGTTGGAAAGTAGTTATTTTTTTGTGTTGATTTTCCTGCTTTGCTTGCTTGAATAAATAGAACCACTTCATACAGGCTTTATAAGAAATGGTTTGCCCTAACCTTTGCAAAGTGGAAAGTTTCTGATAGCTATAAATTTGAAGCTTTTCTTCCTTCTATTTAAAATAATTTTAAATCATTATGTCAAAGCAAAAATCTTTTGTTCAGAATTACTTTCTGATTTTCAAAGCTGTTAATGAATTCCTATTTCCTTTATTTGTTGAGATCAAGGTGTGAAGAATTTACTTGGAACGGCAACCAGCTGGAGGCACATGGGGCAGGGTTAATCTGTCCTGGCTCTAGAGCCTTTGGTGGTAGACATGCAAGTCTGAGCTAGTTCCTCCAACCTTCTTATAAACAAAGAGAGGAGACGGTGCATTCAGAGGACAACGTTTAGCCTGTTACATGCAAAGATAGGTAACTGAAATAAGTCATAGAATCATAGAATCATAGAATAGTTTGGGTTGGAAGGGACCTTTAAAGATCATCTAGTCCAACCCCCCTGCCATGGGCAGGGACAAGAAATACCCTGAACAGGTATCTCTGAACAGATGAGAACAGCTAGTGTATACCTTTTGTTATCACCATAATACTCATGGCCTTTAGGGATACAATTTATTAAACTTATGAACCAAAGGACTTGTAATTTTTATTTCAGGCAGTATTTTATGTGGGGATATAGATTTAAGGAAATTTAATGTTGCTCTATACCCATTATTTTTAAAAATTAATTATTTTTACATCGGTTTAAGTTTTCTTCTTATGAAAATTAGTATGAGAACCAGTATGTATAATGCTAGCAGTATGAATAATAAATATATTAATCTGTAAATATGTTAAATATACATTTAGATTTTTTTTTCGACATCTTATCAAATCTCATGGGATTTCATCAGGTAGAATCATAGAATCATTGGGTTGGAAAAGACCTCTAAGATCATCAAGTCCAACCATCAACTAACACCACCATGACTCCTAAACTAGACCCTGGAGTGCCACGTCTACACCTTTTTTGAAAGCCTCCAGGGTAGACGACTCCACCACCTCTCTGGGCAGCCTGTTCCAATGCCTAACCACTCTTTCAGTAAAGAAATTCTTCCTAATGTCCAATCTAAACCTCCCCTGACGCAACTTGAGGCCATTTCCTCTCGTCCTATCGCTAGTTTCGTGGGAGAAGAGTCCAGCACCCGCTTCCCTACAACCTCCCTTCAGGTAGTTGTAGAGAGCGATAAGGTCTCCCCTCAGCCTCCTCTTCTCCAGACTAAACAACCCCAGTTCTCTCAGCCGCTCCTCATCAGACTTGTTTTCTAGTCCCTTCACCAGCCTCACATGAGCTCTCCTCCAGGGGTGAGTTTTTCTCCAGTCTCTAAAGTGAGCACTGTGACCAATTCAGCATTGAAGTATCTCCATTAGACATTTCACCTTGCAGAAAGTGTACCCTGCTGTAAGATCCTTTATTTTTGCAATACTGCACTGAATATGTTAATTTTGGAAAAAGTTGTCATTGCTCATCTTTCTCCTCAATGTGGGGATTATAGAGGCTCAATTTGAGAATTTTTGTGCCCAAAATCTCAGATTGTAAATTTCAAAGGTTCTGAGATTGCATCAAGAAACAAGCTTGTTCCGATTTCCCCAGGATACCCACCTCTGGAACCAGGACCAAAGCATGGGAAACGCCAGCTGGAAAGGAAAATTCCTCAGAAAGCTGAGGGCATATAAGAAGGGAATTTATAGGGGTGTCCATATGAAACACCTAATTCAAGCTTGGGCTGTCATGAAGCTGTATATATGCAGGTATATACATAGGTACGGTTTGAGGCTTGTGATGAGGAAATAAAAAAAAAAAAATCCCATGGAATTATCTCTTTCGAAATTGCTAAGTCATTCTGTTCCACTAATATATTTTTGAATATGAATGTTGCATAAAGAGTACATTACCTCAGAGAGAAACAACCCATTAATGTATTCTGACCACAGTGTAGTCTTATTGACTATGCAAAATGCAGTCTTGGAGATGAAAAAAAAAACCAAACCCAAACAGTTAGGCTTATTTAATACTGGGTTTGAAACCCAGCACAATCAGATGGATAAACTATCCAGGAGCTTTTAAACCTCCACCTTGCTAATGTTAATTCATTCTTTTATTTTTCAGCTTGTTTTGATCAGATTATTTTTTCTAAATGAATCTGTATCTCTTTTCAGAGCTGGATGTGAGTCACCCAGGGTGCTCAACACTTCACCCCTTGCCAAAAAACTCTGTTAAGTCAATTAGCAACAGGAACAGGTTCTGTTGGGGGCAGGTCAGCTCGTTACTTGGAAGTGTGGAAGCATGGGATGGGAATTTTCTAGTACCATTTTGGATCATAATCATCTTGTGGACTGTGGGTGACCGATGGGGCTTGGGACGCTGGCTCAGCAGGCAGTAGCCGAACCCTCGGGAAGTCTGTTGCCTTGGAGGACAGCAGAGCCGTTTGTATTTGCTGTGCGCTCACATCAGAGAGGCTTCACTCACCTCTGGGCCTGAATGTGACCCAAGTGTTTCTCAGCACCTCGGTCCCGCTGTACGTTGAGCCTCTCCGTTCCCTTGGATTATTACAGGTCTGTCGCTTGGGCTGCTGGGTGTAATGCCAGGCTGTTGCAACGTTAATCAGGGTTTTTTCTGCTGTATCTTGGGCCTTACAAGCATGGTTTTAAACATTAGATGAAACTAAATTAATCAATGTATAAATTAATTACCAAAAATTACTTAGCCTCAGAGGCTGAAGCAGGGATGTGTGAGAGAGAAACCTAAATGCCAAAATTAAAATCTCGATTAAATTTTACAAATAATGGATAATTACAGGGCTTTTTTCTTTTTTTATGTTCATATTAAATTGTAAGGAATTATTAGATATTTAACTGACATTTATCCAGATAGCCCACAGCAAGTTAGGTAGCAGTTACATGCTGTAATAAATGTCAGCATTTAAAAATTAATTGCTATGCTATCTAACTTGCTGTGGGCTGTCTCGTTAAATATTAATGGGATGTCTAAAAATATGTTATGAGCTGAAAGGATTATTTGGATATGGGATGGCAGAGTTATAAGGCCTAGAGGGGGAAAGCTGTGTTTGAGCATCATCAGTTCACAGGGATCGCTTCCTGGCGAGGCAGCTCCCGGAGAGGCACGCCATCTCCAACAGGAATGGGTTTCTCTGGGAGACTGAGTGTGTGAGGAGGGCTGAGCCATGCTGCTCTGGGGAGCAGGGTGCCTGGCAGTGTCTGTTCTACCTACAAGTGGATCGTTCAGCTCCTTTGATAATGCATTAGAGGAAGGATTGCAATCCTTGCAAGGATCGGTCAGCTTTTCAGCAAGGAAGTAGATTTCTGCGCCCCCCCTGGGGAACCAGGAGCTGTGGGGTCCCTTGAGATCCCACTGCTGTACCAAGAGCACAGCGGTTTCCACCTGACTGCAGCCCTGGCCCAGATTCTGCAGCTACTGTGGTTTCGGTGAACGCAGGCAATGGGATTCCGAGGAAGGAAATACCGAAAAATTAGAAGTTAAGACCTGGTTCTGCCTGTTGTACCCTCTGTATATAAATCTTTGAGGGCTTGGGAAGAAAACTAAACGTTGTATGTCTCCCTGAACGCTGTTTCACATCTCTCATGCACCCTCATCTCCAGGGTGGGGCCCTTCCTTACACTCAAGCTGGGGAGGAGGTGGAGGGGAAGGTGGCTTGAGCATGGTCCCTGCTGTTCCCTTCCATGTGGAGAAGATGCACGGTGGGGAAGGGTAAAGATGAGCTAGGGAGGAGGGAGGTCCTGTCCAACATGATTACTTGTATTTATTATTTTGAGCAAAATACGTGCTAAGTGCTTTGCAGAAAATACACATCCAAGCATGCTAGGTGTTTAAAAAGCAGTGCAAGCACGGGGAGGGAAAAGTCTTGCAGCTCAGTGATACAAACTGAAGGGATATTTTTGTTCTAACTCAATCTCCCCCTATGAATAATGCATGCTGGTCTCCCAGAAACACAGGGTAGTCAGAAATACACTGTGTCCATGACAAACACAGTGCACGTTACTGTAATAGACCTTAAAGACCATTCCCATTGACTCTTACTATTTAAAGCGAAGAAATGTGCAATGTGTTTTCCCAGTCAGCCACCACTTTAATGCTTTGCTATTCCCCATATGCTAATAAAGTGTTTAGAGTGAGCAAGAGCTTTTGCATGTAGAGGAAAGGATGCACGATCTGACTGTGGGATGGGTTATTCCTGTGGCTGAAACCTTTGGAGCAAGCACAGATGCCTCGTGGTGCTTCCCTGGTGAACTTCTCTGCAGCAGAGTCACTGACATAGCTAATTAACTGTGCAGCCAAGGATATCCCCATCCCCCCGAGCCCCCCACACTCAGCCAGGCAGATAACGTGAGCATCTCTCCCCAGGAGAGGACCCATGCATGTCCCAGGCGCTGACGGCTGCAGGGCAGATGCCGCAACCCAGACAGGGTGAGCTTATAGGCTACATCAGTCTTCTCTGCTTCGATTTTGCATCTCTTGTTTTTGTAGCCTCTGAGACAAAATACACCATGGTGCGGATTTTCAGTCAGCTGAAGTGTGTGAATCAGGTCTGCATGGATTTTTGAGAGGTGCCATCTCTGAAATGGAAATGGTGGGATTGCTGCAGAAATACCTGCATGAATACTCTGCCTGCCTTGTGCTGGAGAAGACAGCGCATTTCCTCCTGCACAATTTCTGTCCTTTTCAGCCTCTATCTGTTCCCAATGTGCTCCGTAATACCCGCTTGAAGCAGAATATCCTCTGTAAACACTGAGCCTGGTGTGATGCTAGTCCAGCAGGCTGACTTTTTGATTCAACAGAAAATGGCAGAGAATTGAATTTAAGATGCTTTAGAGGAATTCCCCATTCCTCTCCCCTAAGCAGGCCAAGGAATGCGATTTCATTCATCATGTACTCAGTTCAAAGCACCATTTACTGCTGAAGGACTGAGCAAATATAATTTAAGGTTCCACTGCGCATGTGACAGATTTAATTAGTGTACATGGGAGCTCAAAGTTGTTCAGAAAGTATTTGTTTGCATAAAAATAGGCTATGTCTGCAATTTAAACTGGAATAAAGTGCTGCAGTTATGAAGAATTTAATGAGTTGTTGCGTAATGTTCTTTATAAACGCCATCCTAGATGGGAAATTGTATTAGGAAATAAAAACTAGGTTAGTAAACGCAACCAAATCCAGCTTTCCATATCCTCTTGCTTACAGCGGCTGTAATTCGTTGTTAATACCATTCAGTTAATCTGAATGGGAGTTGTGTGTCTGCAGTGGTTGTCAGAGGAGCTGGAGTGAAAATCCCTCATGGTTATTATCTTGTCTCTGTGTTAGCTGGAGCATCACTCCTGTAGCCGGCTGTGACACAACGGCACTGGTCTGGGACAGGCGGCCAAGGCACCAGCTCGGATGCTGGCTGCGGGGTCACGGCTGGCTCCTTCAGCACCGCGTTCACGTGGCTTCCTGGGAAAATCCTTGCAGATAGCCTGTTCTCTTACGGTGTCTAGAGAGTTTGTCCTAAAACACTGCAACTTTTTGTGCAGAATTGTCAGAAAATCATTGATCTGTCAGCTGAGAGGCTGATACAAAGATAGAAGCTCTGGTTTTGCTGTTGTCTTGTAGAAGTCTGTTTACCACAATCAAACATTGTATGTTAATTGTAAAACTGCTGGCAGCCTGCTTATTACATGACAGTGAAGCTGGTGAGGATTCAGGTTGGAGTGAAATGTGATGACACAGCACAGATTTATCTGAGGAAAAGAGAAAATGTCTTATTAGGCAATGATCCAGCTGCTGACTCCGTGGGGAGATCAGAGGTTTCGCAAGCAAATTGCAGTACTAACGTTCCTAGAAAGGTGTGTATGGAAAGAATGAGCCATACTCTGCATCTCCTCAAGTACAGTAACCTTCAGGTATTGATGAAAGCCAATACAATTTAGCAGACAGATGATTCTTTCTCCCCTCTCTCTCTTCAGGTTTCTGCTGTCTTGTATAGCAGGCTGGGAGCTTGGCCCCACGTGCAGTGGTACTTCGGCAATGAGCGTGTCTGAGCAGCACCCTGCTCTGCATGAGGCTTAGGAACATCCATGAGCCGTGACAGGTCACTTTGTTTAAAGGGCACCTAAGCCATCCGGTGCTGAGCATCCACACTTGGAGAAAGTCTTTTACAGTCTAAAGCAGAAAAACAAAAGGTGAGAGAAAGGAAGGATTCATTTCCTTTCCTGTTTAGCGCTGTACAGAGAGCAACCAGCCTGGCTCCCCTGAGCTGGCGCTGCATGCTGGGCTGCAAAACCCCTCCGCTGGGAACACCGAGTTCCCAAAAGAAGACTCTGCCTGGTGTGACTATAAATTTGCTCCTGGTGCAACTTAAATCGTTAGAATTACGTTCCTTATTCTATAACTTCAGCAAACATACTTGTTATGTATTAAAAGGGAGACTAGAGCATTGTGTGTTATTTTGCTTTTTTTATCTGCTATCCAGCAGTCTGAGATCATTAGGACACTGTGTTTCAGAGCTGTTGGAGCTCGTGGCAGGCATGGGAGGAAGCACCATTCAAACAAATAGCATATTTAATTAGCTTTCTTTTTTGTAGGCTGGCTGCATGGATGGGGATGCGGGTTCTATTCCCATAAACTTGTTTAAATGGAATTTCTATCTTCTGCTTCTCATATAAAACCCGGTAACTTATGCATCACTGAGCTGCAGTTACAATCTTGTTGGGAGTGAGCTCTTGTCATTTCACACTTGGAAACTTCAGTTGTTACCTAGTACCTCTGGAGGTCACTGTAACAAAGACAAAAATGCAGATGCTGGAAATTGTTTTAAGATTTTTATTTGGCTGTTTGCTCTCTAAGTTATTTGCTGTGGTACAACACATGCATGTGTTAAATCAGATCAACTCATGCAGATGTTTTTATTGATTTCTGCATGGAAAGGTCTTGATCCTGCAGGATCTTGATCCTTCAGTCCATCCTTCTCATTAACTACAGCAATCATCACCTACTGTGCCTGCTCAGTTTGAAGATTTTCCCACTGGTCAGAAATGGAAGATCTAACCTGGCACTTCACATCCTGCCCTTAACGGTTTAATGTATGCTAATCTCTGTGAAACCCCTAAAAGCTCTGATCTTTCCCTGGAGAGTGAGGAGGTTTTGATATAATTATATTTAGTGCTCTTTATATTGATGCCAGAACTGCAACATTGGTTTCTTAAGAGACGTAGTTTTAAATGGGAAAAGTCTTAAGGCAAATTAACTCAAGATAGCACCTAATCGCATCTCCAATATGTAATGTTAGCCACTGAAGTACGAATTGGTCCTTCTTAATAAAGCGCAGAGATGTTGACAAATTACAGTGTAATTTAACAGCCACTAATTGTCTTGTTTGTAGTATGCAGTAAACCAAGAAGGGCCCTGATTCTCTCAGCATTTAGTCTCTCCTTAATGCTTCTCTATACTGCAGAGTGGTCTAAAAGAGGTTTTAATGAACAGAGGAGCAAGAGCCATCCGGTGCACATTGGCCAGATGTCAACACTGTTTTTCAAAACAGACTCGAACCTTCATTTTATTGACAGTGTTCCTTGAGTCCTGACTTCGGCTTTGGCATAATTGTATTTCAGAAGCTCCCCTTTTACCCTCAGTGTGTTGCTGTATAACAGAAGAAAATCCTAATTCATGACTGTAATGAAAACATGTTGTTCCATGAACAGCTGAATTAACAAGGCCTGCGTATTGATTCTTGTTTGTAGATGTACATCTTGTATTTGGATTCTCTGCTGTCTAATGAGGCATGAGCTCTGACTTGCAGCCTGCAGCTTTCAAAGCATCCCTCCTTACTCTCTGTCCTTTGCCCCTAAAAGTTCTCTGGTGTTTGATAAAAGCCTGGAGCACAAGCTAGAGGCTTTCTTTCCATAGTACCGCTATTATCTCTCCTCTACACAAACACCTCTTCTCATGAAGTCAGTTGCAACAAAAGTTTGATATCTCTACTCTGCACCAGATGTGGCTGAAGCAGGCTAGCGAATTAAAGGGTTACCAGGGGAGGAGAGAATAAAAACAGACTCCCATAAAGTAGACTTGCATTGCCCTATTTCCCTAGCAGAAAAAAAAAAAGCACAGAAGACCTGAGTGTGCCCCTGGTTACAGGTGTAAGGGGCCACTGGTCCCTGTGCAGGCTGACCATCTTGCACGTCTCTGCTGCTGACCCTGCAAATGCACGAGGCTGGGATGTTTGCATTGTGCCTTCCTACGTGTTGGAGTAAATTCTCGGTGGGATTAGACATGTGAAAGGCACCTGCGTTCGTGAGAATGCTTGCTTTTGTGGCTGTGCTGCTGATCTCTGTAGCATCATTTAGAGAAGACAGGACGTACAGGAGGTATTGTACTAACACCCTGTCTGGGATGCAAGTGCAGAGGATGGATCTCGTCTCATATTTAAAAGCATAACATGAATAATGATGTGCGACTGCTGTGGCATCTGAACTTGTGCATGAATGAGTGTACAACATCACTGTGGCACAGGAGACCCTGGGTGAAAGGAGCATCGGTGCAGTTATCTGGGACACATCTCCCTCCTCTCTCCTTTCCATGGCATCTCTCCCCCACACTGGCAGGAATTCGGGTTAGTCCAGGAGATGCTCTCAGAGTAGCAGAATGCTGCCACCCCCTTTGCATAATGAGACAAAGGAGGACAGTGACAAGACCAAGGATATGACAGGGAGATTGTGGGAAAGCCTGGAGTGCTGAATTTGGAAGAAAAATGGAAATATCCCTACAAATAGAATTTCCATTAATGCTACTATTTAAAACACCTTTTGTTTGGAAGAAAAATGTTGATGGAGCGATTTCCACTGGTTCTTAGTCCTTGCCAGCAGAGGTGGGTGCTCAAAAGGTCTCATCAGCCATTTCACACCATATATTGTGTCTTTAATCCAGTGTAGGCAATTGCAGCATCAGTCAAAATGTATTATTCTAGGACTTCCTAGGAGAAACAAGAATTTTTCATTCTGGTGATATGCAGCATGACCTTCAACTCTTAACACCCCAAAATAAAGTTTGTCTGAACTTTCCAATTGATGTAGCCAGACTGCAGTACAAAGCATGAGGGTTTCTCATGATCTGAAGCTTGTGCTCTCCAGTTGTTTATCACCTGAAAATACAATGTCTGTTCCCTGATATGTCAGGGTATGGGCACTATTTTTTGTCCGATGGCTCAGCTTGACTTTTCAATGACTAAAATTTACATCACGGTTTTTCAATCATATAAGTTAGTTCTTAGCCAAACTTCAGATGCCTTTGATCTCTGCCCATGGGTTAACTGCTTTGAGGAGTCTCAAAATTGTTGGTATTGTTAAACAGACAACACATTTTTCTTTCGATTAGACACCGAGGCTAGCACAACTGCCTGCTTTTCAGAGTTATCTGAGCAGCTTTCTCAAGTGCTGGAAGCTTACCCTTGAATATGACAGGTATAAAACATGTTTTCTGTGTCTGTGTATCTTTCAGTCAAGTGATTGATCTGCTACATTAGTGCAAGCTTCAGCGTTGTCACCCTGGCACTTGCAGGCTGAGCTATATGCTCTGCAAGGGGAGATGACAGAGTATGAGATTACCAAGGACACTCCTAGGATGGAGTATTCACCGATAGAAACCTTTGTATCATTTGCAAATATATGAATTTGGTTTGTATACTAATAAGCACAAAATGTCCGTAACAGAAGTTGTTTTCAAGGACAACCACAGAGGAAATACTCTTGCAGCTTGCAACCTGAGTCATGTCACTCAGCATCTTCTCTTCAATGTGTATTAACTTCTCAGAGGTGTTATCAATCAGCTGGTTAAAAACCTCTGCTAATATTATTTCAACAGATCTGTAAGGACAGACAGCAAATACATGAGGAATGTGGTATGAGCTGTATTTTGTAATTTTTCCTTAATTTTTGAAAATGAATGCAAAAATGATGAAGATACATTGCAGAAGTAGGGCAGAGCATGGTATATTTGTTCATTTTATTCAAGGTAGTGATAATTCCTAATGAAAGTAGGCAGGAGAGCAAGGCCCAATCAGTTAGTCCCAATAAGGTGTTAAGTATAGCTTCTCCTGGGCAGCTGTTCCTTCCGGAATAGATGTGGGCAGGAGATGACGCTGGGAGACACCCTGGTGCTGCTTACCTTAGGTGTTTTCTGGAAGAGCTGCTGAAGGAGCTGCATGTTCTCAGGGCTCAGGGAAAGTGCTCTCTTCTGGTGTAGAAGTAAAGTAGGGATAACCCCATCGCATTTCCCCTCCCGGGCAGGGGAGAGGCGAGGAGGCTGAGCGCTGGGTCCCTGGCACTGCCTGGGGTGTGTTCCTGGCTCCCAGGCTGGCAGCAGCGGCTGAACTGAGGAGTGCTGAGTCCAAAACTCTGTGAGATTGTATTTTTGCCTAAAGAGGGAATTAGCAAAATATGACTTGACTTTGCAAATCAAGCAATTGATGTGGCCGGTTGTGCCACGTGGCACGTTTGGGGCAGCATGCTTCATGGTGTGCCCCACGCTGGGTACCAACCAGAGTAAATTCATCTGCAGTTTTTTCTTCAAAGAATCAGTTCTGTGCGTCTCAAGCTTTATGCTACTGCTCATTCCCCTAAATGTGGAAAGCAACTACTGTTAGCTCCAGTATCTGGTTAGTAATCTAATCTACTGAATTTCAAGGCTTTAATCAGCCCTAAGTATAGAGTAACCACCTCTAGTAAGAACAGTCACAGTACAGAGTAAACAGCATACATTCAGTGCGGGGAGATTATCGCCCTTGTTTTGCCTTGTAGTCATTACATGCAAAAAAGAAGGAAAAAAAATCTCAATAAGAGCTAAACAATAGTCTTAACACCTGCAAAGTTAAGAAATGGTAAATAGCAATTATAACTTGAAAAGGATTTTTTACTGTGGCATTTGAAAATGACTTATTTGGAAACGAACATTTAAAGAGAAACAAAACTTAACTGTGTAGTAATGGAAACAATTTTATACAAAAAACCCAGCACTGCAGTACCTGTAACCTTGACGAACTAGGCAGAAGCAGGCGCAGTGCGTCCTTCCCTCACCGTCTTGCTAATGCAGCACCTGGTCTCAGTGTGGCTGTAACATTAATTCAGGATTTGGGACCTCTTTTTTCTAAGTCTACTGGCGCCACGGCAGCAGGTGGCATTGACCTGCTGGGAACTCGGCAGAGTATGAATTGCCAGAGGAAGGTGGGGAAAAAAGATATCTTGGAAGTTTGAATGGCAGCTGTCAAATGTGCAACTGAGACCAATCTCTGTCTAATTTGCCTCAAGAGATGAGAAATTCCTTGGTGACATTTAGTTGTATCCCCAAAGGTGGCAGAGGTTAGGTTTTCTGGAGACCACTTCTCTGAAGTGCCACAGAGTAAGTATTCAATTCTCTTTCCTTCCAAGAGACTCTGGGCATCTTGTTGAAATACCAAGGAGACAGCAGAAAGTAGAAAGACATTAAAAGGTTGTTAGGAAAGTTTAAGAAAGTGGCATTTAGCAAGTGTAACAGACTTGCATCAGATGAAACGCTAGCCTTTACGCTGATTGTTGCATGTGAAGATCACCAGGAATGTTTTTTAGTGAAATGTTGCAATTCTTATTTGTCAACAGACTTTACTAAGGGGTTATCCATTGAGTAAAACACAGGATGCAACACATCCCTCTTACATTGCAAGATTGCTAGAGTAAATGAATTCTTTGAAATTATAATAGGAACTGCAAACACTAATAGGTATCTCCCAACTTACTTAATTGCCAGAAGTGCCCATAGGGAGAAACCTCTGGAGAAAGAAGAATTTTCTTCATTAGTGATTGTGTGGTGTTTCTAGAAACACAGAAGCAGTGGGATTTCCCTGACAAACCTCTGCCCCTCTGTGCTGCTGCCGAGTGCCTTCTCGCAGAACCAGTGGAATTTGCTGACTTGCAGATCTGTGCATTATGAAGGGACATCTTAATTGGCAGCTCCTGGGGAACAGCAGCTCACCCCAGCCGATGCCCGAGGCGTGCTGAGATGAGCGCCGTGGGCTGTGTCGAGTCAGGACGCCGTCTCCCCGAGGGGGCACGGGTCCTCCCATCCTGCGCCTAACCTTCTTCTGAAACAGCGAAAAGCTGGAAGTTGCCTATAGTGGAGATTTGGTTGTTCCTGGGTTTTGCTTGTTTGCTTTCAGAATAACCTTGCTGTTGAACTTTGGGGATGGATGTCTTTTTGGAAAGAAAACAAACAAACAGGTATTAAAAGAACTTCAGGCTTTTTTAAAATCAGTGTTTTAGCCTAACTCTGCCACCCCCCCGGAGTCCAGGCTCTCTATCAAGGGAGGAATATTCCCGTATGGGATTATTCCCTGGTGCTAATGTGCTGACTGGCTGAGAGGAAAGCTTGTTAAGAGGATGTTTCCTGAGTTCCTCCAGTTCTCCTCATTTACCCCTATTTGATGCGGGCAGATTTGGTATGAAGACAAATGCACCTTTGGTGCTTAGGAAGTGCCAGTATCTACTGAAATAACGAATTAGATTACTGCCATGAAGCTTGTTTCACTTTGTGATGTGCATGTTTAATTATTTGACAGGTTTTGATAAAAAGTACAACATTTAAGTGTCTGTATATTCATAGCATATGGCTCAATGAACTGCTCTTTATGTATTCATGCCTTATAAATGGCTCTGAATGCACATCTAACAAGGGACTGTATTAGGCATAATAGGATAGGTACAGCAAAAAGGAGAATGTTTCAACTGGCATCTAAAAGGCATCAGTTTCTGTATGGGATGACAGTGTGAAAGTGCCTCTCAGAATAACCCACAGAAAATGCAAGAGATGAGTTAAATGTGAACCCAGGAGGAAGGTCTTGAAGATTGTGCTTGCAGCAAAAATCTGATCAATCGAGAACAGAAAGCGAAACAATGGTAAAGCCTACCAGCTAAGTAGGTCACCAGTTAACAAGACGGTGACTCACACAGAGAGGGAGAATTTAATTTTTAAACCCCAAATCCTGAGTTTGCTTGAAATAAAACTTATATATAAATTTAGCAGCTGGTCAAATAAGATAAAAATATTTATATTCTTTCATTCTACTGTTTGCATTTTTTATTATATTTACTTATACAATGTTTTAATAACTTTTAACATTTAAGTCTTGATTATATATGAATTCTTTGTGTTGCTGTTGTTCCTACATACCCAGCTCAGGGCTCACATGACCCAGTAGCTGCTTGAACAATGGTAGTTGTTCCAGGTGGTGCAGTGATACATGTCTTCCAATTTAAATCGCTTAGTATGGGAGCAAATGTTTGGCCCTGAGAAGACATGCATTGTTTTTTTGGCTAGTGTTGTTCTGTATCATTCTTTGGATGCTGGACTAAAATTTCTGGGAGAATGGACTGGTCTGTGATGTCTGCAGCCACTGCCCTTCCCAGGTGTCACGCAAGTGTGAAAAAGCACGTCCAGCTGGCCCGCTGTCATGCAGCTTGGCTTTGTTTCCACCGGCTGAATGAATGCCACAACGCTCATTTCTCTGCCACATATAGATATGTAAAGTTGATAGATTCAAGTTCTTTGTGTCCTATCTATTCGTAGATGTAATATAAAAATATATGTGTGTGTATGAAAAGCATGATATATAAAACCACTGATGTATTGCCAGAAAAAGTAGCTGCCCTATCAATTTAACTGGTATATCCTTTACGTAGCTTAAAGGATGTACAAAATATAGCTGAGGTGACATAATTCAGATCAATGCTTTCCTAACGTATTTGTTACACATGAACAGGCAATATTTTCATGCATTACTTTTTCTCCAAGAACAGCTCTGTGTTCACTTGAACCCCAGTTAAACTCTTTCTGTGGTTATAATTAGTATTTTATCTTATTGATTAATGGAGAAGGATCTATAAGGCATATCTTAAAATCATTTAGCAATAAACCACTGTGTAATAATAGTGTCTCTGTAATATTTTTAATAATGACACGAAGAACTTATTCTTCCTTCTCAGATGTCAACACTGGCTTTCTGTTAATGAGAGGGAAATTCATTGCGGATCTGTCTAGCCAGTCTGCACTTCTGGTAGTCCCTAACCTGAACGGCTGAGCTGTTTGCAGCTAAGGGTTCAGTCATGGAGGGAAGCACTTAATACTGATGATAACCCACTAATATATGATATCTTGCCCCACTGGTTTTTTTTGTCTGCTACACAATTTTGTGTTAGTGGAAAAATATCATCCAATTTTCATGCCTGTAACTTCTTTCACAGAGCAAATTTTTTCTGTAGTATTATTTTTAATTGTTATATCTGCTAGTTGGCAGAGGGTCTGAAACAGCCCCTCGGTCTGAAGGCATGGGCAACAAATGGGCTAGAAACAGGCACGGAAAGGAAGTTATTGTCCACACCAGCCCAGAGGAGAATACCCCGGTGCCCATTTGTCAGGGTGCGCTGTTTTAAAACTAAGTGTGCTAAATGGAGGATGCTCTTTTTTTTGGTCTACAGAATGATGTATCTTGTTATTTTTTGGTCCCAAGCTGAGCTGAGATAAGCCTACGTCATCCCCTCTTAAACAGTATAAAACATCCACGTGAAGTTGTGCACCGATTTAATCGGAATAGCTCTTCCAAACTGTTGAATTCTAAATTGCAGCCCGTGACTAAAGGTGAAATTCTTGCTATTGTACTTAGGCTTCTGCTTCTGCATTATCCAGACCAACTCATTCTCATGAGGTTTTTAAAGGCATCCTTGAGAGATAAGCTCAAATTCTAGACAGTGAAAGGAATTCAACTAGCAGTAAAATGTTCTATGTCTGGGAGACGTTTGAAAAGAGAGATTTGAACCCTCACCAAGCTTTCTTAGTGGTTGGCAAGAGAGGTATCTGAAGAAATCCTTCAGTAGGGAAGGAATGGAACAGGAACCAGGAGAATATTTTAAACAAAAGCAGAGTAATTTTTGTGAAGAATTTAAAACAATTTTGCATGCAAGCAGCTTCTCATTTGCACCTTTCCAATCAAAACCATCTGTCTTGTATTAGCCAGTCCATGGACAGATGCTCCATTTGTCGTCTTAGCACATGGCAACGCCAGACTCTCTCAAATCACAGGTTTCTTTTAGTAGTGATCTCTTGATTGCTTTTTCTCCATCACACCTACACTACCTGATAGCGGCTAGTGCCTGATACCACCATAGCTCTCTTTCAGTTTAGTCTGTCAGTTTTGCAGGGAGGGCAAGGCACTGTCTCTTCTGTACGCATGGCACACAGCTGGGGAGTGCTCCGTTTTAATCTGAGGATCGTTCCTCCATTGAGCCACACCTGCCCGGGTCTCCACTGTGAGAGACGACGCTCCTTTGGACCATTGCAAAGGTTAAGACAGGGATTATGGAGGTGGGGGGGAAGCTGTATTTGCATTCCCTTCTGGTAGATGTTTTTGCAACTATATGCTTCTAGGCATTAGTCTAAAATAATGAAATGCATATGTATTTTTAGAAATTATGTGAATTTTAGATTAATTAAGAATGTAAGTTCCAGGCTCCTTCTTTAGATGTGAGCTGTTATTAATATTTATAAAAAACTATTACATATTAATACATTCATAATACATAAGATATGCAGCACTATCGGTTTTAATAGATTTTTTAGAACATCATTGTAACTGTGAGGATGTTCTCCTCTGTCCTTCTTAGAGTTGAAAGAGTAATCATATGGATTTATTCTCCCAATGTTTATACAAGATTTTTTTAAAAGACTGCTTTTTAATTACCTTGCCAGTCTATCAATAAAAGGCTGTAGGCAATGTAATTTCAGCTGCAAGTAGTTGTATAAACTGCAATCAGAACACTCAAGGAGCAAAATGGCTGTAGGTATGAATCTGATTGAATCCAATATGCAACGCTGGTGCTGAAGAATGTGAATGAATGTGGGGCTCGGGCTGCTCTGGAGATGACCCGTGGAGGTTTGGAAGCCTCCTTAGAAGCACGGCACCGTTCTGAGAATACCATGGGTGCCTCTGCCACACGGCACACCGCACCAGGAGGGCTTGGCTGTGGCCTCACGACCAGCCAAGGGTCTGCTCTGGTTCAGCTGTAAAAGTGGTCAGGGGCTACTACCAGGCTAAGTGATGTCTGGCACACGTCGCGTGTCTCGCCACTGGTTTCTAGCCGTTGGTTGTAAAAGGAGTGGGGGAAGGGACGAGAAATGCTCCCTGGGTAGAAATACCTGCAGTGAGGCTGTGTTAGTCATTCTCCAGCCAGTGTATCCCCCAGGCCCTTCAAAAGGCTGCCTGGGGTTTAAAGGCAGAGCACAGCTTGGAGCAGAGACTGTGGTACACGAGTGGTCTCCAGCCTATAACTTTCATGCATACCAGAAATGGCTTGAGGCTTGTTAGCTGGAATTGAGTTGCTTTTTCAAGGAGGAAAAAGAGGCTTCTATTTTTCAGTCCTTCAGAAAGTGTCTGTTTTAAAAAATACAGCAACTAAGGTCTGGGCCTCTCATCACAGTTTCCATGCACGTTTGTACCGGTGTTTGGCTAAACTTTGCCAAACTCCTTCCTCTGCAGTAATTAGGATTCCGTATTTTTTGAAATCTTTTTAGCATTCCTCATTTCAAAGTTAATTTGCTTTCAGAACAACCCAATTAGAGGTGAATCACTCTATATATGTGCCATTCTGCACTAATTGCTTTATTTGATCATTTTATATTTATAAGGTAAATGCCTTATTTTCTTTAGAAGGGAGCTATCACTGCCTCCCACCTACTGCATCTCAAGGTCTTTTCCATTTTGTGGTTGGCTATTAGCAATAAAGAATAAAGTTATTACACGGTTGTTCAGAAAATTATGTAATTTGCAAAAGAATCACACTAAGAAGCCATCACATACTGTTTGAAGGGAGGCTGCACGAAAGACTCAGGAGACCAGCGTGGGGAAGCTGTGCTTGTCCTGTTTGACATCACGGGCATGGGAGCTTGGATCCTGCTGCGGTACCTGCTGGATCAAACCCCTGGTCCAGGAGATGTCTGTGGCGCTGAGGAGAGATGAGATACCTCTTCCCGGCCCCAGCTGATCATAGTGTTCGTGCTAAACTTTAACTGCACACGTGATCCCATGTCCTGGACTGAATTATTTTTCTGGATTGAAATATGTATCTCCTGGTTTCACAGTAAAGGTACACAAATAGTTAAGGGCAAGCCCTTTTTTCTGTGTTTTGTTACAAGAGTTTAGGATTAATTCTGAATTGGTCCACAGTGGTCTTAAAATAAAAATAACTTTAAAATATTTTGCTATTAGCATATGTTGGCAAGAATAAGCACGAAACCAGGCCTGGTTTTCAGTCAGCCTCACAGTGTGAGAGCTCCAGCTCTAAATGTTCACAGCATGTTCTTTAGGCTGTGTTAATATACATCAATTCTCGCAGACAAATTAACATTGAACATTTGCAGTCAGAATGTTTATTAGCTGGGTCAGCTGCAGTTATCTTGTTGTAAGTGTGATTTTACCCAAACCTTTCCTCTGACTCCTGGTTTTCTCTTTGGAGTGGGTCACTCTGACCATGCACCCACACCTTTCTTCTAAATCTATCAAATCAGAAGAAAGGCGAGGATGCTTTAAGTCCACACCTAGGAAGAGAGAAAATCTAAATCTAAAATTCTGAGCAGTGGGGGTAACAGTGAAGCAGAGAGTGGGTAAGATGCCAGATTGACTAGTGGAAGCAGCTAAGGAGCCAGCCCTGGCAAGAGTCAGATGACTATGCCAAGCTGCATTCATGTGGCATTAAAAATACCTGTTTCCTTAAATAACACAATGAAAGGTGATACCATACTTTGGAGCCTGCAATAAGTTTTCATGGGAGAGAAAGTAAGTTCTATTTTTTTTTAAATTAGATGGATAAATCAATATTAGGTAAGTTTTCTGGTGGTACGTATAACATTGACACTTGAACTTTTGGTTTATTTACAATTTCAAGGATACTGTAGCCAAATTAGTAATATAAAAATTGCTGTCTTGTAACATTTCAAAGTTGCAGGCAGCAGTATCCATCTCTAGCAGAATCCCATCTAACAAGCCAGCAGCAAGAAAAGAAATTGGCACAAATTCAATTCATTCAGGCTGGAAATAAGATTGAGAAATACCATCACCTTAATTCATTATTATTTTCACCATGTGAATTGTAATCTTGTCATTATCCTTTATGCCATCCTTAAGATAATTCTGTTCTCTGGGGAGTTTCAAATATTTCTTGCCAGGTAGCAGTGCTAGAAATATATGTTACATATCAGCACACCGAGTACTGTACGATAATTACAGGGGACATGCAATCTCATTTAAAAACCCGGGGAGCACCTGTATAACCAGGGAAGGCGCTGTGCTCGTTCTGCTGCATGGTAACTACTAATGTTGTTGTTATACAGGTGTGTATTAGATGAAACTGTTTGCTCATTCCATTATGCATTTCCCTGGTAATCATAACTACAGGCACAGAAAGCTCCTGGGACACTAGCAGGCTGTAGGAAAGTATTGAAATGCACTTCCTTACCACCAGCTGTGTTTGAAATAAGAAGCTTTTGTGAGTAATTTCCAAACCCACTGGACCAAACAGCAGAATGGAGAGACCCCTGAGCCTGTGGAACAGGGAAAGCTCGAGAAACACGTTGGAAACTTTTGTTCTTTTGGCCTTGATCCAGCAAAGCAGTGTGTATTTAACTGGAGAGCCTGGTTCAGAGTCCCTGCTGCAGGGGCTAAAAGCCAGGCCCGGTCCCTTCAGTGTTCAGAGACTGGGGATTGCAGGCCCTGTGCAAGGAGCGGTTTTTATTAAGCAGAGCGGGTTGTTGTGTTAGAGGTGACTGGAAAAGGAGATGCTTTGTAAAGTGACCTTCTCTGCACTGAAAACTCCTTGCAGACAGGAGCACGGGTGGGGGGACCAGGTGGGCAGGGGAGGCAGGCCGGGAGGAGCCGATCGAACCCCTGTCCTAGGGCCCAGACCGCAGATACAAATAACATCTTCCTTCTTTGGGGCCAAAGCTACGCCAAAGGCCGAGTGCTTCTGCAGGCTGGGGCAGGTGTTTCAGCAGGGGTGTGGAAGGGCAGCTGCTGCCCAACGTGGGCCCTCTGCTCCGGCTCTGCCGTGGCCCGTTGTCTGACCCTGGTCCCCTTCCTACCCCTCCTCGTGGCCACCAAAAAGCAAAGTCAGGGGAGGAGGAGCATGGGTGGGCAGAGCCGTTTGCTCCTCTGGTGTGGTGGAAGCCACCTGCCCAGCAGGAGCCGGGGTGGCACTGGGGGCAGGTGCCTGTCTGTCCACCCCTGCCTTCATCATACCTGACAGCTTTGTCCCAGCTTAGTAATCAGAGGCGCTGGGCTGAGGCAAGGCTTGACAGCGTGATGAAGAACATATGCTGATGTGTAGGACAAATTGCTGTAGCAAAGCTGTGGTAATAGCTTGTAATGCAGAGGGAAAATAAAACAAACACCACCCGGAAGGTGCGGGGAGGGCGTGTGTCCCTGCGGCCCTGGGCTGAGACCCTGCGGGTGCTGCTCCCGTGGCTGCCCCGGGTCCCCACCAGCTGCCAGACCCCTGGCAAACAAGAAACTCCTGCATCTAGATGGCTGTAAAAATACATGATGGGGAATATCTGTAAGAGCATCAATCTTCATGAGTGAGGAGAGGATGGAGTAGGGGAGTCACAAGTGAGTTATCCTGTCACTCCTGACAAATGAAGATAAATTGTGTAACGCTGGCTATTTATTTATACACTTTACTGGGTATGCATATGGGTATGAGCAGGAGAAACAGCGTTATGTCACATACGTAGTTGTGTGCTACAAAGGGCTTTTGTGAGGGTGAGTTTTGGATGGCTATTGCTGCGTATGGTCAAAACAGTCAATGACTTGTCTCCACAGAAAGCTTCAGATGGCAAATTTCTCATTAGTGGGTGAGGGAGGGCAGTAGCTGGAAACAAGCCCCATAGCTGCAGTGATGTTTTTGGTCCCTCGGGGGAACCTCGTGTTGCTCAGCGGGGCAGCACGGCAGCTCTGTGCCCTCCTGTGAGGATGGAGTGCACAACTGTTAGGGGAAGTTACAAACTTCTTTTCTACAAGAAAACCTAAAACCAGGGGACAGACCAGTCCCCCTGTCTTTGAAAAACAAACAGTGGGTGGAAAAGGGGTGGCATATTGTAGAAATACTGCTTTTTCTTTGTTAACCAGCTTGCATGCACATTTCTTTCTATTGGTTTGCAACTAACTGGCCCCTGGGCAGGAGAAAGATAATATTTGCAACCACTGCGCCGACATACAGAATTTGACACCTTTGACTCACACATGCGCTGCCTGATGGCCTAATACCTCACTTGTACATGGAAATGAGTGGGTGGGAGAAGTTCTTTTTGAATGGATACTGTACTTGCATGTGTCAGGAGGGGATTTCTGAACACAGAACAAGCACGGGTTTCTGCTGGGGACAGGCTCTGGGGAGGAGCAGTGTGACTCTGTTAGAGGAGCTGAGCATACCCAGAAAGGAGGCGGAGGGCTGATGGCCGAGCTGTTTGGGTGTGCTCTGCCCGCGATTACATTTTCAGTTTCATGGTGCGCCACAATAGAAGCTCTCTGCCCAGACCAGGAATATAAAAATATTTCTAAGCAGAGGGAGTTGATTAGGGAAAAATCCTCATAGTTGTGCTGGATCTGTGCTCTCATCAGAAGTAAATGAATAGAGTTAAACTCCTGTTGTCTCACATCGGAGCAAAAAGAGGCTCCTTTTCAGCAGACTGCTATCTCAGAAGGAATTGTAGATGCAAATAACAATACTCGTGTCATATCCTGATTGTTTTCAGCAGCTGACTATGCTAGAGTATAAGCATCCATTAAAAATGAATGTCTGCATTAGCTGGTGACAAGTTTTGAAAACTGGGCCCATAGCACTATGAGAGATTTTATCTGCTACAATGGCTATGTCAGAGCTTTGTCAATCCTGTGGTGGTGTCAGGAGAACTGATGAACCTGATGTGCTAGCGTCCACTCTGCAGCCTCACCTCTGCTAGGCTGGGCTTAGCCGTGCTCTCAGCTGTGGGGTATGCTTGTAGCCCATGAGCATGGCTGGACCCTGTGTGCTTCCCATGCTGGAACGGTGCAGCTGGCTTCAGAGAGCAGCACCCACAACAAATGAGCTGTGGCCGGGCCACGTCAGGGGATGTGCCCTGCAGAGCTGATGCTCACAGGACATGTTCCTCGCCTTGTCTGGAGCATCTGGCCCTTAAACTGCATACTCCCCTAATCAGCATTTTCAAAGGCCAACTGGCCCCATGCACGCTGATCTGTCGTCTGTGCCCAGGTTTCAGTGTCTGTCGTGCCAGGTGATTCCTGGAGCCGCCCTGTGGGTGTCACGATGGACTCCTGTCCTTGCAAATGGAAGCAGCCGTCAGTCATTCTGGGGCGCTCGACCCTTCCAGGGCTCTGATCCAAGTCTATCGATCACGTCTGCCTTGCGCACGGCCGCCTTATGAGCACTGAGGTGCTCCTGCGCTCGCTTGGCTTGGCCACCACCGCGAAGACCCGGCAGCATCTGCTGCCTGTAGTGCTTGAAATGTTTTAACTGTTGGTGGCACTTTGTTTTCACTTGTAAGTCACTGCTCTTTTAGTGGCAGTTGCTGTTGATAACCTGCTTCTCTGGCTGCCGTGGGACCACGCACGACCCGCCGCCCACTGAACATGCAGAGTCTGAGCAGTGGTACGGTGGCATTGTGGCTCTGGTGTTACCGCCAGCGTATCTGGGGAGACGTGATGCTCCCAGCTGAGCTCCCTTTGGCAAGTACTGATTTGGGGGTTGATTTTTGCTCCTGTTTGGTGAGGGAATCCTGGACAAGTCCCACAGGCTGAGACTGGGTCTGTGCATGGTGTTTTGGGATGGGCAACCTGAATGCATCGGCACGGACCGTGAGCAGGAGAGAGCTCTGAGATTCTGTAGAGGAGCTTAAAAACTGATGTAAACTGCCAGTGCGGCCACAGCCTGCCTGTGGAATGCTAGGCAGATCTTTAATTATTCCAACAAAAAAATCACATATCCATCAAACAAAATGAGACCAAACAATCCTTATTTTGTTGAATTTGCTATTTGAAATAATTTATTTCTTAAGTCACATTTGTTTGGATGGAAAATATGATATAATAGATGGCTTCCCATGAAAATTTGTGTCTTATCTAAAAAGCAATGAAAATATTTCCTCCCCAACTCTCCTTAGTCTCTTTGTCACTCAGTTACATGTGCATATATGGTCCAGTGTGGTGTCTGAAAATTCTCAGCTTCCTTTGTCAAGCAAAATACAAAACTTAGAGCTGATATCATCACTGTCAATGAAGAAATTGAAATAAATGGAAATAAAGCTATTTAAACTCCTAGATAATATTAATGCAGAACAAATGGGTGTAAACGGGCCAAGAATAAGTTTAGATGAAAAATGAGAAAGAAAAATCAGCCTGTAAGAGGAGAGAGAACCTGAAACAGCCTTCCAAAAGAAATACAGGGGAATAAAAAAAAAAAAGGCATCAGCAATTATCAAGTATATCTTCACTTTATACGTTACATACCAGGATTATATGGCGGGTCTGAAAGATCATAGGAGACTTTTTCTAGCTGATGCTTTCTGGGATGGATCTCTTTGTTTTCCTGAAGCCCACAGCACTGTGAAGATTGAAATCTGTAATTTTGAGAAATCTGTATTGTTGGAACAAAGCACTGAGAGAGTGTAATCCCTGATGTTTTGCAGTGTTTGCAGCACATGTCTAATCGAGGGAGTCATGAAGATGCAGAATGTAGGGGCCTGGGAGAGCATCATGCACTTTGCATTATGCATCTTTGTAGATGCAGATTTATTTTCAAATTAACCCTCAGCTCAGTGGAGCCCTGCTAATCCTTTTATAAAGGCATGAACTGCTAATCCAAGTCTTGCACTGGGCTTGCTGCGGTTTGAGCCTAGATTAGTTTTCATGTTTAAAATGAAATTTGTATTATTTGTATCAAGAGCGTAGTTTAAATTGGAAGTGACTTTTTGCAACTCTGGAGAGGTTTCCTGGGAGAGAGCTAGTATGGAGTCTTGCTTCCAAGCTGCTTCCTAAAATAGAAGGCTGTAGCAGATAAGGTAACATGTCCTTCAGTTTCCTGGGATGTGGATTACAGATGGCTTCTGCTTATGGAACAGTAAAAAGGTGTTATGCTAATACAGTATCATGACTTTTGCCTGCGGCAGATAGTGCAAATGGGGATCAAAGTATGGGAGAGACTGGCGTGGTATGGGCCTGGAATAGCTAACAAGTGACATGTCGGAGGAGGTGTGCACATAGCCTGGGCTGTGTCTGATGGTTACCCATTATCTTCCATCAATATGTTGATAAACTGTTATCGCTAAATTATCCTCAGTCTAATACAAGCTTCACATCAGCCGGGTATGAAATCCATTACTGTCTGTCATACCGCTTGGCTAATGGAAGGAAACCCTATTTTCTCCATTAGATTTTGGTTGGATCCCTTTATCTGCCGATTATTTCTCCTGTAACTCCTTCTAATGGAATCAGCACTAATACAAAATGACAAAGAATCGGAAAAAATGACACTGAAATTGGGGAAGCTGTAAAAGCCTGTATTGCCCCTACTTGGCCTTGTTAAGGAATGTGAAATCTGAATTAGTTTAAGGATTTGTTCGTTCAGTGACTGATCCCATGAGCTGGTTTCTTTTGCTTAAAAAAAAAAAAGTAATTTTTGTTTTGCAATGAATTCAGTACACAAATGTCATGACATGGAAAAATATTTACTGTGATTAGTGCAATAGCTTCTCTGACTCCTTTGTCTTTATAAAAAGCACATGGCATGGCTGCCTTGTAATTTACTATTGCTTTATTTATTTAATCTTGCTGTTCTTCCAGAGATCATTCCTATCAAAAAAAGGGGTTTGTGTGATCCAAACCAGTCAGCCAAAACCCAAAAACAGTTTGCAAACAACCTAATAGAAATATTAATAAGCAAAAATGTAATGCACATGTGCACCCTCTCAGTGCATCTGCTCTCTTACCAGCCCTGCCGTTTGGGGCGAGGTACCCGTGCGTGCTGTTCAGGGTCCTGCAGTGGCCGTATACATGCCGAGTCACCCTGTGGCAAGCGGCACTGCACAAATGTGATCCATGAGCGATAGCCAGAGCTGTAATCTATGCAGGGAGCTGAGCTTGGCAGTGCAGAGGTGAAGCGAGTCGGACCTCGGGGCTGTTTCGGCAGCAGGACAGCTCAGCTGCGCCTTGACCTTTTGCAGCCCAGCCGCCTGCCTGAGCAGGCAGCATGGAGCGAAGTGGCTGCAAGCCGCTGCCAATTGCTAGCAGAGGTTTGAAATCCTGTCTTGCTGCAGGAGTTTCACACAGGATGCCATGCCAGGCAGCGCTGATTACAGATGTTCACAGGCACTTAACATTAGCTGCAGGAGCTGGGGCTGTCGCCGAAGGAGGCACACTGATCTCTGAGCATTAAGGAAGGAGGCTCATCTTAGAGGGCTTGCTACATGGCCCAGCCTTTGCTGACTGCTAGCTAATAGCACTGAGGAAGAAATGCACCACAGGCAGCGTATGCCCTGCCGGCTTATATCTCAGTGGTGGCAGAGCCTCTGATTTACCGTGAGTAATACATAAAGGGTCTCATAAGAAATGGTTAGGGAATACCGCCGTCAGGGGAAGAGCAGGGGAAGGAGCCCTCCTGTCTGGTTAACAAAAGTACTGCCTCTCCTGGCAATCCTTGCCTCTCTGTTTGAGTTGAGTATTTTTCTAACGTTTCTGGCTGGGGACTTTAAAGATTTAGCACATCTGCTTTTTTTAATATTCCATGGGCATATCAGATGAGACCAGGCTGTATAATTTTCTTCCCACTCCCTGTGTGCAGTCACTGAATTCATTTTAATTTCCTGCACCAGTGCCCATGGACTGGGAGCTGGTTTCTGCCACCTGTGAAGTCAATGGCACTGTTCACAAGCTCAGGTGATTAAAATGGTCAGACTCCAGCTAGGCACAGAAAAGTGCATTTTCTCATGTATGTTCTCAGTATAATGCAGCAGAAAGATGCGGGACTGTAGATTGATGCAGAGGGCTGGAAAATGCCTTTAGATGCCATCACCATTTTAGTCTGTGACCATGTGAAGACATGGCAAAGCCAAGCCCGGGAGAGCAGGTATCAGAGAACAGAATGGCCAGTTAATGCCTGTCCATGCCAGAGCTGCCTGCAGGGTGCTCCTGCATGTCAGCAATGTGGTCTGCAAACTGCCTTGGGGTCTGCTCTGCTTAACTGTGTAAGTGAAGCCTTTGAGTCCCAGTTTACTGCCGTGTTCATCACTTTATTGCAGCAGATGAAAGCTGTGAAGCCTAAGGGTACTTGAATCCTCCCAAATCCCAGACCACTAGTTGAGGCTTCCTTGTCCCCGTCCTTCCCTGCTCCAGCTCCAGTGCTGCTTTCTCTTCTCCAAGTGCCTGACTGCTGTCCTCGGACGTTCTTTGTCCTCCAGCAATTCCTGCAGACTGCAGGTTTCTTCAAGATGGTAGTTTTGTTCTGTCTCCGGTTTTCACTCCTAGTCTGTTTAGTGTTTGCAGAAAAAAACAGAGACAAAAGGACTTGGCCAAATCCCAAACAAAAGCAGATGTGAGAAGAGTGCTTCGTTTCCAAGCTGCAGTGCTGACCCTGGGAGTTTTTCTTGTGCTCTCACTGATACACACTTCTGACTTTAATCTCTAAAGTTTGTCTGCATGCTGGCTCTGAACTGATTGCTTTTTCTCTTGTGAATCTCTAACAAGCTTTTGCTTCCTTAGCAAAAATGTAATCCTGATCAAAGTTCCCNGGGGGGGGGGGGGGGGGGGAAGCCCACCCTGACAAACCACAGCATCCCCCCTCTTTGTGTGTACTTGAGTTCTTCATTTTACAAACCCTTTTCTCATGCTCCGTTTGCATATTTGTGGGAACCTCCAGGGTGTTTTGCATAGGAAGTCAGAACAAGGCTCATGCAATGCTTGCACACTATTTAAATAGGTGTTGGCATATTGTGGCTAACAGCAGGCTAGGGCCGGAGGGAGGAGGAACACTTCCCCTTCCCACTGAAGGAGGATCTCTGCTTCCCTCTTCATCCTTGGGCTCCTGCGCTGAGCAGAGTCCCTTGGTGTGCCTGGGCCCTTGGAGACGGAGCCACTGTCTCCTGAAGAGCGTTAGAATTTACTAGAAATAAATAAAGTAAATGAAGGGTGTTTAATGGGCAATTGAAAGGTCAGCACAGATCACACCATATCATTTGCTGTTCTTGAAACATCCTTTTCTGGTTTCTTGTTAATCCCTAGACAGACAAGCCACAAGAGCATTAGTTCTCTCTCTCCCTCTTTTTCTCCCCTCCAGCCAGCACCCGCAAGGCCCTGGATTGTCACTGCTGTAACCAGTTGTACAATCTCTCCTGCTGCAGATATTAATTTTTTGTTTATAGAAAAATCCATAAGGTTTGAGTTATCAAAAGCTGTGTGCACTAGTGGGAAAGACACAAAATCAATGCTGAAATATTGCCTTATTTAATGGCTGCTGTAAATAGCTCTGTTATGATTCTTTAGTAGAGGTAAATTATGACTGCACAAGAGAGGTCAGTTGAACGTACTTGTTTGCAGCCTGCACCCCAGCAAGCCCATCCAGCTTACCTTGCCGTGGTAGGCATTAGCTGACAGAAGTTTGAGAGATCTTAGTTCATGGGTTTGCCATCACTCACATGGGAAAACAAAGAGGAGTATGGGCTGATTCTGATGGGCTCTCACGGTGCTTTGCTCTGTGTTTATTGGTACTTTCTTGCTGCTGGAGGAGCTAAGCCAGGTTCCGTCCTGCAGGGATGCTGCCGGTGCCAGCCATGTCTCATCGCTGTGCTCTTCTCTCCGGACCCTGCGGGAGCAAGGGGCACAGCCCGCTCCTGCCATGCAGGGGACTGGCTCCCAGCAACTGCTTTGCAGGGATTTCACTTTCCTGGGGGACAGCACAGCCCTGGGAAGGAATTTAATCTCACATTTCTTCACATTTTCTCCTTTTTTAAGGCATGTTTTTAGAAACATCATTGAGGCTTATAAATGAGGCTTTTAAAAGGTTTTCAATACCTATAATTTTTAATGATTTATTTACATATGTAATTGAATGTCATTATCTCCAGCAGAAGTTCTTTCTAGAATATATTTAGGTACTTTGGAAAACACTGGCGTTTCCCTGACATTCCTGAAAAGCCAAGTCCTGGATTGGGGTTACTGTGGTAACCCAGCTGTGTTTCCACCAGCAACAATAATCACTACGGATGGGAAAAAAATAGCATTCTAGGATGCCTTGCTTGAAAGTCACAAGGAATTAGGAAATCCTGCTTTGCATAGCTCCTTGAAGGTCAGACAGGCTCACTCTGCAAGCGGCATTAGTCAGTCCAATCACATGTGCAAACTCCGGTGTCTGAAGGGCTCACAAAAAGCTGATAAGAGTTTTCCCTGAAGTACTGCTGCAGCCAGTCGGATAGCGCCTGCATCGCCTCTGTCAATATTTAACTCTGGGTCGATACAGCTTGATGTTTGGCTTAACAGAACTTAATATCTGCCTAATGTCAGCAAAGTTCTACCAACTGTACCAGTGCACTGCCTGATTTCTGTGGGGAAGGGGTTTCTTGGCTGAGGAGCGACAGAGTGGTGGGGCCTCCCTGCTTCTTAGATGGTGGGAAGGAGCCACAACTCTCATTGCTCGCAGGTGAGGGCTGTGTGAGTGACTCCATCTCCGATTCACCCCAGCCGACTGGGATGCAAACCGAGGTTGGCTTACTGGGGCTGTGCTGGTAAGAGTGAGCTGAATATCAGCGGAGGTGCCTGTCACCGGCACACGGGACTGATTCACTAGGCAGGGCTGCACCGTGCATTAGCAGCAACTTCTCAAGTCAGCCTCATCTGTTGCCTGTCTGTACAAGCTGCCGGGACTCATGCAGCTCTAACAGGCACTAAAGAAGTACAGAATAGAGGTCTGCTGGTTCTCATCAACTTCTACAGAAGGGTGGTCCTGCTGGTTTTGTTGTCTGTTTTGTTTTGTTCTCATGAGGATTCCCCTTCTCTCCGACCTGCAGTGATGCAGTGAGGCTGATGCAAGCTGCATGCATAGCTGCTGCCAGCTCCGTCCTACCCTTGAGCTCGACGCCTTTCCTTCCTCCCTGCAGACTGTTTCTTTGGGCAGCAGTTAGCCAGTGAAAGTGTTTTCTTCTTATTATGGTTTTAATATTCATGACACATGCAAATTAGTAAAAAGGTAATTGTCCCAATTAACACTAAATAGGTTTTTCTCACACATCTTGAGTAATTTGATGCTTCTGCTTATCTCATAAAAAGTTTCCTAGTGGAACTGCCTCAGACTCAGTGTTCATACAAGAGCCTGCTGAGCTTCTGTAATTAAGCTGTGATTAGCCAGCTATAAATACATGGTTTTGAATACAACATTGCACTCTTGGGGCAACTGGAGATAATAAAGTGATCAGATCAGTGAACACCTAAGGTGCATCGGTAGTGGTGAGATAAAGCTTTTGCCGTTAATGGGAGGGCAGTTGCAGTCGTTCAGTTCCCACGGACTCTCTCTGAGTTGTGGTTGAGTGCTGGCCCGAGGCCATTAAACGATTGGCGTGCCTGCGGTCCTGATGCTCATGGCTCTCCAGGCAGGTGTCGAGGGAACCTGCCTGCGTGGTGCTGTATGGAATCTCCTCTCTGCTCAGCTCTTCTGACAGGAGCAGTCAACCTAAAAATGGCTTTCCATTAGGATGACTGGTTCCTTCAACATCTGGGTGTCCCTGGCTGTGAGCTTTGGTGAGCTGTCAGGGGCCAGCAGGGCGCAGATGGAGCTCTTGCAGAGGGGCAGCAGCAGGCAATGCGGAAACTCCCCCTCCCTGGGAGCTCTGTGCATATGTACCTGTGCCAGGAACACGAGGGCTC
The DNA here is from genome assembly GCA_013389945.1 of Fregata magnificens. Taxonomy (NCBI): domain Eukaryota; kingdom Metazoa; phylum Chordata; class Aves; order Suliformes; family Fregatidae; genus Fregata; species Fregata magnificens. The sequence goes on along the minus strand of WAAD01017013.1, from coordinate 649,987 downwards.
AGTCTGGATGCCTGCAGCTGGCTTCCATCGCCAGATATCTGGGAAGATCATTTCCACCAGGTGCTTTGGCACGCTGTCCCACCAGCATCCCTTTGTATTTGAGAGCAATGGGAGAGTGGTGGTAAATTCACATTGTGAGGGGGGTGGGTCCCTCTGCTCCCCCTGCCCCCTGTGATTGGGGCTCCGGAGGTGTGTGATGGGGGGGTCCAACAAGCCAGATCCTCCTTTCTACCCAGAACAGAGCATGTCTCCTGGGCTTGAAACCAAGGGCCACAAGGTTGTGTTCATTCAGCCAGAGACATGATGTATCTTGTGGCCTCTGGACCCAACTGCAGCTGTTCATAATGTCAGGGAAGTGCTCTCAAATGAATTACAGCTGATATTTCATCACACACATTATTCGGCTAAAGAATAAACTGGAGGAAGGCAGGACGATTCAGTGAAGAAAGCAAGCTGACAGTTCTTGAATAAATGATTCATTATTCACTCAGCTCTGGCTGTTTAGTGCACTTGCCCCGACTCCTGAACAAAAGTTAGCTCGTTTCAAACCCTGCTGCGTTTCCATTTCTCTACTGTGACCCGATGGGACAGTTCATGAACACACTTACCTTTCGAATTAGAAGTTCTGTCAAATCTGATTCTGTGAACTACTTGCAGAAAGTTCGTATCAGCTGCTAATTTTCATCCCCTTATATCTCAAATACTGTTTGTGAGCTTTCTAACTCAGTGTCATTTTAGTGCACTTCAGGAAAAACAATGTAGGATTATTTGGCAAAAGAGGCAGTTGTCTAAATCACTGTCAGAACAAGCACTTTCTTTTTAGCAGCCTCTTTCCTCCCTATTACTGCTTCTACCGGGGTTGTTACTGACTTGGCCCCTTTGGGCCAGGCACTGGAGAAACAACACGCACAAAATCCTGATGTCCCTGAGCTAAATGGAAGCTCAGTGGTTGCCTTCGGGTGTAGCTAGGTGACTCCACTCAGGCCAGTTGAAAGCAGAAGTCCTTTCAATGTGTCAGAGGTTGAAATCCATGGACGGAGGCAAGCACTGACTTCCCGTGTGCAAGCCCCAGAGAGGAGCTGCAGCTCAGAGTTAGGCTGTCATGCTGGAAAATGTTTCCTTCAGACTGGGAGAAATGTCTGCCTGCCTTTCTACGATGCATATATACCAAGCCAAGTCCCTACTGTTGAGCTGAAGGCAGTTTTTAAGGGGCTTGGGAGAGCGTCATGGATTTTGTAGAGTTGGACATACTGTCATGGAAATGTTCCAGTGGATGTGAATGAGGAAGCAAATGGGGACATTTGAAACTTCAGAAGATTGTGCAAGAGCAAAGAGTTGCATGAAAAGAGGTGTAGCACCAGAGAAGGAATGACAGAGCCCGTGCCTAGATGGAGGGGGAGAAATAGGGAAGCGGAAGAGACATGTAAAGATTCATGCAAGATCAGAACTGAACAAAATATCCAAGCAAAGAAGATGATCCCAAACAAAATTCAGAGAAAGGAAAAGAAAGATTCAGAAAGGGGTCTGTGCTCTGGACTCTGTGACGTGCAGGGAAATGTGGCATGTTCTACACCAGCCCCTGAAAATTAGCAAAAATACCTGTGAACAATTAGATCCAAGCTTCCAGGAAGAAACTTCACCCAGAGGGTTGTGAATGCATCCTACGTCATTGCAACAACACTCGCTTGCTATTCTAGCCTCAGGCAGTGTTAGAATAACCACAGAGAACACTAGCAAGTGTTAGCTTCGGTTTGGGTTGTTTTGCACAAAGAACTGTGTCCGTGTACATGCTTATTCAGACTCGGAAGAAACATACAGTATAGATGGAAAACTTTCCTTTCATTGCTAATTTCTCCATCTGTTCTCTATCTTTGCTTTGTTTGCTTGCAGTACTGCGTGGGTGCTTGTCGGAAGAAGGGTGTTCCAGAGCTGCTGCACAGCTTTCCTTGGTAAACGTGATTTGATAGTCACTTCAAGTGGGGCTTTTGCAGTAATTCTCGCATTTTATTCCTTTATGCTCTGCCAATCCAGCTGAGTCCTGCTGCTCTTCTTTGTCCCTCTGCTATTCCAGTCCAACCCTGCCCCCCACATGAATGCACAGAGAAGTATTTTTTCCAATTTAAAGCTGAGCAATTTTTATTTGTAGCTGTAAGTGGGTCCATTAGTGTTGGTCAGAGGAAGGCTGAAGAACATTTGGCAGATAATTGGGCCTGGGTCCATCAGAAGGTCTTGATGCGGAGCCTGCTGTACTATGTGCTGGTAAAACATCTGTGTAAATAGCTCTGCAGCTGAGGTTTCATTAGAACTGCCCATCATGACACTCCTCTTAAAGCTCTAAATACACCAGGGACTCCTCTGTGTCTACCCAAAATAGCAAGCTCTCCACTTAGCAAGCCCTGTACTAAAACCGGGGTCGTCTCATTTAAATGTTCCTGGCTGTAGGCATGACCTGAGATTCTCTGCTGTAATGTGCTGAGCTATCAAAGCATCACTCTTCATAGCGTCTCATTAGTCTCGGAAGAGGTGAGGCTGGGGGTGGCATCCAGCTGTGTTCCTGAGCTGAGTATGTAATTTTCCAGCCACATCTGGAAAGGGGTAGATATGTAATTGGATGCAAATGGTCATCTGTCACAGACAAAAAAATGTCTTTTCCAGTAGGATTTTCTTTGAAAAAAAGAGTATACCTTTGTATGACAGGAGATAATTCTAGTGTTTGTGGAACTGAGCGACAAAGTCAGATATAATCTCAGACTCTTTCCCCAACTCTGTTCAAATTCTGCTCATTTTTAGCCTGGCATACCCATACAGTTCTTCTGGAGCACCTCACTACCGCCTCATGCCTGGCCCTGGTTTCCCCACACATTTGCCAGCTGCGCCTGTGCCCAGCTCTGCTGCTCACCCCACTACTCTGAGCTCGTGCCTGCTGCGGCTTGGGATGCTTCTGCATCTTGACATTTGTTCATGGCCTAATGCTCACTTCAGCTTCTAGAAACTACGTACTGTTTAAGTGACTGTCAGAGGATCACAACCTTCTTTGAACCAAGAAAATGAACCTTCCCATGTAGTCTGTTAAAAACATTTAACACTAAGAGAAGGGGCAAAACAGAACAGAGCTGATTGAAACCCTTCTGCCTGATGCCTCTCTGCATCTCTTTGCGTAGGGCAGAGTAAGTTCCTCCCGGGTCTCCGTCACCAGTCTGTTACAGCCTGGGCATACCATATGCAGACTGTCCTTTGATTTTTCAAAGGCATCAGTTCTTCGACAGTCACCCGTGAGGCTGGATTGTTCTGCTCTTGTTATTGTCCGTACTCCTGCCCCCTCTGTAAGGCCCAGGAGAGTGTGCCATGCAGACAGGATCCCACTTCATTGTCCATCACCAAATACTGCACATGACCATAGTGTAAGCCTGGGCTATGGAGGTGTGGGGTTCTGTCCCTGCTGGTTAATCTGTAGGGGACTTTATTTAAGATTATTGTTGTATCACTAAGATCAGGTCAGAGGACTTGCTGTTTGCTTGCTGAGACATGGGTTGATGTTGTACAGGATGAATACCAACCAAGTACTGAGTTTTCAGACATGCAGATTTGTTTTGTGGATTATTATCTGTTCCTTCTGTGTGCCACTTAAACTGTCTGTTGTTATGCAAATCTGGTAATGTATTTATGAGTGCACTCCAGAGATTTCAAATGGCATCTAATCTGGTTAGTAGATCCATTCTGCAAGAGACCTGTGTAACATATTCAGCTAAAGATGAGATGTTGGTATTTTATGCGTTTGACTGGAGACAGAAGCTGTTTTATCCCATTCACCAGGCATTACAATGCTCTTACTGACCTGAAACCCATGTAACTGCCAGGAAGAAGAATAAACACACAAATAAATGTGAACAAGCATGTACAACATACTTACAGCTCCTGACAGTGTCTGCATCCCAGTCGCTGCAAACTGTGAACTCGCCTGTTCTCATGAATTAGGCAAGGCTGGGTTGAGTCTGTACCTGGACACGAAACTCATAGGAACAATCACTGGTGACTCTGTAGATGGCAGCACTCTTCCTTTCCGAGCAAATACATCCTGATGTCCAGAAACCTCCGGAGCCCAGCTGACAGCACTACCCACTCATTTCTGACCCCGATACTAGTTTCCAAAGTTTAGGCTTGGGTTTCTCACCAGGGAGTCACCTCCAGGCTGTGCTGAAGTGCTGTACGCTTCTCCTTAGCATCTTTAAGCTATTTCGCTCCATCTGCATAGCTGAATTTGTTCAGGTTTTCATTGCCTTGTGCCCAGATCACTGAAACTGCTTATCCACAGTTACTGGTCAAGGCAATCTTGTCCTGCTATAGCCATTATTTTATGGTTCATTGCATCTTTCCTCTGCTCCCCCACTTCCCCTTACGCTGAGTTCAGCGTATTGGCTTCAGGTGCCTGCTCTTGTCCCCGCTCCCCCTGCAGCTCTTCGTTCAGGGTTAGGCCAGCCCTCGCTTTCATTTGGCTCAAGACGCTGGATTTAGTTGGTTACTTGTTTGATTTGCAAACAAACATAGAGTTTTCCCTTGTTCTGTGCTGCACAATTGACAAGAGCCCCATGTAAACAGCTGTAAAATAGTTTCATTGTTTTCCTCTGTATTCTCTGCTCAAAGAGGCCCTGGACAGGATGATGCCCATGATGCCTGCAGGAGCGCTGGCGCTGCCAGTGTCGTCCCAGCGTGCCCGTGCACCATGGCCGGTTCCTTTCTGGCGTCCTCCCGTCTGTCTGCTGCCTTGTCCTTAGGTTGCGGGAAGTGATGCGTTTTCGTTCTGTGTTTGATAATATAATTATTTTCTTGCAAATAAGCGTTTCTACTTTAGTTGCTGAACTTAAAAACTACGTGTACCCTCTTGGAATGTTCTACTGCAAAAGCTTGTTTCTAGCTAAAATAAAAAATTACAACACAGACGTTTTGATAAAATGGCACATTTAGTTTCTGTTAGTGGATACAAATGTTTCTGACTTTTTTTTAATGCTGCATTAGAATTAGATTGAGGGAAATTAACTCAGAACCATCTTATTGAAATAAAAAATGTTAATTTAAAAGTCTCTATGTTTTGACTCTAAAAATAAATTTAAAAGGCAAATGTCTTCAACAAAGCAGCAAAAGTGTTTGAGTAATTTTTATGAAACACTATCAAATTAATCTTTCATTTGAAGACTATAAATATCATAAAATTCATAATTGTAATTTTCCCCCAGTCATTGTGTATTCTAGAAAGGCAGAGTACGGTGTAGTTCTTGTCTCCGGCTTCTGCGTGGCTCCGGGCCGGCTCCCCTGCCTGCCGCGGCCACGGGAGCCCTCTTCCCACGCAGGGAAGAAAGCACAGAAGGGGCAGAAGGCCCCCCGCTTCCCTGCAATGTCTTCGTTCCCTTCCCTGTAGTCTGATCCCTGTCCCTCCTACCCCAGAACTGGCCCACATGCCACTTTAATGTTCCTTGTCAGATGACAGATTTCAGGAGAGCATTAGTAATTAGGAACTCCACTCTCATCAAGGAAAATAATTAGTGAGAATGCATGCAGTTTACAAAAGCAGTTCAATTAAAGAGAATAACAAGCTTTTTACAGCAACAAAGGAAGGACTAAGTAGACCTCAGTGAGTAAATAAAGCTGTAATCAGTGTGATTAATTTAAAATCTCTGGAAGGCATGAATTGGATTGATATTCCGAAAGTCTAACGTGTCTCATGGGATCTCAAAACAAGTCATTCCATGTTTTAGGGAGAATATGAGGCCTCATTAATTGTGAACAACAAGAAAAAGTAAAAAACTGACAAACGTTATTTTGCTATCAGTTTCTTCAGAAACACAGATTTTGACTTGTGTTTTCTTCATGAGGCTCATAGAAAATCTGTGTATGTTGCCTGGCTAAAATGAAATTAAAGAAAGGTTTAGAAATGGATTGGCTGGCAATTAACCAAGATCATTAAAAACCTCCTTCATCTGAGGGCAGCTGGGAAGCAACTTTGATGGGGAGGGATTTTTTTTGAAAGTAGGGCTGAGCAATGGTATTTTATGGGAGAAAAGGGGCTATACGAAATGGCCAGGCATTATATTGCCACATGTGAGAATAGGCAGAAATTCATGGGCAGAAAGGAGCGTGCAGCCTGCGGGAAGGCATCCGTGGGAACGGAAGGAGCTGGGGCTCCCTGGCTGCCTGGGTCCCGGAGCAGGGGCTGCACGCCCCACGGCTTCGCCTCCAGCCTGTAGTCGGAGGTGTTGGGAGAAGGAAGGGGAAGGTGCAGGTGACCCTCCTGCAGGAGACGGGGCTGACAGCAACCTCAGGAACACTCCCCCGCAGTGGCAGGAATTCAGTCACCTTCTCATCCTCTGCCCAGCTCACAGACTGAGACAAAAATGGAATAAACCTGGCACTTCCTTCACTTTTTCTGTTGGGTGTTTTTTTTTTTTTTTTTTTTTTTTTTTGTCCTGCCAGTATTGTGGGGACTCGCTAGTGCTATTTCTGTTGCTCAAGAAATCAGTGCTACTGGTATTGCTGCCACCGGTATCACTTCTACATCTGAGATCTGGCTTTCCTCCATAGTTAATTTTGGGTTGCAACAAACCCTAAACAGCTGGACAAGAGCTTGGACTGTAAATTGTAACTGGCTTTAATTTAGTTCATTTCCCACAGGTGACTGATGGCTTTATAGCGCTTTACTACACTTTGTAATAATTTAAAGCAGATATTTAGTACATCTATAAAATCTGCTTCACAAAGTACTGGGGAAGAAAAGCAGTATAAATATCTTCTAGCTTTTGGTTGGGTTACAAAGTGTTGACAGGTCAATCTACAAAATAAGTCGTTCTTGGGGGTAGAGGACAGGGTGCTGGGTTCCTGCAGGCACGATGGTGTGAATGCGCTGCTTCTGGGCACCGCAGAGCGGCAGAGGGGATGCAGCCCTTTGTGTATGCAGGGTTGGAGTGTATTTTCCCTAGTCGTGATTGACGTCTGTGCAGGGCATGTCCTGGTCTGTGTCCCGCAGAGGCAGATTTCGATTTAACTGTGCGGTGTATGTTAAAGTGGTACCCTGAGATGTGCATCGGAGGTATTTGCTGTGGGATTTCACTTTTGTTCTTGTTAAAATTGCCAAGTGTGCATTCAGTGCTGACGAGTATAAAGCATCGCAGGGGAAGAACAGGCTGTTACACAACAGTCCCTCTGTCCCATTTCCCACTGCCAGGCAGCCACAAGTCTTCCTCTCGAACACCTTCTACAGAACTGGGCTTTTCTGTAACCATGGCTTTACATGGCAGAGGCCCAACTGCCTGTAAAGATAAGGCCATAAGAAATTACTGTGCTCGAAACAGCCGTTCAGTTCTCGGGGATGCTGTTATTTCTAAGTTAATCCCAACCTCCGCCTCAGTCTTTGTCACTTCATCCTTAAATTCCCTGCCTATTCCTCTCTTTCTATTTCGTGCTGTAAAAATGCCCCATTTCCTTCTAAACCCAGGTGTTATTTGCTGCTTTGGGACCTTAAGAGGGGCCTTGCCCTGCAGGCTTGCTTTGTTTTAGTGAAAAGAAAAAGAATGACCAAATCTGGAACGGCATCCACACAGGAGCATTTCAAGGTCTCCACCTTCAGAGTGGCTTCGCTGTGCTCCTCGTTACTGAACCCTTTTGCTTACAGGCAACCTTTGTTTATAGGGTTTTCTAAGTTTTCTCTGGTCAGATCCAGACAGGCTTAATGCTGAAATCTGTCTTTGAAGCCAGGAAACATCTTGATGACATTTCAGTCTAGAAATGTCACATTCATCCTAAGACAGACAATTCTTGGGTCTGCTTTTGCTGCAAAACACGAGGATTTAATAATTTGCTTTGATTAATATTTTTTATTCTTTCTCATTTTTCTAGTGTTTCCAGTATGCTCAACTTTTCTACTCGGTATTTTTCAGTGAAAAAGGAAAAATCATTTGAGTGTCTTAAAATTGATGACTTACATGACAATTATCACTGAATAAGCACCTCTGGTTACTGGATCTTTCACTTTAGACAAGGCAGCGCATCGCAGAGCGGTTCTGAGCAGTGAAGTGTACAAATACAACAGCCCACTCCGTTTCCCTCATCTCGCAGAGCAGCAAAACCTTGGCATGCATCCAGCGAGTTAGCTAGGCGAAACCTCCTTCTTGGAAATACAAGTTGGTTTCTTCTAATTCAATTATGTTTCTCAAGGTCTCCTCTTGCTAAATGTGGTAAAATTGTGTCTCAGCTGAAGAAAACAAATACTCCAGCACTGTATGCTGTATATCAGTCTCTTGTGGCACCCCAGAGAGAGATGTGCTATTCAGAGCAGCCATCTGAACAGGTAGAAGCAAAACATACTCTAATTAAAAATACAGCTGGATAAAGAGAGTTCTGATGTGGTCCTGGCAGCCACCGGAGACATGGCAAACTGAAATCTGGTGGGTAGGTGGTTGCATGAGCAGAGCGAGGGTAGACAGATGCAGAAGTGATGGTACGTGACAGGGCTTATGTCAGTGCCTGCTGGAGAGACTCCAGTCCTCCTCTGGTCAGACAAAGGTCAGTCTCCAGTTGGGAAACCTGATAAAAACTTGCAGGAGAAGCATAATTCTGAGTTCTAATTCTAAATTTATGAAGTTGTTACCTTGTTAGTGTTGCCTGGAGGACTGGATATGGCTCTTGAAAACAGCCTGCCCATGCAATCCCAGATCATCCTCCGTTGGATATGAGTACATGGCATCTACCAAAAAAATGCGTTAGGCTTTGTAGACATCCAGCAAGACTTGTTATGAGGACACCTCCAACGGCCCTGGGCCCTGCTGTGGGCAGCGTCTCCTCAGTGAGCCGGTGTTAATGCGTGCTCACCCATGCTGCGGCGTTCACACTCATCCGGTGCTCCTGAACACACACCAAACCCTCGCACCTTGCTGCGGCTGGTAAAGAGCTTCTGCTGCTCTTCCACTCATGGGATGGCCAGAGATGAAACAGGTTGTAACTGACTCCCAGCAAATACTGAAGCACCTTGAGAGGGAATTTCAGTTTGTACTTCTTCAGATTTTGGATTATTTTCCCCCCAACCCCCACAGTATTATGAATGATTTTTCAAATTTAAGCTTACTGTTTATGTGAACTTTGTCTGCAATCTCTGTAGTAGCTTGTATCATAATGTGAAGGGTAGCATGAAAATAACCTTTCCATAAATAAATGCTGAACGCCAGGGAGCACCTGCAGCATGAATGAAAAATTGGAGGCGATAGGGCTATTTCAGCAAGTTCGAATTCCAACCAACCTCTTTGCAGCAGAGGAAAACACTATATCAATACCTCCCCATACTGTTCGTTTGCACTGGAGAAGGATCAGCGTTTGCATTAAGTTCTCCAAAGTTTTGATAACCTTATTTCCCCCGAGGGAGTTTTCAGGCAGGATAATGTATAGCCCATTGTTGTATGTTCCGAATTCCATTTGTGAGAGACCAGTATTTTATTGCCAGACCAGCATTTAAAAATTGCTCTCTATTTTCTTAGCTTCGTGGGAATTTACGGCCCCCAGAGTGGAAAGAAAAGTGGTTTTTTATAAGATGTAGGCTTGATTTTTATTTATTAGTTTTGATGGGAATCTTTACCCCATGGATTAATCTTGCTAGTTACAAAAAATAGTTACTGAAAATGCCTGGCTCTTTCCTGCAGAGGTGGCGTAGCTGAAGCTCGTGGCGTGTGGCCTGGTTCCCCAGGCACAGAAAGGCTTTTCTCGAGTTGCAGGCACATGCCTTCAGAAACGCCTGGTGATTTGAGTGCCCAGCCACCGGCATCGCGGGGCAGGCAGTTCCAAAGGCGAGTGCTCAGCTTTTCCTAAAAATAGGACTTCTTTGAGGCATTTCAAGTTTCTTCCTTTATTCCTCTCTTTATGCTCTCCTTTAGCAGTCGCTGGGGCCAGCCATGTATTATACTCTAATACCTCCCTATAGGCTGCCTTTTGATTGACGATACAATGCCTTCAGCTCCCTGCTGCACCTTTCTGCTCATTCATGCCATCCAGTCAGTCCCTGCAGAGCTGGCTGTTCATAGAGAAGTAGCCGGATGATATGCCCCAGAAGCTGGAATTACCTCCTCCTCCTCACGTCCCTGACTGCCGCCTTTGCACTGGCCGTGCTCCTTGCCCTGACGTGCTCTTGTGACTTAACTGCAAGCTGCTTTTTCTAACACGTGATTTCAAAGGGCCGGCAGTCTCTAGGAGTTTGCATCTGTGCCTCCACAAGGTCGGGGAGCCCGAATGTGTGAGCGGATGCGGTCCTGCTGAGCCGGCCCAGCATGTGCTGGGGTCCTGGGTGCCTGCTCCAGGTCAGGGCTGTGCTGGGGAGCCGTCTGTGTGCTCTCCGTGGCCGCTGGCCGGCTCCCTGCTGGGCTCTACCTTCCAGCTTGAGAAGGTGCATCAACTTGCCCACTGAGTTTTCCACTTGTTCGTTATTTACCGAAGTATCTATCAAAATGTCTCCTGTTCACTGGTCTCCTGAAGGATTGAGGCTTTGATGCAGATCATAGAAATTATTCTTGAGATAGGGGTTTGGGCTGTGTGCCACTCCGACACAGCTGTGGTCTGAGATCCTTTAAATGCATGGGTTCCTTTCCTGAAGCATTAACAGAGAAACTCGCTAATTGCTGCTAATTAATCCTGTGTATGGTTTATCATGTTTATGAGCAGATGAAGTATAACTTTCTTCCCCTCCTCAACAACTTGAGAACATTTAAGCCTTTTGTGTGGCTTGTTATATTGCCACATTCCAAACCCCACGGTTACTGAAATACTTAGTAATTAGCTTATATCCCTGTGATACTTGATAACTGTATGTATGTAGGGTTTTTTTCCTACTCCTGTATTACTCCATGTATTTTCATGTCATATGGCAAATCAATTTCATTTTAATGTCTAGATTTTTCTCTGAACACTTTCAGAGTCATGGTCCCGGTAAGGCTGGTCTCTGTGGTCTCTCTGCCCACCTGGGGTGATGTTTTCTCCCCTGTGCACACGTGCACACTTGTGCATGTTCCCGAGTGGTTTTCTGGTGAGCGTGAAGCTGCTGCCACGACCTGCTCCGTACAGCGCGCAAGGAGGGCTGGCAGGTGGTGGCCACTACACCACATTGTACTGCAGGACTTCTGACTTCTGACGATACCAAACCGGGAGGAGTGGCTGATTTGCCAGAAGGCTGTGCTGCCATCCAGCGAGACCTGGACAGGCTGGAGAGCTGGGCCGAGGGGAACCGAATACAATTCAACAAGAGCAAGTGTGAGGTCCTGCACCTGGGGAGGAACAACCCCATGCACTGGTACAGGTTGGGGGTTGACCTGCTGGAAAGTAGCACTGCTGAGAAGGACCTGGGAGTGCTGGTGGACAGCAGGCTGATCATGAGCCAGCACTGTGCCCTGGTGGCCAAGGCCAGTGGGATCCTGGGGTGCATCAAAAGGAGTGTGGCCAGCAGATCAAGGGAGGTTATCCTCCCCCTCTACTCTACCCTGGTGAGGCCACATCTGGAGTACTGCATCCAGTTCTGGGCTCCCCAGTTCAAGAAGGACAGGGAACTGCTGGAGCAAGTCCAGCGGAGAGCCACAAAGATGATCAGGGGACTGGAGCCCCTCTCTTCTGAGGCAAGGCTGAGAGACCTGGGTCTGTTCAGCCTGCAGAAGAGAAGACTGAGGGGGGACCTTGTTACTGCTTATAAATATCTGAAGGGTGGGTGTCAAGAGGATGGGGCCAGACTCTTCTCAGTGGAGCCCAATGACAGGACAAAGGGCAATGGGCACAAATTGGAACACAGGAAGTTCCAGCTGAACATGAGAAAAAACCTCTTTACTGTGAGGGTGACGGAGCACTGGAACAGGCTGCCCAGAGAGGTTGTGGAATCTCCTTCTCTGGAAATATTCAAAACCTGCCTGGACGCAGTCCTGTGCACCCTGCTCTAGGTGAACCTGCTCAAGCAGGGGGGTTGGACGAGATGATCTTCAGAGGTCCCTTCCAACCCCAACCATTCTGTGATTCTGTGATTCCCAGGCTTCTAAGGTCTCTGAGACTACCCTGGCTTTTTCCATGCTGAGAGCTGTGTCAGTGCCCTTGCAGACTACAGCCATATCACATTAGGTGGCAGTTGTAGACTATACTGTTTGTTACTGTTAATTGTACGTCTTTGCCTGGAGGTGTCTCTGCTCATCTTTGTAGCTAATTTCAAGCAGAATCTCTTTTACGCTCTGAAAAGTGTGGATAAAACAAAGCTAACCAGAGTTTTGTGCCTGCTTGTGCGCATCTGTGCTATGGCTGGGAAAGAACTGCTGGTGCTGGGAATCTGATGAGTAAAAGCCTCTTCTGAGTCCAGATGTCAGCCTTGGTGGTACAGTTAGATTTTTGGAGCTCCTGAAACAAAGCTGAGTTCTGAGGTTTTCTCGTTTGTTAGTAAATAGAGGGTATATACGTTATTTTCTTTAGCATTTTATGACCTTAAGTTGCTGTCTGCTTGCAAGGAAAAAACCCTTCTAAGAAGTGTTTTAGTCCAGCCCTTCTCCTCCGAAAGCTCTGTTCTTCTAAACCATCCACGGAATAGCAGCACTGGCTCTGCAAATGTCGTCGTACTTGTTGCTTCTTGATAGCAACACTAGATAAATAGATCTTCCCTTCCCTCCAGGGGTAATGACAGTTTAAAAATGCCCTGTTCTGCCTCCGCTTCCTTCGTTTGGCAGATTTTTGGTAGTTTATATAATTTGGCAGTGATCCTCTGTCTAAACCATGTCCAACATTTCATGCAATAAACTTAATGGACTTTTCCATCTTTGAACAGCTGAATTCTTTCTGAGCAGCTGCTCTGGGTTATTGATGGCCTAATTAGAGCGCTGCCTTAGGCCTGCCACCAGCCTAGGAAAGACTTTTTTACATATTCCAGTGTAAAACACAGAAGCAAAGCATTTCCGAATGATCTCGCTTAAAGGAAGGGAGCACCTACGGCTTGGATTGCGACAGCACAGATGTAGAGTCTGGGGAGAAGAAAATGGCCAGTGCAGGGAGAGCCATTGCAACAGATGACAGGCAAGGTCCTGACTTTTGCAAGGGGTGCGTGCCGAGACATAGTTAGCCCGGCAGAAATACTTGTGAATGGCTGCAGCAGCTTCATGCAAGGTTTTTGTCTTTTTTGGGGTGGGGGTCTGCTGAGCGTGCCTGCTGCCAGCCCGGGGACTGCGTGGAGAGGCCGAGCTGTTGGTCTGTGGGTCCCTGCAGCCCTGGCAGGGAAAGTGGCATTTCTCTCACCACTGCCTTTTGAGAAAACCTAAACAATTTTAGATTGTTTTTAAATTTTCATTGGAGGCTTTGTAATGAAAATGATCCCCCCCCCAGTGAAAAACAATAACATTGCCCTTTCCACCCAGCTTTGTTGTTTACTTCATCAATCATCCTTGCTTGGTAGCTCATTTCAAAGGAGTGCCATGACAGCTTTCTTGGGTGTGAAAATTGAAATTTCAGTTCTTGTGCTTGCATGCAGAAGTCACCTGGCATGTGTCCATTGGTGAGTTAGTCCAGGCTGTCTCATCAGACCTCGATTCTGAGGGGAATAAAAATTCCAACTTTACTTTCTGGGACCATTCTGCAGCATCCACTTAAATTGCACCGTGCTAGAAAATATTCATGATTGTAAATTTGTTTACCAGAGCTTTCTAGCTATTGGCATCCACTGGAAAAAAAGCCTAAAGGGAATAAGAACAAATTCAAAAGGTTTCCAAATCTTGTATTTAACACTCATGGTCATGTAAATAGTTCTCGAGGTCCGAGTTGGAGCACTCAGACCTCACTCAACAGGCCTGCCTTTTGCAGACGAGGCTAGAAGAGATGAGAGGGAGAGAAAAAGCCTCACTCAATTAGTCTGGAATGGCCAGGTCGTCCGAGAAGCCGTTTGGAGCTTAGTCTTTAAGGTAATCGCGAGTTTGTGTTTGCGCAAGCGGATGCCAGAGGGCTGCTCTTTCCAAACTGCTTTTAAACCCAACGTGTACCCATGGTATGCATTGTAAATCCTGTTAGAAATAAATAAATAAACCCACCAACAAGCGATTCAGCCATCAGAATCTCAGACGGTTTTGTTTGTGTTATTTTCATTTGCCTGGGTAATCGAATTTGTTGGAATTAGGGGTTTGTCTGGATAATAACATTTTCTAACCCTCTGGAACAGAAGAGGGCTGTGGTGAATACCGATGTAGAGAGTGCTGTATTGATTGGAATAAACTGACCCCAGATAGCATCAATTACCCACTTCTGATGGATGTCTGCTTGCTGGCTGCCAGGTTTGGATTGCACCGCATTAGCCGCCATTTCTGTCTGCTAGAAATGCTCTAAAGAAAATGTACCTCCGCCTTTGCCGGGGATCTCTGGCACAGGGAAAGACCCGCAGCACTAGCGGATGCTGGGGAACAGGGCACCCTGGCATCCCTGTTAAAGCAAGCGGTAAGCCTGTGCGTTGGCAGCCTGTCAAATCGCATATTGATTACCGTGTTCAGCCTGAATGTCTGTGGCCAGTCTACTTAGCTAATTGCCTCTTTTCTAATGTTCTTCGGTGATTACTAAAGTCGGACGCTGCCGGATGTTTGGTGACAGAAACAAGGGCGCCTGTAATGGCTTGCAAAGCACCTTAAAGGCTGTTTCCCCACCTGATTCCTCAGGGTGAGGCTGGGGAGACAGATGATGAGTAGTGGCCATAGTTTGTAAGTATGGGCGTAGATGATAGCTAAGCCATATCATATCTGAGCGAAGTCCTGCCCTGTTATGGTTAAGGATCTATAATGAGGATCATCTGTGTTCTTGTATAGCTCTATGTGGAGGAAAAAAATGCAGCAGCTACATTTAATTTTTCCAGTTTCCCCAGGGTTGTTCAGCCCAGAAGCAATTTGGGTGATGATCCCTCGTGCTCAGGTGTCTGACGTGTCTGGGCCGGAGCTGTTTGGCCCTGCCAGCCCCCCACGGGCAGGTGACCCTGCTCATGTTCACACCGAATTTCCAGCCAGGAGGGGAGCAGGGCCTCTCTGGTGGCCGTGGCCCCTCACCCCAGCGGTCCAGCCATGGGGGTTCCCCACGGGCTCGCTCCGTGTGCTCGGGAGTTTCTCCCCACCCAGGAGCAGCCAGGGACAGCTGATCCTGGCAGGCTCAGAGCCTTCAAGAAGGTTTGGGGTTAGAGACAAAGTGTGTTTTGTGCCATGGAAACACCAGGGCAGCAAGGCATACTGGAAGTTTAGACGTGTATGTATGAACAAGCTATAAAGCTAGAAATGCGAGCAGGGCTGTGGGGTGTGATTGTGTTGCAGTGCATCAAGAGGACCAGAATTCATGCTAAAAGACAAACTATTACAATTGTATTACCTGTTGTAGCTGCATGATCATCTGCAGGATAGATTGGGATTAGCATTGTAGTAACAACCTGCTGCTTAACACCCAGCTACTCAAGCCTCTCTGATGCTTCTGTGAACTAAAGGAGTCCTCCCACACCATGCTCTGTTCCCATCTGAGCAGACAAGAGTGGCAAAGCCATTAGCTTGGAGCATATTCATTAATGTGGCCTAAGCAGCTAAAGAAGATGTATTTATGCTCCTTCATTTGCAATTGATAATCTCAAGACTGAGAGGCTGGTAATAAATTTTCTCACTGGGGCTTCTATCCCTCTGCAGCCCACGCTGCAGAAGGGAATAGACAGCTCATTTACATAAGATAATGAAACTGCAGCAAAATAGTAAAATTGCAAATCAACTTTGTTTTAATAATGACAGATGCTTCTTAAACACTTTAATTATGTTTCTCAGAGCAGTTTTAGCTAGGCCACAAAAAGGGAGAGCAATATTGCTGGAATACTTGGAATAAACCCCGTTCCCTTTCCACAACTGAAGTCTCCTCCAAACCAAAACTTTTCTCCTTTCCTCGAATGCTTTTCTGGCTCAGGGAATGCCTGTTTTGGGTCCTGAGAGAAGACAGACGAGTCCTCACAGGCAGATAACCCCCACAGAGGTGGGATGGCATGGTCTGCAGGCAGTGAGATCCCAAACGCTGACCTGGCCATCACTGGGGGGGCACAGCATTTCTTCCAGCTCTGAGCAAGAGCAGGAGGGACAACAGCCTGGGCAGGTCTGTGTGCTGCAGACACTGGAGCACTGGAGGACTGCGATTTCTTGTGCTGTCCCACTTGAATGTTTGGAGGCAGCTGGGAGCAGCACGGTTCTCCCGTGGGTTTGCTGCTCGCTGCAGTCCCAGAGGGACGAGCGCCCTGATCCCGCTCCCCAGCCCTGCAGGCTCTCACTGCAGGAGAGTGAACCGTGGCGATACCCCTGTGGGCTGGTTCCACTCAGCACCCACAGCCCCTCTGCTCCCCGGCACTGAGGAGCACAGGGGGCTGCCACCGACTCTGTAAAAATGGTGCAAATCTCTATGGTTAATGATACCTGCAATAACAACAGTGTAAGCAGCAGCCTAAACTTCCCTGAGCAAAATTCACTGTCAAAGTGTAGCAGACACTTTGCTATAAAGAAGCAGTGAATGGTGCGTCCAACAAAGCATAGGAAGAAAGATAAACACATTAATGGAGAAAAAGCCATAATGTGAGTAAACAGCATGCATGTAGAAAATGGAAAGAAATTCTGGGCAGCAGGGGAGGATGAAAATAAGCTAACTAGTGCTGAAGGGTAGAAAGCCCTAAAAGGGTGGGGTGGTCTGTGCCTGAAATCTTTCTGCAGCACACTTTCAGTCTTTTCTGCAATGATTCATCCAACCCCATACTCTGCCATGTGCCCCCTTTCTTCCTGTAATGATGGCCCTTTCCCTTCTGCTGGAGATCGTGTTCTGGTTCCGCCTGCTTCCCTTTAATGCCCACAAAAAGAAGCCACTGCAGACCTGGTCCTCCTTTCTGCCAGTGCAGAGTATCTTTGGGGTTGCGAAGTATTAGCTGTATCACAGTCACTTTGCTAATCTACAAAAAACATTTCAAGGCACATTATATACAGAGCCCATATGTTACTTCAGTGCTGCCAAAAGAGTTCTTGTTTACTAAGATCATGCTTTCAGTCGGTGTTCAGAGCGTACTAAATAGCACCATTGATACTACTTAAAATAAAAGGTGTCAGCACCCTGTCTGCCCCAGCAAATTGCTCAGCACTTTCAGCTCAGAAGATGTCCCTGTGCACTAACGTCTCCAGCTGAGCTGCTCCTGTTCGCTTGGTCTGGCAGCAGGGCCTGATTCTGCTCCAGTCCTGACCCATCCTTGGTGCTCTCTCGCCTCGTAAAGACCATCCTTGAGCGCTCCCCCATGTCTCTGTGTACATGAGTTCTCAGGCACCGCAGGGGATGCGCCAGGCAAAAGCAGCATTAGGAAGGTTGTTCTTAGCTTGGGGCGGGGGGGGGGCGCGCTTTTTTATTTTTTTAATGCTTTTAACGTCTGGGGATGCAGAGGAAGGCCAAAGCTGTATGTCGGTAGGTGCTGATGCTATAAATATCCGGCAGAAGAGCAGCTTCTGCTGGGGTGTGAAGAGCAGGCACAGAGCCTGTCCCTGTTACCAGGCCCAGCTGGGAGTGCAGTTGCATCCCTGGGGCATCCCCAGTGCAGTCCTGTGCTGTCCTGGTCTGCTGTCCTGGGGCTGACGTGACCCTCAGCCCACCCTTCTGCTGACAGAGCCGGACTCCTGCTCTCCTCCCCTTCCTTGCCCCTCTGGGTAGGACATGTCTTTCAGTTTTCTGGTGTCTTCTGCTTTGTCTCTTCTGTTTACCTGAGTTCCTGCGAGATGCACAGCTTTCTCAGCCAGAATCCCGGATTTTTCTAGTTAAAAGCAGAACGTTAATGTACAACACTGGCCCCGTGGCTGGTTTGATATTTCAGTTCCTGGTGGAAAATATCAGATCCAGAAGTTGCACAGAAATTCTTGAAGGAAAATGTCACCAAATTCTTCCAAATGTCACAGTCAAGTTTGGATTCAGGCTGGGTGTCCAGCAAAGGCTCAGGGTAGGTTTCGCTTTGTGCCAGCTGCTTTGCCGTGAGCCAGCAAGCTCACTTTTCTGCTGGGTTTCACATCTTGTTGACATTACCCTCTGGTTCTGCAGGGCCCAGCCTGCCCCGTTCCCACTTCATTCCTCCTGGAAGGAGGGGGGATAATGGAGGGGGTCTCTGGAGGGAGCTCCGTAGCTGAGCCGACAACTACCCCTGTGGTGCAAGTCACTTCAGTTTCTCATCTGTGGAGCGAGAGGTGGAGGTGGCGCGAGCCGTGCTCGCCCCTGGCACGCTCAGCAAGCTTGCTTGGGATGGTGATAATGCCACTTCTGAAAATCGCAGCGAGATCCTGAAAGGCTCTCGATGCCTGAAAGGCAACGGCTTTTTCAAGTGGAAAGTTATTTTCTTATATGTAGTTACAGCTCTCTGTTTCCATGGTTGTTATGGTCCTGTATGTTAACGATGCATACCCAATTCTTCTGACGTGTAATGACTGTCTCTCGGTCTGTTAACCCCACCACGTAGTCCATTAGAGGAGAAGCTGGATTTCCTGCTGCCCTTATTCTCTCTGTTCCATCCCCAAATTTTCATTAAGGAAATCAGCTGTATTTTGCTTATGAAAACATTTAGGTCCAAACTTGCCTGAGTCCTTCCTGAGTGACAAAGTTTTGGTTTGCTTTGGTTTGAGGGAGGAGGAGAGAGTTGGTGTTTGTACCTGCCAGGTAGAGAGCGAGAGTGCAAGGGAGGAGTCGTGGCAGTTCATGTCGGCTGTCCTTCCCCGCAAGCAGGCACAGGGATGCATCAGAGCTCTGACATCCAGGGTCAGGAAAATACCTGCTCGCAGATGTACAATTACCGCTTTAAAATGAGATTTTGCTGAAAGAAATACAGGTTAAAAATTGTTCTCTCTACTGAGCTGAAAATCTAAAATGTCTAAAAGAGCCTGGATGGAACAGGGAGGTGGGAGATTGGGCAGAGATGCCTCTCTCACTATTTCCTGATTTTCTCCCTCTTTTGCCCAGGGGGACTAATTGGTGCTCAAAGGGAACTGATCTCCTTTTTTATGAGTGAAATCTGTTGTCTGATTAATTATTCATTTGTAGCATGATTGGCAGCTTTGAGGTGGTGGGTTCACAGTCAGTAAAGGGTGATCTGTTGACTGACAAGGTTAATTGCTGCCTCGCGTTATTGGTGATAACGATTTATGTTGACAATTCCTCGTATTTCTGGCGCAGACAGAGGTTTGCCGCGCAGGGTCAGCCAGCGCTGCCCTGTCCTGCCCCGTGCTTTCCTCGGCAGACGGGAGCAGCCGTTCCCTTGCTGCAACCCTTGGCACGTGGGAAGGGATTTTGTTCCCAGAAGCAGGTCTCACATGCTAAGCAATGTAGAAGCAGCTTTGCAAAGGCATCAGTTGCTTTTACCTTTTTTCCTTCTCTTCTTTTTGAGATGTTCTCTGCATATTGATCAGGATTCAGAATATAAAAGTGAGACTCGGCTCTGCTCTGAAAGTCCCTCCTCGTCAGGTGTGTCAAAGCTGCGGTTTTCCAGGGGGCTCGAGTGAATAGAGATAAGAAAGATTTATGAGGGTGACCCTTAAAAATGATTAAAATGGGAAGGAATTGGCTTTTAAATCTCAGTGTACAGGAAATGGCAACTTCTGGGGATTATTTAATAAATGCACAACCACAGTCCCTGAAATGCTAGCCTTCCACCCCAAACACATTTCCGGGGCAATGCCCATCTCTTGCAGTGAAGGAGAGGAGGGCTTTGGGGAACGAGGCTCGCCACGCTGCAGGGCCAGCTCTAGCCAGAGCTGGGCTAGCTGTGCCCAGGGCTGTGTCTCTGCTTTAGAGTTTGTTTTATCATAGCCTTGAATGGCACAGCTCCAATCGCTCTCATCGTTCCCATCCCGGAAACTGCAGACATTTTCTCCCTGCCTCAATATAATAAAGCAGAGTCATAAAGATTTCAGACTAATAAACATTGGCCTTTAGGGTGTTTTCAGCTTTCATCAGGCTAATAAGATTTTTGACTTACATCGAAAGGGGAAGCAGGTAAACAGAGCTTTCATGAACCTGCGGTCTTGTCGGAGGGTCTCAGGCTCAGGCACCTTTCCGTAATGAAAAGTGCATGCAGCCTCCGGGTGAACCACACTGGGAGAGCATTTCTGCAGATGGCTTTTCATGGAGTACCTGGACTTAATTATTTGTCTGATACCCAACTTTCCGTAGGTATATGAGGGCAGGGAGAGTTATGCCATCTGAGCCTCATCGTCTGTCTTACCCCCCTCTGCCCGAAGGTGAAGCAAATGGGGATCTTTCCCTCCTCTCCGTGGGTTGTGGTCAAGCCCATCGTCACCCCTCCTGAACACACACAAATCCCGACTGGGGAGCAGCGCTAGCAGCTCTTCTCCTGAGATGTTCGGGTTTAGTTGTGAGTTGGTTTTTTAATTCCTGACTTTTTATGGCTGATTATCAGGAGAGACAGGGGATGTCATTAAACAGCTTGGCTTTAGGTATAAAATTTCAACAAGGAAGAAGGAAGTTGTTCGGTATAAACAGGAATAAACTTCATTATTTTCTAGAAATTATTTTTTATTTAAAATTTAAAACCATATTACTTCATACAGCAAACTGTGCACTTTGATATATCACAGTGTCTTAAAAAGGAAAATAATCAGAATTTTTTCTTTTTTTTTTTTTTTTTTTTTGGAAATTTTATTTACATCAGCCTAGAATGATCAGCAAGTAACACAGTTACTATGAAACCAAAATTGTTACAAAATGTTTACAAAAAACTATATTCATAGAAATTCTGCATGTCCACAAAGGAAAATCCCCTGAATGTCACGGAGACCATTTTTTTCCTTTTTTCCACTCTTTTCTGTTTTTTTTTTCTTTTTCTTTTTTTGAGAATCATGTCCAAGTAAGGTACAGACAGCAGAGGGCTTGCGATGCCGATGCCCAGGAACACTCCTGCCCAGCCAGCCCCGAGCACCCCTGGTGACACCCGCGCAGGGATGTGCTGTCGCACCCCACAGTCGCTGGGTGTTGGGGCTCGGGGTCTCCACACAGTTTGGCCACACGTGGCTCAGGTTAGTGAGCGCTGGGTGACAGCTGCCAGGATCTGCGGGGTCCCTTTGCGGTGACCTTCCCAGAGACCGCCCATGCTTGCGCCCGGCCGAATCCCGCTCTGCAGAAGCACCCACTGAGAGGGGAGCAGTGATTGCCCAGAGCTGGAGCTGGTTCCCCTTCGCATATCCCATCTCTTTGTGGATCTGTCATGTCGACGTTGTACCCGACACGCACTGTTGGTTAACTCCAAACAGAAAAGCAACCCCAAACAAAGCTACCTGCTGTGCCCCTGCTCTGTCTCACAGGAGAGCTGGAAGGAAAAAGCAAGTGATTAAGGGGACAGTGAACTGAGGTGACAACAGTTTAGATACGGTTTAATAGCCCAAACCTGTTTTTTCTTTATTTCCTCCTCACTTTTTCAGTCCCTCTGCCCACCAAGTGAAGGAAGGAACTGATTTAAACAAAGTTGGAAGTCAGATGATTTCTAAGACATGAGTCGCCAATAGTCACAAACAGGTCCCAAAATAGCTTGCAGAAGGCTCTGAGGCTTTGTCATCAGGTCTGCCCCTTCTGAAGTCTCCCAGCACATTGCTGCTAAGCATCAGGCTTGTCGCTCCTCCTCTGCAATTAAACAGCGCATGGCTTATGGGCTCCTGCACTCCCCAGGACGAAGGCAAGGAGTACACAAGGTAAATGGGAATAACAGGGGAGACTCCAGTCTCTGCTAAGCACTGTAGCAATAGGCTGCCTTAATGCTCGTCCTGGCGGGAGCTGCCCCTGGTTTACAGCAGGAAGGCTGAGGTCTGAAACCAGCTCACCTCCCCTCAGTTCACAGTGAGCAGGAGCTAGCGGGGAACAGGGGAGCCAGCGGTCCCCCCAGGCTGCTCCCCCAGCTCCTACATTGTTTGGAGTGATGCAGAACATTTCCTTGTTAAATGTGTCAAACGTTTTAATGATCAGGATTTAAACATAAAACCATAATGTAGATGCATGAAGTTAGCTACGATTTCATGGGCGATTTATGGTCAGTGCAGAGGGAAGGGAAAAGGTTAATCTGCAGGGCTTGGTCTTGCTGGCAGACAGCACCAGAAATTCCAGATTCTCACCTGTCACTCTGGGATGTTTGTGAGTAAAATCAAATCAAAGTGGTGTCAAAGATGAATAAGTGGGGTTTATGGTATTAGTAATATTTGTTTATTAAAAAAAACCCCAAACTGCCAAGAAGCAAAATGAATGCTATTTTCTGTGGTATTTTACTCTCTCTGGACATTTAAAGCCAGTTTCAGGCTTTGTTTTTATCTCTGCCTTAATTGTAAAAATCTCTTTCTAAGAGTTTAGAAATCTGTAAAGGAAACATAAAATCTGCTACTCTGACAAGCCTAAGGTTTTGCAAAGAAATATAGAAAGAATGTCATTAGCTTTAGGAAACAGACCCATCCTTCCAATCTATCCTCTGCTGTAGGTATTTGGTCAGCAAACTATTACGAATATGATGCCCATTGAGGTGGCAGCTTTCACCCCTAATTTTTCATGGTTTCTATGAAAAGGTGAAAATTTAATGTAAATTCTTTGCATATCTTTACTTGAGTCAAAAAATGACAAATTACCTTTTTTTGTTTCGGGTCACTGTGTTGCCTTTTTACATCATGGAAAAACAAAATAAGGACAAATTATGATCTGTGAGGGGTGGGGGTGGGGGCAGCTATCTCCCCTTGAGCTAATTTGCTAATTCTGATCAGCTCCAAAGATAACCTTCCTGACTGAGCCTCAGAAACAGGTGGGAAAAAAAAATCTGAAATCAGCTACAAACAGGTTTGTTCCTTTGGGCGAGGATAGACTTTCCAGAAAGGCCTCGCAGCTAGGGGAGGGCAAACTGGGTCAGATCAGCTGCTGGTTCCTGTGGTGGCCGTGGCACCGCGCTACGCTCACGACACAGAGGGCGAAGTTTCGGGATGCAGAGCTCGGGCACCACTGGGCCACTCCATTGCCGCACTGTCCTGCTTGCCCTCCAAACCAGGATTTAGGTGGTGGCTACAGGAGGGGTTTCCAGCAGCAGCGCAATCTGTGGCAGGTCACCATCACCCTTACATGTGCAAGGGCAGGAGGTTGCTCTTTTCTTCAACACCAGGGTTGAAATCGGAGCTTTTAAGCACCTTCGCAGTGCTCTCCGTGTGAAGTTCTGGGTTACAATGGGCAGAGCCATTTCTGTTTGTTGCATTTTGCAAATTAAGCCACAGAGTGTCCCGCTGGTCACCCATGCGGTTCTCCGTGGAGAGATGGAGCTGAGTGATGTTACTCAAGCGTTGCTTTAGGTCAGCAGAGGGGTCTTTGGTAATTCTGACTAAATTGATCTGCAGGACCAGCCTTCTGGGTTAAGCAACCTGAAAATAAGAACACAGTTCATGGAAGATTTCTTGAAAACATTTTAGTGGGTGTTTGCTTAAATCATGTGGAGATTTAAGAGCAAGAGAGGTGTCAGCCTTGGCTCACACAGTGCTGCTTGTCCCAGGCCAGCCCTGGCCCTGCAGGCTGAGACTTCGTCTTTCAGGAAGCCACGGAGAGCATTTAGTCCTAAGCCAGACATACAGTCCTCTCCTGCTCTGAGTGCGAACGCAGCAGAGCTGTAGATCAGCACTGCTGAATTTCATGGAAACTGATAACTGTTTGGCTCTTGGAAACAGCTCTGCTCCTGCCGCTGCTGAAGCCTGTGGACTCTGCCGCTTTCCGTGCTTCTTTGCAGGAGAGACTGAGCTTTGCAGGAAGAGTGAAGGAGCTGAGGACCTGGAGATCACGGTGTCACCCTGGGCACGGGCTGGAGTTTGGCACGGGGCGTGTGGGTGGTGTCACTTGGAGACGGGAGTAGCTCCCGTGCACGTCACGCTGTCCCATCCCTGGCCAGGAGTTTGGCTCCATTCAGGCTTACTCGCCCCTTCGTAGTCAGCTGTCTTGGATCTACTGATGATGGTGTGTGTTGCCTTCTCCCACCACACCCCCACGTGGACTTCCAGCTGCGGATGGCCACGGCCAGCACAGCTGTGAGGTAAAGGGCCACTGTGAGCTGCTTCGAGAGAAGGCACAGCCTTGACCATCACGGTGCTTCACAGATACCTTTCCCTTTCCCAGACAATGTATCCTAAATGTGCTGTGTGTGTCAGTGTGGAATAGATGCTCGCACAGACGGCTGCTCGCGCTGCACCTGACAAAGTGTTTCTTTTTATTGCCATGCTAAAGAAGCCTTGCTCGGGGGCTCCTCCTTACCCGCCGAGGGTCAGTTTGGCTCAATTCTGTTTTGCCTCCATGTGTTTTTAGTATGTAAACATCAGACTGCTGGATGGTAGTGTGTTTGGACTCCATGAGGCCTGTAGGATCTAAGCATTAAAAAAAAAAAAGGAACGAAAAATCAGAAAAACAAAACAGAAATGCCCCAAGACCCATGTTACAGTCCGTGCTTTGAAGTTCTTGCTTCTGTGCCGGTGATCAATGCAGCTGTGTTGTAAAGGCCTTGTTCTTGAAATGAACCAAACCAGGCTTTTTTTTTTTTTTCCTCCTGTTTTTTTTTTTTTCCTTGTTTTTTAATCCTTTCTTCCCTAGTTAAGAGTGCATCCAGCCTTGTCTGCTGCAATTCCTTCCCTCCCGCCCCCCAGTTCCCATTCCCTAGGGAAACACAGGTGTCAATCCAGTGTTGCAGGTCATGTTGTCCTTCCCTGGCAGCCGTCGGTCGTTGAACGTGTGCATGTTGATCACGGCGTCCGTCTTCACCATGACGGGTGGCTGGGGCTTGTGTTTGACCCGTCGCTGGCAGGTGAGTGACAGCCGGATCTCATCGGCCATGGCGCTGCAGAAGGAGCGCTGGGGAGAGCAGGGACAAAAAGCACTGTTACTCCTGGCAAAATGTTCTGCTAACCTCTCCGTGAGGAGGATGCTGAAACTAGGCTCTGCAGAGGGCAAGCGTGAGGTTTAGGCTGCATTTAAGGCATCAGCTGTGCTTAGTGGGACTTCGGTGACGCACAGGTGTCTGGTTGATCCCTCTCTCCTTTGGCAAGAATTGTATCTTTGACACACTAAATCCTGCAAAAAGTTAAGGCTATAGGCGGCTGTTGGGAGTGCCGGTGCTTTGTGTGATCCCTGCTGGGGGTCTGGTAGATTTATGTGCTGGGAAACAGAGGGCTATGAATCCTGCTGGGCTTGCTAGTGGGCAGTTTTCCTTTATCTAGTCCATCACACGGGCAGCTTGCTTTGGTTTCTGGTCATGCACGCAAATGCACTTTCCACTTACGTACCATGACACACAAGGAGGAGGGGAAAAACATAAAACCAGTCCTCTTGTTTCACGAGCACTGATCAGCCACCACGGGTGGGATGGGCCGTTTGTGTAAGTGTTGTGAAAAGTTCGTAAAATAGTATGAAGCTCCCTGGTGGACCTGACCAGTTCCTTGAGGTTCTTTGAACAGGAGTGGGGAGAACAGATGGAGACTTCATGCGTGTATACATTACGCCTGGAATATACAACATGATTGTGGCGAGTGGATATAACAACTCAGAAAGGTCCCTCCCAGGGACCTCTGTCTGTATTTTCATGACTTATGTGTCGGCTTGCTCAAAATTACCCTACAAATGTTTACTAGTCTAGTTACTGCAGCAGCAGATGACCCTGATCAGAGTAGACGTGATTTGCCCCCTGACCTGAGGCTGTTGGTGTGGGACAGAAGCAATGAGCCTTAGAGAATGGCATTTCAGGGGTGCTGTGTGTCAGCCCTTGGGCTGCAGGCGCTTGGACCTCCAGGCAGCAGGGGCAGGGCTGAATCCCTCTGCCCATCTCCCTGCCTGTCTGGGGTCGGCGTGCAAAATCCTTAATGGCTGGGCTAGTGGTGGTGCAGGGACACTGAGGAAATCAGTACCTGCTCACGCTCCGCCGTTTTGCGCAGCTTGTAGATGAACTCCACCATGGCCACGAAGACAGACAGCACCAAGCCTGCTGCCAGAACGATGAAAATCCCACCAATGTTTTGGATGCCCAGAGCACTGGCCTCCTTGTTCTCATCCTCAGGGCAGCCGTTCCCTCGCCACCACTTCTCCTTCATCACGTGGAGCTTGTCCTCCTCCTGGAGCTGGAGGATGGCAATGGTGATCTTGTCCCTGTACGGTGACCCTGGGGAGGGGGAACACCATTACACACAGAGGGAAAGTAGGACAAAAATCACACAAAGTAAGGAATGGGTCTGCGCTAAGCAAGACTGTTCAGACCACTCATCACTAGGCAGACAGCGTAAGCTTTGGTATTTGGAAATTCGCTGTTGGGAGTGGACTGTCTTAATCCCCTCTGTTGTATTTGTGGTAACTAGCCCCTTCCAGGGCTACCTACAGAAACCCCACCGCTGTCACTTACCCATGGGAGTCCCAATCCCGTAGCCTTTGGAATCGATGAGCCCCCCGATCTGAGTCAGGTTGCAGTTCCTCTGGGTGATGTATTCGATGGTGGTTGACTCCATCAGCAGGGCGTAATCGGCTGTGAGGGTTCGCTGGATTCCTTCCTCGTTGTTTTTAACAAGTGCTGTGGGTTTGCTGCTCATGAAAGCCCACATTTTTTCAAACGTGGAAATTTTGGATTTCTGGAAAAACAATACCCCCCACCCCCAAAATAAGAATTAGTCTTCTATTTGCTGAAACCTTGTGTCTTTACAGTAAATGATAATACCAGTTGGAGAACAGATCACGTAATGGAACTATTACCGATTTGACCTTGTCTTAAATATCTCTCTGCTTTCACGGCCCCACATTGTTTGGCTTCGTGTTGCCATAACAAGAGACAAAGGTTCCAGCACACATTGTGCAGATGCTTAGCAGAAAGAGTCACTGCTCCAGAGATGTTATCCTGTAGGTGGAACTGAACTGTTCATTCGCTTCAGTAAGGTAGAGCGAGACCCTGCCTTGATGCCCTGCAGAACTTGCTAGTGTGACAGGCTATCAGTATATCTGTTTAAATGTATCAGTTTCCTAACCAGGATTTGGTTTATCCCCTAATGTTTCTGCACAATGAGAGAAGACAGAGAACATTTCAGAGGGCATGTTTTTCTCTTTTGCACACACTATTATATTTTTGTCTTTCCGCAAGCATCGCAAGGAAACGTGTCTCCTCTGAGATATGTGCAACTGCCAAACAAGTTTAACTTACCCACATAAACAGAGGCATAGAAATATTCAAGAAGATTATCTTACGGCTAAAAATAAACATGGATATTCTTTCACTACCAGCAGGCATTCTGTTAAAAAAGGAGGAATATGTTTTCTAGCTTACTATTCGTGTGAATGTCTTCTTTTTTTTTTTCTTCTAGAAAATGTGTTGGGTGAGAAGAAATATGGTGATTTTATGTCTTTCCATAACATTTGAAATATGCCATTTATCTATGACCACCTCTTGAATTGCCTCTATGTAGGTTGTCACAAAAGACATAACCGGCTTTAGTCCAGAAAGACTCCCCAGCAAAGGTGCATCAGCTTTCTCTTGAAGTACCCCCTTTGTTGGTCACTGTATTCCTATGGGTGAATGTAGCTCTCATCAAACCAGCTCAATAGATCCAGTTGAGCTCTGGAAAGGCACTTGGATATTGAGGCTTGTGTTCATGCTGCTGCTTGCTCCTTTATGTGCCATTCTTCTTTTCTGCCTAATTTCTTGTTTTTCCAAGGTCTCTTATTTTATAAGAGGCAGCTTAGTCAGCCAAAACCTCCTCCTCCACAACACTACTTAGCAAGAGCCTGAAGCTGGCTGATAAGTTGGAGGGGCTGATAAGTCTTTGTGCTTTGCCTTGAATAAGGGTAACTGCTCACCTGCAGCTGCACGAGGAGTCGCTGCGGCAGAAGCTGCACTTTCTGGTTTAGCTGTCATTTATCTCCGTTTCAGGTCTCTGTCCTTCCGTAAGAAAGCAGGAGATGGAGCCCCAGCCCATCCCAACTGCTGCTATCACATCTCCCCCTCATTTTTCAAGATCACCCAAAACGTGCCAGCATAGGCTCTTCTCATAAAAACACTATAAATAGGGGTAAATTAGCTAAGAAAAAAAGTCCCTCATAATGCTTTGTATTTCAAATGCTTTGCCTGTCCACCTCCTTTTTTTCGGCATAGTTAACAAAAGTTGGCACGTGGCTTAACACCCCACAGTTGGTTAGTATAGCACAGTGACAAAGGCCGTGCCTCTGTCTTTAACCCTATGGGCTCATTCTCCTGACTGAAATAACCACGGACTCATTTCTTCTCAGTTAAAACTCATGCTCGTTATAATCCACTTGATGAACGCGCAGTAGTGGATGTGCCGGAGCAAACTTCATGCAAGAGGCAGGATAATCTCCCTCACTTGAAATCTGGGCCAGTGCCTGTATGGTAGATTTGTGGCATCTATCAAACCTCAAAGAGCAGCAAGAAATGTAGCCTCCAAAAGGATTATTAAATATCTGTGCATTACAATGGGTAATTGAAATGAATAGCATACTTGGCTTGCTGATAAGACTTGTTTAACATTTATACAGTTCACATCAGAGGCCTCTGGGTTCACTGGCTCTCCCTTTCTCTCCTCCTCTTCCTGCATTTAATGCTCCTTGGGTGTTGACACAGAGCTCTTAAACAACATCAGTGTTCTCCCAGTTTAAAGCATAGAGCAAAATAAACTGGCAAAAAATCAATAGGCTGCATTTAGTGAAGCTAATAGGACTTGCATGAGGCATTGTAGCTCTTCAGGCAACTTAAATTACATGAGACAGGGCTCCCTGGAAGAGAAAAAACACTTTTCTCTACTCTTCTTAAATCACTGCTTCTGACCAGCTGAAAGGACTTAATTGTATTTTGAAATGCCAGGAGGACCCCAGCTTTCTCAGCTCCGGCTGCGCTGCTTCGAGCCCCCCTCCAGACGTCCTGGCTGGGGGGCACCGGGCTGGGGGCACCCGTGGCAGGGCGAGCACCCTCTCTGGCTGGAGCACACCTAGGTGAGGGCTTGCCATGAGGCCAGAGCTACCTGTTGCTGCTTGCTCGTGCCTAATGAAACAGCCGAAACAGGGACCCGGCAACACAGGGCTGAGCCCCTCAGCAGAGAAGGGCTGTCTCCCTGCAGCAAAACACCGCTGGTTGCAATGACCTCATGATCCCCAAAGACAAGGCTGTGCCAGCTCCTTCAGGGAGGGCAGGTCAAGGCCTCGGTGCAGGCAGGGCAGCTCGGCACATGTCTCTGGTCAAGGCAATCTCAGGCTCTCCCCGTAGACTAAAACCTGTGACCTCCTCACTGGGTATTTATTTCCTATTAGTTTCTTTAACTTAGCTAACATGAGGTAAGAACACTTCTTTTCCAAGTGAAAATTCACCAACTGTAATTCTCAGCACAGCGCTAGCTGTTAGATAGACTGGGCTATTTGTTAGAAGTCCAATTTAGAAGCAATTGTCAGTCATTGTGAGAGCAGTCAAAAATCAAAAATTGCAGGAGCAACCATGGGGAGGAGCGTACAGTGCTCCAGCTCACGCCTAATTCTGGAGAGCTTCGACCACTATACATATTTTCCTATTAGGGGAAAAGTTGTTCCTCCCTGCCTTTCCTCCTCTCAGAGTACTTCAGCTATACTGCAAAGGCGCTTGTTTATTCATGGGAATTTGGGTGACATCACCTGAGAACATACCATTCAAATAAGTAAAAACATCTTAGTAGTAATTTAATAGTCAGTAAAGAATGCACGTAAATTGTGTTTATGTTGCTGGACTTTTTTTTTTTTGTGTGTGCACATTTTGTTTTGCTGGACCTCTGACTTTACAGCTTAAGTCATTTACCTTAAAAAATCCTTACTGGGGCTAGTTACTGGTTTGAACTGATATTTGCTTTGCTGCGTTGTGGCTAGGTGCAAATTTTTTCTCTGTGGAATCACCATGCACTGTTATGGGCTGCATAAAAGAAACCTGAGCTGGCGGCAGGCAGAGAGACCCTCCTGTGCCCCTGCAGCCTCAGTAGGGTCCTCGGGTCCCCCCCAATGACAACTTTGCTTTGCTGTGAAAGGTAGATGAGGAGGCACTGCTTGGTTGCTCTGAAGCATTAAGATAAATGGCCTGACACCGACTTCTTCCTGGCAGAGAAATTCCAGAGTCGGGAACTCCGGAACATTAGGAATGATGGAGATTATTGCTAATAAACAACGGCGGTAGTTTAACGCTGCTGATCAGTGCAGCCGTGGTTCACACCAGGGAGTTGTGTCTCCCGCTTACACCTCTCCCACTGATTCATGTGAGTGGAGCTTCTCCTCATTTTGGTCGGGATAAATAACACCAGAATCTGGTCTGCTGTCCTCTGCATCTTAATAAAACCCTGCGTTAGTGCTAAATGAGATGCATGTATGAAAAGCTGAGTACCAGCCCCTCTGAATGCAGCAATTGCAACGACTCTGAGAATGCCTCTAAATTCATTCTTTAAAGTCACAGCTCAGAAGCTACCTTTAATAACCAATGCTTCAAGACCAGTCACCCAAATAAATTAATGGAATAGTTTAGAGGAGCCACTACAAGGCATCTTGCCAAGACATATATGCTTTTTTATCAGTGAAATTGGCAAGAAAGTAACTTTCAGGCTTAAGATTTTCAATTTCAGCCTGTATGAAAAAATAAATTGATTTTCACCAACTGAAGATACTTACTCTTGAGGATTTAACATTTCTGTACAAGTGAATGTATATGTACACACATACACACACTCTCACACCCGTACTCCAAACTGCACACTAAACCCGGCGTTTGTTCAGAGACAGACAGCATCCTTTGCAAGATATGAAGGATTTCTGGCGTGATTTATAATGAATGCTAGATGCTGTTCCTAAATTAATTGATCTATGTTTATTCTTGTAACTCACTCTGCATTGCCAGGGAATAAATAGCTTCTCAAAAGTTCTTTTAAGTCAAAATTTGCCAGTATGGTTGGTAAAACTCTTTCTTCCGCTTCCCATTTGCCGTAGCTGGTTAGCTCTGCTGCACAGGCAAAAACCTTTGTGGGAGCAAGATCGCTTGCTGTGGGTCTGCCTCAGAGACGTGTTTTGGCTTGGTTCAGCAGGGAACTTCTGCAGTGACTTCGGTGAGCGCTGCATGAACCCTCGGTCAGCCTGACCACGGGCAGAAAACTGGTTAGCGCTTTGGGAACCGTCTCAGGGAACAGTGTGCAAGGCATTTGCCTTCCTCTTCCTCCTGTTTCCCGTTGCTCCCTAAGCTCAGCTCTGGGATCGCGCTCTCCTCCTGTGGCCCTAGATCCCACTTTGTCAGACCTCCCAGGTGCCGGGAGGGCCGCAGACCCAGGCAAGGTTCAGCGAAGGACAACGATGGCCACAGCCACCAGTCACAGGTGAAGGGGGCTGCAGGGCCCAGGCCACGGCTTGAGGGGGACAGCGTACGTGGTTTGCAGCTTCTTTAACGTGAAGAAGCCGAGGAGTGAGTTCCTAATGTGAGGGGCATGACTTTGGGGAACAGCCATACAAGGAGCAAGGTAGCAATTTGGGCTAAGTCCTAGAGGATAATCCACAAATGGGGGATCCCAGTCAGGATGCTGCTGTCAGCCTTTTGTCCCAGCAATGACAGTCTGTTCAGCAAACTGCAGGAGTGCTTGACCGCCAGATCTCCAGGAGCTTTTAAAGAGCAGCAGTTGCACAGCAGCTCGCTCTCTCCTGGTAACCCCACTTTTAGCAGAGCAGAGGAAGGTGACATGAAGCCTCGTGCAGTTCGCTGTTCTGTCAGTCCCACCCGTCCGGAGGGAGTGCGGATCCTCAGCAGACACTGGAGGTGCCCATTGCTCAGTCCTCCAGACCTTTGTGCTGTTTGACAGGTCCCCGTGAAGGTGGCACTAACAGAGCACCTGTACCGAAACCACCGCGGGAGTTGCCTAGTCATTTGACAAAGACCTCGCTGAGGGGTGGGAGAAGTTATGGCTCTCCCGTATTTCTTCGTACATGAAGGACAAGTGAACATAGCATCCCACGTGAGTGCGCTCACTGCTCCAGTAAATGAAATGCTTGTCAGAAGGGACATCCCTCAGAATTCATCTCCAAAAAACAACAATAAAAAAAAGGGAAAATACACTGCATCGATAAACCCTGCCAAATGCCTGTTAGAAGCCTGAAGA
Source organism: Fregata magnificens (assembly GCA_013389945.1). NCBI lineage: Eukaryota > Metazoa > Chordata > Aves > Suliformes > Fregatidae > Fregata > Fregata magnificens. Next base: position 617,810 of record WAAD01017013.1, on the reverse strand, counting down.
ATGATTCTGATGGATAATGATATGAAACAATAAATATACTCTGTCCATGATGATTTTTAAAAAAAGACAGTTTCCTTTTATTCTCATACAAAATTCTTATTGGAAAGAGTAGTTAAAACACAACAGTGAAAGTCTCTCATTTCCTAGTAGCTGTTGTAGGTTAATATTGCTTTTGGAAGGTAACAACACATCTGAGCATGCCAAAGACAAAACTGCATGCACCAGCTCCACTGCAGAAAGCAAACTAACCAGCAGCAACCTGCTATTCTGTGCGACATTTTCATTTCCCAGAATTAATTAAAGATCAAACCAAACTAAATCCTCCATGTTTCTCTACCAGTCTGTGTTCCTGCCTGGCAAAGTAAGCACAGAGATTTGGAAAGTATAAGCGGCTCCTTAACCAAGTCCTAGCCAAGAAGAGTTGCAGAAGAATGCTGGTGTTTCTTGTTATTAAAATTCAGCACATTGGCTTCCTTTAACGGGTCTTGGCAATTAAAATGCTGACGGCCTAGTCTAGCTGCCTTTACACTGTGCCCATTCAAATTGTTGCAGTATTCCAGGCACAACCTGCTTTTTAAAGCACGTGCTATGTTTGTCATGCTTTGGCCCATGTATTTCCTTCTGAATTAGGGTGACCGGGGCGGAAGGAATATTCCCTAGTGCTGCTCGTAGCAGAGGTGCAGGGGGAGGCAGCCCCGTTCCTGCAGCCAAAGGCTCTGATCTGCCAGTGCTCCTGTTGCCTTGCTGACAAAGTGCCCAGGGAGTGCATCGGCGCCGGTCGAGTGCCACAGCGCTGGACCCTGAGCACGCTGCAGCCAGGCCTGAGCTCTGACAGGCGCTCCCAGCGGAGCGTGGCCAGGGCCCTGCACCGCCTGCACAGATAACTCCAAACCTTTCCCTGAAAAATGGCTTTTTGAGTTCATCGTTGAAGTTAAATTTTTCTCCAAGCCAGGGTGATCATTCCTTAGATTAATCACCCCTCATTTCTATTCCTTTATTCTCTCCCTCTTTTTTTAAAAGTGTGTTTTTGCAAGGCAGCTGTGGTTTTAAAGGTCTTTTTTAGTCTCTCCGTTTCTTTCCATTTTTGAGGCAATAGTAAAATATGAATGCTCTTAGCACCCTCTGCACTGTTGGCTAACTTCTGAAATTAATTATCCTTTAAAGAGAAGAAATTAATGTAATCCGATTCTGATGCATTGGTGGTGTTACCTTGCACAGGGTTTCGGAGGTTAATAAAACTTGACTACATTAATGTGGATACCTGAAGGACAAGAAAGATATTTCAGCTGTAAAAAATACTGGTCAGGGAGGGCACTTTGCAACATCTGTCCAGCTTTACGTTTCCTTTGTTCTCTTCTCTGTCCCTGAAGGCTGGCTGGGTCAGCCTCAAGGGCTCTGTGGAGCTGTTATTGCAGAGACAAGGAAGGAGCTGCAATGGGTGAGATGCAGAAATAGGGAAGATACTTTAGGGCTTTAATATAAGATACCACCTGTATGCCTAATATATGCTTCGTTCTAGGGTGTCTGAGCCAATATTGGGTACAGTCTCTGAAGCTGTAAAATCAATATAATTTTGTAATTGTGACTTTAATTAGCAATGGGGAGAGGGGAAATTAGCCATGATGTGAATCTAGGTAAGCTAAACTGTCAGGGGTCTAAGTCTTGACAAGGATGCGAGACTGAAACAACCTGTTTATAAGGAGAAGCAGCGGTGGCTTAGGAGGCTTTTTGTCTTTTGTTCTTTGTTCTCACTCCTGTTGGCCTGAGAGCATTGCATCTCTGCCTGGATGGTAGAAAGCCTTTGCCTGATCTCACCTTGAAGAAGGTCATAGTAGCTCCATCCTTCACTGCTCCATACTCTATTTTTGTCTGCTTTGCCAAGTCATCTGCCGAGTCAATGGGGGATTCCATCCTCTCCACTGTCAGGAAGGCAGCAAGGTTGGCCGTGTAGGACGAGATGATAATTAGGGTGAAGAACCACCATATGCCACCAATGATCCGTGTAGACAGTGCTTTGGGCATCAGCTCAGAGCCTGGAGTGGGAGACAGGGAAGGAGGGAAGAGGAAACAGAGAGAGAAAGGACCCGTTTTATATATACATATGTACATTATATACATACATGTGTGTGTGTGTGTGTATATATATATATATATAAAGGATTAGGTTTCACTGTCAAAACTGTAATAGCTATGCAATTAAAGCCAACTGTTCTTGAGGCAAATTATCCAGACATCTTGCATGCAAGGAAATCAGTGGGGTTTTTGTAGCATGTGCAGAAAAACCCTCTCCCTTTATTGCTGACCTTGGGTACAGTGCACAATTTAAAGGAAACGTTCAAACTGAAGTAATTAACTAGGCTGCTTTTATGAGATTTAAATAGCAAGCCATTTATGAACTTTTATGAGTGTTTTGTTCTGCCATTTAAAAAGTGCTTTGGTTTTATATGGATTACTTTTCAAAGGACTCACTCTAGGGAGTGTGTTCAAATACACAACGTTTAAAAAAAAAAAATCAAACAGCGAGAGAAAGGAACTATCAGGGTCCAGTACTTTGAATAGTGGTTAGAAGTAGGGAAGCAGGAGATATTACAGCATAAAAGGTGTAACAGGTCTGGAATGACTTTTATTGAGCAGACATGAAGGACTAAATGGGCTGTGCTATTTTTGTAATCACCCAAGACACCTTTTAAAGCCAGGAAAGAGCTTTGGGTTTGAAACAACTGCGTTCAGAGGATATATCCAACCTGGAATTTGCAACAAAGATTGGGCTTTGCAAAGCAATTTTAAGCAGTGTGGCATCAAAGCATAGCATGGAGTGTAGCTTTTCTCTTCTCTGAGTGCAGCAAGGAGGCACCAGGAAGCAGAGGAGCCTTGGATATCGAGGGCTGCTTTGGTTCTTCTCAAGATCCTGCTTCTTTCCCATTCCATCTCTTGCCCTTTGATGCATTGGACGGTGTGGTATCAGTCTAGCTTTGAAATGTTTTTCTTCTTAGATGCAGAATAGAGTTAAAAAGAATACAACTCTTCATTTATCAGCATCTGATAAGAGGATGATTCATGCTGCTCAACTGTCTTGCTGGGAACTGTCACTGTCCATCAGGGCAGCCGAGATCTGGGAAGAATCTCTATTACACGCTGCAGCAGTGGCAGCAGGAGGAGCACGCAGCAGTAGCACTGTGCATGCCACCAAGCTGATGCTGTGGTTCTTTTGCTCTCTGGGTATAACTACTGATAATGGTAAATTAAAGTGTGACAAATGTTTGACATTTTCCACTTATTTCTATTCCTGGATTTTCTGCAATTAGATCACAGCTGAATTTTGTTCCTTATTCAGAGCTGCTCACGAGCTCCCCCTCTGCTGTCTTCCAAACAGATTTACTCTGTTCATTCCATCTATATATATTGTATTTGCTCTATTCCATCTACATATATGAATGTAATCCCATCCATATCCTGTTTCTAAGGTCCCTGTCATTGTGGTATCTTACACTAGTAACACCAAAAATGTTCAGTCTCACACGCAGTGACTGCCAGGCAGAGCTGCCTGGAGGAGCTCCTTGCCATCCTCTTTGACCCAGCACCCTTTGCCCTGTGCTAGAGGGAGTTTCAGGCCATTTCACAATGTGCAGAATGACCAGATGAAGATAAAAATGGAGTCAGACCAGAGGGCAAGATGCCCTGTCTTCTGTAAAAGTTGATTTAAAACAGAGGGAGCCAGGACAGAGATCCTGAAATTAAACCAATTGCTTGAATTAACAGAAGTAGGAATTTACAGAATCTGCGGGATGCTGCTGAGTTTGGTGAATTAAACAGCTGGGGGAGACAAAGGCAGTGTTCCTCCTCAGAGCATGGTGGGTGGGTGCTCCTCAGTGCACACCAGCAGCAGGACACGTGCAAACATGCCACTGCTCCATCATCTAGCTGTGTGCTTCCAGATGGCACCCTTGGGAGCTGCTCCTTCTGACACCTGCCAGAGCATGCACATTTCGTTAGTAGTAATTATTGTTATGCAGTGGCATGTGTGTGCGGCAGCCAGCTGCAGCTCGTGGGGCGAGCAATGAGTCTGTCCCCAGAGCTGCGGGGTGAGCTGTTGGGACGGGGGCTTTGACCCACAGAAGGTGGAAAGTACAAATAGAAGCAGGTGTCTGGGGAAAAAAAAAAAAAAAAAAAAAGGCTGAAGAGCTCCAGCCTGCTCTCACACAGAAGAAATGGGATGACTTTCTTGGCATAAAAGCCTTGGACCTTTTCCCGCTGCCCCAGACAGGGCTCGGCCCTGGCACATGTCCCCCTCTGTTTCACCATCCCTGCTGTGCAGGCGAACCGGCACGGCTCAGTGGGTGTCTGCATGGAGATGAAGTTCAGAGTGAGTGAATAACAACAAATGCAGTCACCAAGAGGTCCTGAACTGCACATCACAGCCGGTTCCCCCAATGAGATTATGTCTCATTAGCCCTTTGCCGGCCTTGGCCCCAGCCAGAGGCTGCCTGCCGTGCATGCAGCTCCCCGGGGAGCGGCTCCCTTGGGCACTGCGGTGCCATACGCACATCTCCATCAGGAGCAGCAGGCGCCGAGCGCTTCCCAGCACACCGGGTCCCAGGAGGTGCCGGAGGAGAGCTGCCTCCCCTCTCCCACACCTCACCGCCTTTCAGCAGGGAGCTAGGAGCCGGTGCTGATGAGCGCTTCTGTGCCTGTTCAGATGTTTTATCTTGTTCCTGTCGCAAACAAAATAAATTTTAAATTTAAAAAGCCATTACAAAAGGCCTGTGCTGGAGAACCAGCGGGAGGGTGTGTGGGCGGGGAGGCGCTGCCGTACCTTGCTGCATCAGCGCTCCCATCCCAAACCAGAAGCTGTTCAATAGGGTGAAGTTATTCTCCACGATGTCTGATCCTGGGTTGCAGGGATGAGCATCGTACCACTCATATGGGCTGAACCTACGGTGGCACATGGAAAGCGAGAGCTCGTTAGTTGGGATATGGCATGACAAGACCCTAAAGGAACAGCAAAAAAGAGCCTTAATACATTTCGTGCTGCTGTGCAGGGCCTGCTGACTCCTTTGGTTGTGTGGCTTATTAAAGAAAAAGACAAATTCAGCCAAGATTTTCAGAAGTGACCAGCGTGGCTGTAAGCTCCGTGTCCTGCACTGCAGACAGCAAGGAAACCTGGGAAGCCAGGTCCTTCTGAGGTATCTCAGGTTGCTTCCCCAAAGCCTTTGGTCACTTTGGATCATCTCTGCAACACTACATCACATGACAGCAACGGGGGCTCACAGCTATGGGATGGGATATGGTGCAGACACGCGACCTCTAGCCTGAGTATGGAACAGTTCCAACACGTGGGGAAAAACGGCATGTCTAGATTGACTGAGAAGAGATGCTGTAGTGGTTCTGTAGCAGTAGCTGGGACAAACCGTGGTATATCAGGAGACTCTCCTGCTAGTGCATATGGGAATCGGGGTGGGATTTAGCTAGGTGAGAAGCAGACCTTTCCACCGTCCTGACAAGCAGGAATCCTGTGCGGTCAGGGCACCAGCACAACAGTGGAAATTGGTGTAGGTTCGCCATGGACTGCCGTGATGCTCGGCCCCGTTGCAGGTGGTGGGAGAACACTTATTCCCTGTGGGGGCATATTTCCATGGAGAGCCCTGTACTTCTTGGGCAAAACTGAGGGAATTTTCTGTGATCATCTCTCTGCAAATCCTGCCTAGGACTGGTAGGCAAGCAGCGCTGTGAACGTAGCTCTTTTAGCCAGGATCTGGGGAGGGTGCTCAACAGGAGAGACGCTAATATTTTTAGAGCTGTTTATTTACATTTTCTAAGAGTCCCAAATTTTGCTGAGATTAAATTAAAAACATAATTGGTATAATTGCTTTTGAACCAGGCATTAATTATCATCTTCGCTTCCTTCTGAAATCCCTGTAGCTTCACAACAGCCCTTTCTCAAAGCCCAGCCCACAGTTTGTATTAGGAGATATTTCTATAATTCTCTGCCAGATGCGCTGCTACCCAAGGAGATGTCTTGTTGCTTAATTTCAGACGGTTGGATGTATTTGGAGAAAAGAGCCACAGCTCTCTCCCAGGTGCCCCTCGGCACAAAAACTCCCCAAGCAAACAGCTACCCCTGCCTCTGCTCTGTGCAGTCGCGCCGTGAGGCTCCCCTCGGAGCCCCATGTGTGGAGACGTTCCACGAACACGGAGCCGCAGTCCCCGGGCAGGCGAACCGAGCAGGGCGAGGCAGAGGAGGGTGTCTGTGGGGAAGACCCCATCACAGGGGATGGACTAGGTGCAATACACAGGACTTGTGGTTTTAGAAAAGTTCATTCTAGGTGCATCTGTCCCACTTTTTGCTTTTGTTTTCTACATGCAAGATACAGGATAATGACCTCTTCTTCCCACCCCCCCCGCTTTATCTTGCCCTTCTGCAGCAGGGACCACTGCCCGTTCTGGGTTTGCAGAGGCCTCGCCCAGGCTGCACCCTGGTGATCCTGCTCATTCGCCTGGGTAACGGCTGGGCCGTTCTTACTGCCCACCTCCCTCTGCTTTTTTAAATAACAGAAAATCAGAAAGGAAAACAAGAATCAGGCTGAATTTACACTTGGCTTTACACGCTGCCTATTCCTTTAAACTTGCTGTAAATTTATGCCAGAGGTGTATAAAGAATGGTGCCTAAGCCCTTTCTGTCGAATAAAGCCAGAGTTCAAGAATTAGATGAAAACTTTCTTGGGCTGCCAATGAAAGAATATGAAACGGAAAGGGAATTGGTAAGATCAAATGAGCCTGACAAGATGACACACTGAAGAACTTCAAGGTCTCTGAGTGAAAACCTACTGGTGCCACTCAAATTACAGAGAAATATTCAGAAAACCGCAAAGCAGCGACAGAGTCTTCAGTGCTTGAAAAGCGAGTGGGACCATTAGCGGAAACAGAAGGGTAGTGAAGGAAGAAGCGAGCAGAGCTCGTTGACCCCATACAGCTGGAGCCATAATAAATGGGGGCTGCTCAGGCTTCACCGTGGGCTGGCTTCCCTCTTCCTCAGGTGCAGAGTGGGGTCTGAGGAATATTTCATCAAAAACGATGATTATTTTCTTGTCTCATCTTGGCCTTTTTGGCAGGGAAATGGGAGCATTTCAAAGAAGGTTTAAAGATCTAACACAAAATACTTTTGAGTCTAAATTGCACCTCCAGAGAAATTTCTTATGGATGACACAGTCCTCGTTGCAATTAAGATGAATATTAAACCCACCCACCCCGTTGTGCACCCAAAGGTGATTAGCTGTAATTTGAAGGCCGTATGAGTCCGAGGATGGGTGACAATTCAAATCAGCCAGCTGCACAGCCCACTTGCAACCCCGCACCAGAGTCGCCAGACAAATTACCCCCACGAAGCCTTACAAATTGCTAGTGTTTATGGCTCTTTGGGGGCTGGGGTGGTTAGGAGCAGAGGCTCCATCAATAACTAAGAAAGACTGATTAAAAGGGGAGATGGATCAAATACATCCTTCGCCTGCCTCTAAATAGTGCCTAAGTTGGTTTTAAGTGGCATTGACCTATGATGATAGCGTCAGCGGAGGACTCTGGCGCCTAGTTCAGGAGACTCATGTCTTTGAATTAAGGCTTTGCTATTTTGACTGTGCTTTTCTGCTGAGAATTGAATTTTAGAGGCCTTGCTGGGGTCAAAAGCAGATATTGTTTCCATTACTTCTGAATGCGGTAAATATTTTCCACATGAAATCTCCTGCTCTTCATCTCTATGTGTTAAAAGATCATTCCTGCAGAACCTTAATTACACCAAATACTTGGTGTTCTTTAAGAGAACAGGAAGAGAGAAGAAACGTCAGGGGCAAAACATGTGAAAAAGAAACTGTAATTGCAGTATTTTACAGGTTCGATTTCAGCCAAAAAAATAGCCTGATAGGGAAAAACTGTTGTGTTACATTATAACTGCTATGATGTAGAGAGATTATGAGGCTCATTTCAGAACACAGAGACTAAACCACAGTTCTTCAGATTTTCATCCCTCAGCGCCAGCCACAAAGCCCAGCGCAGCAAGTGGTTCAGAACCTCTTGTGTCCATTGCGCCAGGGCAGTCACCAGAGGGGTGTCAAAACAGACACTCGGTTCCTGAGTGCGACTGCCCTGTGTTTGGGCACACGTGGGCTAACCCAGACCCCCACCCCTCCGGGCAGCGCGTGCCCTCCAGCGCCAGGCAGGGCAGGGGGGTTATCGGGCCGGTACCCCAGTTGGGGTGCCTGGGTGCCTGACTCGGTGGATCGGGGCGGGTGCTGCGTCCTGCTGACGGCAGGACAGGTTGCCCTTGGTGCCTGAGGCTGGGCAGCCCCGCAGCTCTCTGAACAGAACATCTGGATTTTCCCGTCTGTAAAAAGTGGCTTCTAAGGTGTTTTCACATCGGGGCATGTCCTAGCATTTCCTTCAACCTTTCTTCAGTATTTACTGCAATGAATTTCATGCGCAGATACAATTTGCACATTTAACATGCTTTGAAAGTGGGATCTGGATAATTTGGGCTGGATTTGGCCATTATATGAGTCAGGAAAAATAAACTCATAAATGTAAAATTGTATTTGAATTATCATTCCAAGCCGCACAAGCAGTCTAATACTTTATGGCATTAGAGCCCAAAGACGTTATGGCAGCAGAGCCCATCTAGCTATGTTCTGCATGGCTAACAGAGACATAAAGTGAAGGAGTTCTATCAGTCATGGCAATATTTTTCTTTTTTGTAATTACCTCGGGTTCATTTTCCCAGATGACTATCTTTTCCTGCTGAGAGCGCCTGGTTCCTCTCTGACACAAAGCAAGACTGCTGAGGACCTCATCCTGCCCCGCTGGGGTCCCCAACAGTCTTCCCAGGGGCTTCGGCTGGGGCAGGACAAAGCCGGCAGCAGTGTTTTGCTGAACTGTCCTGTATTTTGTGCGGCTCCCGGCCACTTGCCCAGCAGTGCCGCCTGCCTGCAGCCGGGGTGGGGGCTGCAGGGCAGAGCTGGTGGGAAGGTGGAGCGATGTGTTAACGGCAACGCAACTCTTGGCCTCTTACAGTATAGCAATAGCAAGTGCTGCTGTTTCTGTGCCTTATACCACCTGCTTGCTGAAATGATCTGTTAGGTTGTTTTTATGAGTTGCAGTTTGTACTGCAATGCTATGGGAGCCCAGGCCTGTGTTCCCAGCGGGCACTGTGCAAACAGCCTGCAAAGCCATCCATGCTCAGACAGCTTCTGTGGGTCCTCAGGAAAGTGCTTGGAAACCTGGTGTATCTCCATTTGATAGAGGTGCATTGCAAAGGCCAGGGAGGAGAACAATTACAGTTAAAATCTTGAACATGGAAGGCCTTCTGCGTCCTCTACGAGTGAAGTGCAACCTCTCCGGATCTGCACCTCTGCAGAGGAAGGATCGGGAGATGTAGCTGCTTCGCCATCCCCCATGGTTTGGAACACTAATACCGTCTGCTAAGCCGAGTTTACTTTGACAACTGCTGTTATGTGTAATTAGGATATTACATAGTAAACTTAGGAAATCATCTCTAAATGCCTCTGTGGACCTGAGGGATGTTGAAAATTGCAGATTTGTTGTAACATGAGGGTTAATGGATTCTGGTTGCTGCAGTTTCATATTTAATCTTTACTTTGACTATCTGATTGATATCAGTGGATTAGGTAGAAGCTGGTTTCTGAAGGATGCTCGGAGGAAAACACAGCACAGCAGCCCTTGGAGGGAGAGGGTCTACACAGAGCCCCGGTCCAAGGTGTGGGGTCAGCATGGAGGTTTCTGAAGGCACCACTGGCATAACTTGAACTGGAAGAAATGAGAAATGAGTGTCTAACTGCAGATTGTGCTTAGGAAACTTCCCCGGGCATGGTGTTTACGCAAAATATTTACGCATCCAGCAAGGGCTGTGCGAGGCCGGGGAGGGTGGCTGCCTGGCAGGAGGGAGGCAAGTGCTTTGTTTTGGTTTGAAAAGGTGGAATCACATATTGAGAGCAGCCCTGGACTGTGTGCCTCATCAAAGACTCTGTGAAATTAATAACACATGCAAATATATGCAAATTCTGCTACTTTTAAATATAGAGGTTTTAAACGTGCTAATTAGATGCATTTTAATTTTTGTAAACAGACACATTGTCTGATCCGTAGCAACGGGTTCTCCGTTCTTTTGATATAGGGAAGGGTTTGTGGGAGCTTTGCTGGTGGAGGGTTCAGAGGCAGGAGCTGAAAATGGTGCGGGACATGGGAGCTTTGTGTCCAGGACACAGCGGAGAGGCTGGGCTTCTCCCGGGAGAATGTGGGTGAAAAGTGACCTAACAGGAGCATGAATGGTGAATGATACAGAGCAGCAAAATTGCCCTTCAGTATACCAGGGAGGTGCAAATGAAATGGGAAGGTAACAAAATTTCTAAAATCATAAAAGAAAAGTGCATTTTAAAATTCTTTTGTACTGGAAGCCTACTAAATCTGTGCAACTGCCTGCCCTGATACAGCAAAAGAGGCTTACAGGTTTATGTTAATAAAGCAGACAAACACAAGCACATTTAGTATGGTAAAGCAGTACAAAGGATATAACACAGGCTGGAGCTAGCAAAGAAGGAAACAAATTTCCCCTGTGGATAGCTCATCTTTAATTCTCACCACGGGGTTTGTATCACCTCTACAACCACTCTGAGAGACAGGTCCGAAAGGGAACAGAGCACGGGAGCCTGGCAGTTGCGAGCAACCCCACGCCAAGAGACCAGCCTGCCTTTGGGTAATGGACCAAAAGTAATTTCATTAATGATGCGGGTTTAATGCTGCGGCTCCCACTGGGTGGTTGGATCCCTGCGACACACCAGGCAGCAAAACAGATCTGAGTGTGGGGAGGGCGTCTTGTCGCATGGCAGCAGATGTGGCGTGACGGCAGTCGGGGGGGGTGGCACCGGCGTCCCCTTACCTGGCTATGACAAACAGCACGCAGCTGACCCCCAGGTAGGCGAGGAGGATGTACATCCAAATGTCAGGAGACAGGGGGTTGAGGAAGGAGAACACACTGGGGTTGGTCCCGTTGGGCTTCCGGTACAAGATGCTGACCCCCAGGGTCATAAAGGGCTTGGAGAAGTCTATCGCTTTTTCCCGAACGTGGGTGATGGTGAGAGGAGCGACGGCCAGATCAGCTTTCTGTGCGCAACACAGAGGGAGAGAGAAAGAAGGCATTAGAAACCGAGGCGTTTCCATCCCCTTAGAAACACCCACAGCACTCACGCTGCAGTACTGGGCCAAAAAAACCCCCAAAACGCAGCCCTGGGGTTCCCCCCCTCCCTTTGCACATGGGGTGCGTCTGCCCCGTGCCTCTGCCAGAGCCAGGCTGGACCTCCTGCCACCCTTCCCGGTGCAGGCAGGGCCCTCTGGGCCTGGCACAGGATGGACTCTGTGTAACTGCTTCCCTTCAGACCTGCAATCTTGCTGTACAGGCAAACACAAAGCTGTCATCAGAGCTGCACTGCGCTGCCCACGAATGGTGTTTGGGCAGCTTTCTGTGAGCTCTGCTCCAAAGCCCTCCAGGTAGGGGACCAGGGCCTGGTCTGTGTGCGTTAGCCACAAGAACGCCTGCGATAGGACAGGCGGAACGTGGAACGGATACCGTATGGTCTAGTTATTACACGTACTTCTCATCACCTAAACAAAACCCCAACACAGATGCAGGGTCTCCAAAACACGCTGGGTGAGATTCTGGAGGTGGTGGTGTGGATGTGTTTAGCACCTTTTAAGAGAGTTGTTCCTGATTTAAATCAGTGAGCTGAAGAGTAAAATGCCGTCTACTGTTTCCTAATTATACTCTATGACTTTCATTGTATAGATTTTTGGCTGACGTTAGCTACCAAAGTACAGTGCAGACAACAGAGAGATGTTACAGGCTCCGCAGCTTTTGCCCAGGTGCAATGAGCTCATTTTGATAGGCTCTTCTAAGATGGTCAGAACAATTCTATCTTAAAATGGTATAAAACATCTGCGATCCTCGCTGTGCTTGCTTCTTGCCGCAGGACCCTCTACAACAGAGAGTTTGCTGTGTGCAAATCCCACCGTTTGCAGAGCTGATCTGTTTTTATTGGCCTTCCTTTCAATGTTGCTGCAAGAGGAGAAAGTCACAGAGGGAGGCCACTCTAGAATGAAGATGCGGGAAGTAATATTGTAATAGCATGAGGTAAAAGGTTCAATTTCTTTCCCCTCAGTCGACTTCATGATACAACTTGAAAGGCTCATTCTAAGGAAGCCGTGGTGTAGGGTAGGAGCACTGCTGCTTGGGAATGCTCACAAGCATGCCTGACTGGTGGGAGTGAGCAAAACCTCACGCAGTTCCCGTTAGGTCTTTCTTCCGTGCGTATGGCTGCAAGCCCCACCGGGGAAGTGCTTCTGCTAATTAATGGTGGAGTTACAGCTCGTCATGCTGGAACTGTCTGAGCTGCACGAGGAATTTAAGCTGAGCATATTATTCATCCTGACTTCTTGTATGAATTGTGTTTCTATTATTTCTGTTATTTAATAATTTCTATGCTAGATTCAGTGAACAACCACATACAACCTCTTTCTGTTGTTTAAGAGCTGCGTTCATTTCCTCTCACTAAACATTCATTTAGGTTCTTAAAAAAAACCTTCAGTAAATACATCCAAGGCTACCTCAGAGTCAGCTGCCTTGCTTGGGGTTTGCAAGTCACTCTTTTGGTATCATTGACTTCAGAGGAAATGCAGGCACATAAATTACGTGTCTGAAGTTGAGCAGTACCTCCCCCCGTGCCAGGTGCCTAGCATACCTGTGCAAGATTTATTTAACATCTGGTTCTGAAAATTAAAATTCTAAATTAACCATGAGTGATAATTACCTAGAGATATAGTGGATTTGTCATTACTTGCAAACTTTAAATCAATATTAGCTAGAACATGCTTCATGCCAAGAAAAACTATGGGTTCACTGTAGAAATTGGTGAAGATCTGTGGCCCATGTTGTGGAGGAAGGTCAGACTAATGGTCTTGTTTGACCTTGCAAATCTGTGACAAAAGTCAGTGGAATATTTTTAAATACAGGAATCTGGGCCTTTTTCTATAAGAAGAGTTTCTATATGAGCTTTTATCCATTACATGCATATCTATGTGTGTGCACGAAAGGGTCTTCCTCTCCAAAGAACGTAGCTTTGGAGGTCCTGAGCAGAAGAGTTTCAGGAATTCTCTACCAAGGGTAACAATAGGGGTTTATTTCTAACATGGTTCTTTAGCCGAGCTTTGGTTGGTTCCCTTTCCTTGTCACTTTCTAAATGGAAATATATTTTTAAATCAGCTTGGTACAGAAAGTGTCCTTTTCAATCACTGGCATTTGTCAAAACTTAGAGAAAATGGAAACAATATGTTCCCAGTGAGCCCTTTTGTGCCAGCTGTGGCTGTAGTGACACGGATGACAACCGAGGGACAACTGGCTGCCCAGCTTGAGATGGGGAAGTAAGTTCTGCCTCTCAGGAGCAGAGTCTGCACCCTTGGTACCGTCCCGGCAGAGGATGCCCGGCAGGTTTGTTGCTCGGCTGCTCTCCCCATGTTACAGCAAACCTGAGGATTTTGGCTTATCAGTCTCCAAAGTCAGAAGGCAGAAATGGCAAAAGAAATGCAGCGTTTCAGCTCCTCCATCTCTTCTGCGTGGGTGTCCTGACTCAACAGGGAAAACTGAAGGAGATGTTGAAGGATTTGGCTATGGATTTTTCTGAAGGAGGAAACAAATGAGCAGTTCCGTGGTCAGTGCTCGCTAGCAACGGCCTGTCTGAAAGATCCTAAGCCAAATTTGTCAAAATGATATAGCAAGCTAAGTAACAGCTAGGACTTTATGCTTTACTACAGAAAATGAAGAGAGAGAAATCTGCATGGATGCCCAAGGATCAAAACGCTTTTAGTGCAGAAATAAAATTTTACTGTGTCATTTCAGCAGCTCCTGTGATTTGATCACAGCCCTGTGTCCTTGGCAGTAAATGTCACACACAGGCAGAATGGAGCATGTATTGGGCAGCCCAGTCTGGTGTGGTGTCCTGAGCTATTAAAGGCGGTACGGGCTGCACTTCGATATCCTTTTTATCAATGCAGATTTTTCTGAAGGTGGCCTCTAATTAAGGGTTTGCTGACTGAGAGGATCTAAATCAAAACCCACCAAGGGCGAAGCTTTCATTTGTCGTGCTCTGACATTACAAACTAGGAAGTCAATTATCAGGCCCTGACTGCTTCCTTCCCTCTGCCCCAACTTTTATGCTGTTGCACAGTAAGATGGCTTTTATTAAAAATGAGGAATTTTAGCAAGTGCCAGCGGCTTAAAGGCCCTTATCCAGCAAAACCACTTAAGCACACGCTTCTGTTTTACTGGAGCTTGCACACCTTCCAAGTCTTATGTATGTTCTTAAGTGTTCTGCTGAATTGAGGCCAAAAAGATGAATTTTGCCAAGGCAGCTACAGACCAAATGCAGACACTTCTCTAACACACCTTGAAGGGTTTGGATCTCCTTATTCATCCAGTGTTACAGCATTTTCACTTGGGTGGAACTGATGCGAGTTCACTGGGCAGTCAGTGGATGGAGGATTGTATTCTCTGCAGAGATATTTGGCTTTTATCAGAAAATGCTAAGTCTTATCTTCAAGTTCTCAGTTATCATGGGAATGTGGCCTGAGGGTCAGGACAGCTTTTGCACAGCCATGGTCACTGTGGAAATCCTGCAGCATCCGACCTCCGCCGGAGGAAAGCAGCGTGTAACGGCCAGTCACAGCAGAGCCCACAAGCAGCATAAGCACGACGATAAATATTTACTCAAGAAAATAAGCTGCCTCCGTGCTTATTTTGCCAATCTGAGTTAGGTATTTACATAAACTAATTATGTGTGTGTTGCCTGAGAGACAGGTAAATAGTGCATATTTTCCTTATTTAATTGTTATTCAGGTGTCTGTCTGGCAGCATTGACACTTTCTCTCAGTCTCTTTTACCACCACTGCCAGCGCTGGGGCTGCAGTGCTTTTCTGCTCTTCTGCTCCCACCACCCTGCTTCAGGTCCCATCTCTGCTCCCCTCCCTGCTTTGCTTGCTTGGCTGCTGTGCCGTGCTCCAGCATCCTGTCCCAGCATGGTCTGCTGCGTGCTGGCCTTGCTCCTGCTTCTTTCCGCATCTTTCCCTGCAGCGGAGCCAGCACCCGGGCATCCTTGGGCACGGGCATCCTGGAGCGCTGGGGGACAACAAGGCCAGGCGCAGCCGAGGCAGCCGGTCTGTCTTGCAGCTTGGAGACAGAGGGGCTGCTGCTTTAGCAGGTGACCAAGTGCTCTGCTGAGAGCCCTGTGCCCGCAGCCCTCCCCTCTTGCTGGCCAAGGATAGGAAAACGCTCAGCGTGAGAAGTGATGCTCAAGGGAGAGCGAGGTCCTGCCCGGCAGCACCCCAGACGCACCTCAGCCTGCCACCGCAGGCACTGTGCGCAGGGGGTCGGCGTTAATTGGCTGACTCCAGCTCTTAATGGCTGCTCTTACAATTTTAGTCCTAATTTAGACACAATTTTTGTCAATGAATTTATTTAATATCAGTGGTGAATTAAGAACAGATGTCGGCAGGGAAAACGGAGCTGTAAGCTGAAGAGGAGAAATGAGGACCATGAAGTCCTGTTGGGCCTCTTGTAATCTTTTCTTTAGGTAAGTTCCTCAGAGACAGAACTACCATTAATTGTACCTAAGAGATGTCAAAGGCTGTAGGATCCCAGTGAGAACGGCCGTATTTTTAGAGACAAGCCCTATCCTATGAACTACTGGCAGGTGAGCAAGCCAGGGGAGGGAAAGGCAGGTCCAGAGAGACCTGCGGAAGCAAGCAGAGAACTCAGGGCTCCCAGCGTACACTTCAGTATGCTTCCATCACCTGGATCGCTGAATATGAAAAATATGAATCCACCCAATTAACGATGCTGAGCACGAAAGGAGAAAGTGCAGCCAGCTGTTTTGGCTTCTTTCTATCTCCTCCCTAAGGCTGAGCTCCTGTAGTGTATAAATATGAGATGGAAGACACTTGATCCAATGAAATTGTGTTTCTTCTGTTCCTGGCCCAGTGGCTTCCAAATGAATCCCCAGCTCGCGGCACTTGAAATAAACATCCGCCAGTGCCGGAACATTAATGGGAATGTGGCAATGTGGTACAGTGTGTATTTCTGCCAGAATTTACTGTCAATAAATGTCCATTTATTGTGAAAGTGTTAAATCAACTGTCATAAATCGTCCCTAAGGAGAGATATTACATCTTCTCTCTAGTTACCATTGGCAGGGATTTCCATTAGAAACCCTATTATTTTTCATACCTTTTTTATTCCCACATGAAGTTTCAGATTGAATGGAAATTTGATATGCACTGTCTCAGCAGAAGACAAGTTTTATTTGTGATCAAGTTTGTGCAAAATGTCCAGAACAACTCATTTTGCTGGTTTTATGCGATTCTGCCCACAAACAATAGGGAAGATTTGCAGGCGTTATTTTGCCAGACAACTAGAATTTATAAATCAGAATGGATGGGCCACAATGCACAGTGTAGTTTTGCTTCTATCAATAATAATTTCTATGAATAAACATCAATAACAGTTCACTACTGATGAAAGGAGGTGACAGTTGCCAGGTTCCCCGTGTATAATGGATGCAGGGCACAGGAGCTGCTCTGTGTCACCTGGGTGGCCCAAACCTCCCCAAATGCCAGCGCTGTGAAGCGAGTTCAGCTTTCATGGCCCATCTGATTGAGGCTCCTCTGTGGGAGTGCCCAGGGAGAGTGACAATAAGGAACGAGCTGCGGTGAGGAAAGAGTCTAGTTCTCCAGGGAGTGGACTGAACTCCCCCAAAACAGGGATTTTTTTGTGATGAAGGACGAGCAGCAGGGCAGGGCTTTTTGCATCTAACTGCTTCTCCAGATCTGCTACTGGGGACCTGGAAGACAGGGTCATGCTGTGAGCTGCTCTGACTGCTGTTGCTTTTCCTGTTTATGCTTAAGGCCAGACTAGAAACAAAGCAATTTTACAAAGGATCATAGCCTAAGGCATGACTGCCTATGGCCAGGCACGTCTGGATCAGAGAGGACAGGGGACGGAGGATGATGTGCAACTCCAAAACAAGCCACGAGGGCTCACTGCGTAAACGGCCCATCCTCCGTCACGTGCTCTGTGATTTACACCTTTGCGTGGCAGGCACCATCATCCCTGAAACGCTGTAATTACATGCCTACCTGGGCTGCCCTGCCTGGCACCTACGCCCAGCTCCTCTCTGCCTGTATTTCCCAGCCCCAGCAGAAGGCCATCCTGTGTGATGGGCTGCCCCTTGCTTTGCCCATCTCCTTTTCACCAAATTTCAGCCTTGGATCAGGCTATTCCTGGTACACAGCATCTGCCACTCCCACGGCTCTCAGCCCTTCCGAGTGATAACAATCACCATTTTAGCCTCTTATTTCACCTCAGGAGCACCCTCTCCTATGCACAGGGCATCCAACCAAGCCTGCACATCAGCTCAGCCCACCAGAGCTGGTGCATCACAGCAGTCCTGGGCGGCTCAGTCTCAGATGCACATGAGTTAAGTGGGTCTTCAGCAGTGCACAGTCTTTCTGCATAGAGTTAATCCTGGCCGGGGTGTTTGGACCTCACAAAATCCTACCTGCTTTACGCTCCCACCTGAATGATCCCAATTCTTTTATGAGAATGAGACACTGAACGTGGAGGAAAGCCAGCCTAGATATCAAACCCTCAGTGTGGGCAGCCCTGTTTTCGTCACTATAACTTTGTTTGAATGCTGTCTCCAACACTTTTCCTACTAGGTATGAAATAAGTTTGAACTTTCCCATTGCAAGGCGCCAATCAGTTGTTCCTTTCCCCACACAATTTGAAGATGCTTTGCTGCTGAGGAAGGGCCCCATCTGGTTGCAGTTTCACTTTTTAATGCTTTACATAAACACTGCTATAAAAAGCAATGACATGCAGATAAAGAAAATAATGGCTTCATATGGGGTTTGGGCAACAGTTATAAATCACTCCAAGGCGTGCACCCAACCATGCCTCTTAGAAAGCAGAGTTCAAACTTGATGCTAGAGTAAAACTTGCAAGCAGAGGGGATTCGGTCCTTTTCTGTTGCTGTATGTTAATTTGCTTTTTAAGTAGTTAGCCAAGAAATACTTTAAGGCAGGTTGACCATGAATTTAGTGTTACTTAATGAGGTTGTTTCTCATACCTTCTTCTCTGTCTGTCTCTCTTAGCTGACCACACACAGCTTTGGGAATGGGTGAAAGCCTCCCGAGAGCCCTGTAACATCTTGCAGGGCATTGGAAGTTTGGACTAAATGACAGTCTGGCTTCTATTTCCTATATCTTTATTTCCTGCTTTGGAGCAATTTACTTCTTCAGAGCCCTACACTACAGATGCTCTGCGGTGAGAGCCACAGATTCTGCTCCCGGCAGCGGGTGCGGGACCACAGGAGGCTGTGTCCCAGAGCACGCTGCCGAAGTTTGCAGCCTGTGCTCTGCGTCTCTTCGTATCTATGTCACACACATCACTCAGAGTGGCAAAGCACCAGTCTCTTCTGCTGGGACGCTGAGCGTCCCTTGTCTAACTCAGCAAGGCTGTTGCGTAAGAGACTATGAAATCTGTATTTTGAGCTGTATGGAGTTTTCTGGAAGCAAAAATACAAAGGCAGGTTTGCACAGCCTGTGGCATATTCCCCTGTGAGACACAGCGTCCTGCTCCCCCAAGGGCTGTCCTTGCATGCCCTTGCTGCACTTCCCGCTTCTCCAGGGTGAGCCTTCTAAGGACTACAGCGCTCTTTGCAAACTGATTAAGAGTCACTTTGTCCCTATAAGGGACATAATCATTATCATCTGCATTTTACAGATGGAGGAAGTATTGCACAGAGGCAACTTGTCCAATGTCATTTAAGGGCAGACAAGCCAAATCCGGAAACACAACCTAGACCCCTGAGCCCCAGCTCCGCAGTCTCACCGCCAGACCGTGCTCTGTTATCTGTTCACAGCGAAGCTCATTTACTGAAGCGACTCACCCAGCAAATACATTCTTCTCACATGAACTGTAAGAGCATCACAGCTGCTACATATGTGGGATTATTTTTGTCTCTTTTCAGCTTAGGCAACGTTTTCAAAATGTAGCCAGGAACGTGAGAGGTGGTCCAAGGGCTGCACCACTTGAGCAGGATAGTCAGGAGGAGAGAGCCGTGTTATAGCTCTAGGATGGCTTATACGGCTGCCTGTGCTGCAGAGATCATAGATTAATTTTGTCCTGAGCTTTTCTTCCAGAGACCTTTTCTGGGAATAAGAGATTCATAAAAACACCAGCTTTCCTCACCTCCCTAACTGGGCTTCTGGGATCACAGGATGTGCTGGAGGCAAAATATCTAATTAGGAAACTGAGCAACTTCTGGCTGCGAGTCAAAGTTTCAGACTAGGTGACTTTTTGGGGGCTGCGAGAGTAAAGCTGCCACAACAGTTTCACTAGTGGTTAATGGGCTTTTAGAAGTGGCCGCAGAAGGAAAAGCACAGCTGCTCTGCTGCAGGGGGAGCACCGCATCCCAGGAGAGTTTAGAAAATAAGCTGTGTTTATAAAAAAAATATATTAAACTGTCCCCTGCACACCTGCTCTTGCAGTCTGGATATATCATCTGGATCCAGCTTAGCTGTGTCTGGGACATGTCTGGTGTCCCTGAGCCACCTCGGTGTTGTGCCCTGGCCCATGTTTGTCAGGGGCAGAGCAGCAGCATCCTTGGGGGATGAGAGCAGGTGTGCACTACTGCCCGGGCAGCCGTGCTCCCAGCTCAGGAGAGCCAGTGTGCAGCTGGGCCTTGGAGAAGCCTCTTCCTTCCTCTCTGCATGCCCAGCCTGCATCCCACTGCGGGGCAGCAGCCCAGCAGGGAGGGTCTGCGGCTGAAGCCACGGAGCCCGTTTCTGTATTGTGAGAATGTCCATTTTCAGAAACTCCAAATGAATATTTGGAAGAGTCAGACAAAGAGATACTCTTCTGACAAACCATGCAACACAGGCAGAGCCCAGGTGGGGTTAGGAGTTTGCTGCAGGTATCCCGAGCCAGCGAGCAGCGGGCACCCGTCCCACCCCAGGCAGAAAACCTTGGGCACAGCCACCCCCAGCAGCCACCGGCTGCCAGCGCCACAGATGGGCCTCACTCACGTGGTCAATGAGCTCCTTGATCATGCCGTTCCACTGCCCCTTCTCATCCTGCGCCCCGTATTTCCCATCTTCCACCAGCCGGATCTCGTAGGTGAAGCCTAGGATGATGGCCAGCTCCTTCAGGAGGTCGATGCAGTAACCCTCAAAGCGGTCGTTCCCGAACAGGGCTGTGTCGGACTTACGGAACATGACAAAGGGCTCTTCCTGCACACAGGAAGGCAAAAAGTCCCCGTTAAGGGTCAGCTGTGGTCCCAGCTCCCACCAGAGGCAGGGCCGCCCCTGCGGGTCAACCTGAGTCACGAGGCGCAGGCTCTTCGAGCAGAGTTGGCACCGTGACATGCTGGGAATAAATTAACTTTGCACAGCACATCAGCTAATTAGCAACCTTGTTTACCCCACAAAATTTAATTTTGTCTCTTCTGAGCAGCCAACTGTTTTCCATTTGGTAGGATTTCAGGGAGAAAAATAACCATTTCATGCTCTGAAAATGAAGAGTGTTGAGAAACAGTAAAAGGGGGAGGACAAATTCAACCCCAGGTCCCACACAGCAGAAATGTGGCCGAACCGCACTGCAGTACCTGTCGTTTGCTGCACCGAGCAAGAGGCTGGTGGGTTAAATACAGGGTGAGGGAGCCATGCGTGGCTGGTGGCCAGCCCAAAACATTCCCCAGTTTAGTTTGCTTTCCTTTTGACTGGCACTAGCTGATGGGATACGAGGCCCTACTGCTGCCCAGAGAGAGCTTCTGCTGTCTGCTCCATTTATGCCTGCCGTGGGAAGGTTGGGGGTGTCTTTAATCACAGCAGTGCCAAGCACCAGCACAAGTGAAAAATAACTAATAAAGTGCTTTACAGCAGGCTTTGCCCTATGGATCCCTGCCTCTTTAGCAGAGGCTGGCAGGTGAAGTTAGCAAACAGACAGCAAACTGCACAGCCCTTTGGTGAATATCAGGCTTGGGCAGTCACTGAGGACGAGAGACACTAGGGAGCCCAAGGGAGAAAATGTGTAGAGGACAGATGGAAATGGCGAAAGATGGTAGGCAGCAAGCAAAGCTAGAAGGTAAGGGGAGGATGAGATGGCAACAGCAGCTAATACATGGCTTGAACTGAAGGTATCTGCAAGGCTACCGTCCTTGCCCGTGGGGTGGCCAGAGAAGGGAGGGCTCATGTTTTGCTCTGGTGAGCGAGCCGTGTTGCTGGAGTCCCTGCGGTATTGCACGGGGACGGGGGGCTTGAAGTCGCGGGAGGGAAGGTCTGGAGTCCTGCTTAGAGTATTACCGAGATGCCCAGTTTGGTGGGTGGGTATGCCCAGGAGCGGGTTCAGGACCCAGAGCTGGGCTGTGCCAGCCTGGAGGTCGGCGGCTCTTGTCTCCCAGTACGACCTGTCAGCCCCCACCTCTGCCATGGGGGACCTCTGCCACCCCTGGGGGGGCCAGGCAGGCAGGAGGTGCCTGTTCGGCCTCAAAGCAGGGTAGGGAGGGGACAAGAGAGCATGTGAAGCTCAATCCACAGAGCTATAAAGCAAAACTGATAACATAATGCCAATAGAGTTTAGCTCGGCACGCGCAGCTCAGTTAAATCCTGCTCTCCCTGGCTGCCACCTCAGCTTTCTTCTCTGGAATTAGTGCTTTGTTTGTGGATCAGCTGAATCTATGGATCTTGATATAAATACACTGACTCCAGAGCAGCCATAAAGCACTATTAATTTTGGGAAGCGCTGTAGGGATTACATACATATTTAACAGCCGAAGCACTGAACATTAGGACGCCACTCGCTTCAGTAATGTATCTCCAGGTCTCAAACATTTCCTAGGGGGTAATTCTGAACTCTGTGAACCACTTATTCACGGACTATTTCACAATTTATTACTGAAAATGGCCAGACATCCAATTCGCAAGCTCTCTCGGTTTGCTAATCGATTTCTCAGTGAAGGTGCCCTCAATTTCATAACTTCACAGTTCCCATATTGCTTGGGGAGAGTGGCGCTGGCTGCTGGGGTAATATTTCTCTTCCAACAAGTCACTGCAATATGAGCAAAAGGGGAAAAAATAACCTTTCATGCTTTTCCTTTTAAAGGTTTCTCCTACGGCTTTTCTACAATCATTTACACCAGTGCAAAAGTACAAAGGGGTGTTGCAAATGCAAATAAAATTTAGGGTTGTATTTTATTTTTTAGAATCCAGTATGTGAAAATGTAATTATTGCAGAACTCGGGTCTAAGCACATTTCTTCTTCCTGCAGGCAAGGGAATTGCAGGACAGCTGTGGTTTCGAGGTAGATACCCCGTGGCACGTGTAGGCCCAAGGAATGGCACAATTAATAGGAACTGATATCGCCCTTGTACATTATGTAATTTGTACGTACGTGCTCGCGGAGTACGAGATGAAAATGCTGCCTGAAAAAAGCATGTCAAAGGCAGATGGCTGACAGGTCTCCTCCTGGCTCCATCATTTTGCATTATGCCGTGGCCTTTGAGGTACAGTGATTATTGCACCCTAGACCCAGACATTTCCACAACTCTGGCTATGCATCTTGCCCCTGACAAGATGCATCTTTTCTGGTTTCCCTCAGTCCTGTCCATACAGCTTTCACCAGTATTCCAGTCCTGAACTTATCTGCTGTCCCTCAGCTTCACCCCCGTGGTCGGGTGCTGCTCCAGCTCTCAGTGCAGGCAGCTCTGCTGCTGTCCTTCCAGCCTTCTCCCCAGTGCCACCAGCCCTCCCATCCCAGGGATTTTCCCCGATGTGCTGCACACAGTTCTAATTAAAGAGAGAGGGGGGGAAGAGGAGTCATTATGTAACTTCTGGTGAGTTTTATCCAGCTGCAGTATGGGTTGAACAATTCCCTTAGAGCTGATCCTGAGCCTCCACCTGGGAGTGACTTGATGTGAATGTGTTATTCATGTTGCCCTAAAAATTTGCATCTCCCATGTACAGGTACTGGCAGCACTTTAGGTTACCTTGCTAAAATGAACTAAACCTGGCATGGCAGGTCTCTCCATTTGGCCTGTTATAAAAACGCTACCTAAATTTCTGCTTTCTGAACACACCAAGAATGCTTACATGCAAAAGAAAAAAAAAAAGCAAACTGTGTGTGTATCGTGCCTGAGTGCATGCACACTGCTGCAAGGGTCTCAACAGAAGCAGTCTTACAATCTGATGCATGTTGAATTGTTAGAGTGCCTTTTGCTCTGTCATTTCTCTACTCCTTCTGCAGTAAATCCTGATGTGACGATTCATTTCAATAACCGTAGCCAGTGGGGAACCATTGCTGCCGACGAGTCTGCTAACATGCGTGGCACAGCAACACCGCCCCGTGCAGACTCCCCCGTATGCACGACCCACAACGGTCTCACGGGACTGGCACGGTAGAAAACTTTCGGACTGGGAAGGGAAGGAACTCTTCCAGTCTCCCCTGCATGTTGAGACATGGAAGCGGCGTGTTACTGAGCGTAGTCAATGACCTAAGCCTGTACCTGACTCTTGGAGAGAGGGACTTTAATGAAAATGTTTCATTGGAACAAATATTGTGTGATGAATGGGAAGTTCGTTAGAAGGCTTGGCTAATTGGCAAGGAAAGCTGCAGCAGTGTCTGTATTTGGCTCTCATTCTGCCTGCTTCCATTCTGCTAACCTCTTGCGGGGTGATACAAGACCTTTGGTTCCAGCCCTTCTTCTGCCCTGGACCAAGTGTTTCCTTTCTCTGTTGTGCTCTGGGCACTTTCTTGGTGCCACTCTTTCTATCCACTCTGTCAGGTCACGTCCTTTTGGGAAGGCAAGGACATTACAAGGGATCACACTGCTCTGGACTGGGGAATGCATCCCCAGCTGGCTCTTTACCATCTGTACCTTTATGCTCCCTGAACATATGGAACACAAAAGGGCCAGAAAATTTCCATAGGCAAAACTGTAATTTGGGCCCAATTGTGTGTAAGGTGTCTAAGGGCTGATATTTTTTGTTGCTTCCTGGTGACATGCCATGAGCCTGCGCTGTGCAATACAGCCATATAGAAACCAATGCCACTAGTCATAATTCATTAGATAGTAAATAAAAATTCATTCTGATCTGATGCCTGCTGTCAAATGCAATAGCAAATGTGAGAACAAAACGCAGCGCAACAGTTGGAAGCAGAGGAGACCTGTTAAGCAACCATGGTTTGCTGGATAACGGCATTACTCTTAGCTAGTTTATCAAATATGTACTTAAGAGGGGGAAAGAAACACGATTGTCACAGCTAAGCCAGGGTCTCTGGCTGTTCTTAGTATTTTCTTCTATAACAAGAACACTCCTACCTGAGGTAGGCAGTGCCGGCCATCTGACAGTGCCAGCCCTGCCTGCCCGGGCGCTGGGGGGAAATGGGTGACTCGGAGCTTTCCTGGAGCTCAGCACGCACAAACCTCCCACGCCCTCCAGCATGCAGGGAGCAAGGGGGGACAGGGGACCCGGCCAGGCAGCTGAAGCGGAGGAGCTCAGCTGGGACGAGCAGCAGCCTCCTGGGCATGGGGAACGCACGCGGTTCCAGCTGGCCTGTGCCAGCCCCACCGTCCGCCACATGTTGGCTGGCAGCCTGCTCGGGAGCGGTGGCATCGGAGGATGCCGCAGGTCACCTCGGTGCAGGCGCACGGACATTGCGGTGCCCTGCTGAGCCCAGCCTGCATGCAGGGGCTCTCTCTGCTCTTGCTCGGCTTTCTAGAGGGGCTAGCAGATCTGTACTGGAATGCCGTGAATTTTCAGAGATATCGGATATCCCTGCGATTTGTGGGTGGAGGAAAAAGACAAGCTTGCAATCTCCTACCAGGACAGTGGTGACAATTAGAGATCTGTTGCTCAGCGAGTCTGTGACATTAGGCCCTCGTCCTTTGGAAATTTCTGTGATGTTCAAACCATCAGAAGGGCTCCATGCTCCAACCTGAAACAAAGCAAAGGAACGCATGAACACCCAGCTCACATTCCTCACTTGCTCTCAGCATCCTACTGGCCTGGAGTATGGAGCTCGCTTCTTTTGTCTACAGTAAACACAAGTAAAGCTGAAATTATCGTCTTGTATCACCTAAATAGAAGACTTGCATTAACTCCTCAGTTGCAGTCACTCCAGGTGCACATGTATAATAAGCAACCCTTATGCTGCCTGCTGATGCAGATGCATGAAAGAAGACCATGATGACTGGAATTTAGGGGCTGAACGAACAGTTTCCAAAGGTACTGCGTAGAGCAAACATTGAAACCACACTGAAGAGTCAGCTCTCGGCAAGGATAAAGCAGAACAAAAGAAAACAAATACAAATATGAGGCCACTTTCTTTCTTTTTTATTTTCCCACCAATTTGCTTTGGTGGGGAAAATTAAAAACGACTTGAGCAGCTCTGCAAATCCCTGATAGGGACCATTCCTATCCTCTGCACTGCGGCAAACTAGAGAAGGGCAACGAGGCTGGTGAAGGGTCTAGAGAACAAGTCTTACGAGGAGCGGCTGAGAGAACTGGGGCTGTTTAGTTTGGAGAACAGGAGGCTGAGGGGAGACCTTATCGCTCTCTACAACTACCTGAAAGGAGGTTGTGGTGAAGTGGGTGTTGGACTCTTCTCCCAAGAAACTAGCGATAGGAGAGGGAACGGCCTCAAGTTGCATCAGGGGAGGTTTAGATTGGACATCAGGAAAAATTTCTTTACCGAAAGAGTGGTCAGGCATTGGAACAGGCTGCCCAGAGAGGTGGTGGAGTCGTCAACCCTGGAGGCGTTCAAAAAAGGTGTAGACGTGGCACTCCAGGGCCTGGTTTAGGAGGCATGGTGGTGTTGGTTGACGGTTGGACTTGATGGTCTTGGAGGTCTTTTCCAACCTTAATGGTTCTATGATTCTATGATTCTATGAAACTAGACGGACGTTTCTAACAGGTCCCCTTTGAAGGGCCCTGGTCACCCCTTCAGGGAAGTCCACCGCAATGGGAGGTCTCGGTCCTGGTAGCAAACCTGGAGGAGGGGATGGCAGCAGACTTGCTCGGGCATGGGCACAGGCACATGCAGCTACGTTCCTCATCAATTTGAGGTGCTCTGTTTTTCTCAAGCTGTCAATTTTAATACATTATTAGACCTTGAAGGAGTCTATTGATCCAGAAATAGCAAAACATGTGTCTATTTAAGAGAAGTCATCTGGGCAACTGTAAGCCTGTTAACCTGATCTCCGCGGTGCAGGGGAGGCTTTAGGACAAACTTTGAAGGCAGGGCTGGCTAAAGGACTGTGACGGTGAGATAAAATGCCAGGAAAGCTGGAGGAATACGGACTTGCTGCCAAGAAACGGAGCAGGGTGGTCATACAGCCAGCCTGACAGTGAGAAAAAATAAAACCCCACATGGAAATGGGAACAGAACGATCCATCTGTAGGGTCAAACTGTGAGATGGGACTCTGAGAGAAACCAAAGGCAGACAGCTTGAACCCACTGGGGAGCCAGGAACTTCCGATATTTTATTTATTGCTATTTTTAAGATTCTTCAACCTCTTCAGCAGTCCAAGGAGAGAACTTGGTTTTACTGCATCCCCAAAAAGAGACTTTGTAATGAGCAATGCTGCCTGGCAAAAAAATGTCATAAATTCTAGAAGAGTTTCCATGAACTTTGTGAAAGGCCCTAAATATTTCAGGTAAAACCTAAGCAATCCCCCATATCTCCCTTTGATCACACAACAGCTGCAATGTCAAAAGATTATTATTGTGCACGGGAAAAGAGAAGCAAGTCTAAGAGGCCCCTGCTAGCAGTGCTGCAGACTCAGTTAACTCTGCCTTGCTAAGTTTTCTTTAAGAAAATTAAATACGTGGCACTTAAGACTGAATTAATCAGTTTAAAATATTAAAAAAGGAAAGAAAAAGGAACAAAATGCATTAAGAGAACTGTGCAAGTCAGATAGTCAAGCTACATGTAATTAGGTTTAGTTAATACTCCTGTAGTCCCTGGCACATCCAGGAGGTATAAGGATCAGGAGTTCAATCCTAAAGCTCAACAAACATAAGCTATTATACATAATGCACAATCCGTATGGGATTTGTTTGTAGTTTGGCGTTTTGTTATTGCAGATTAACTATTGACAGAAACCTAGCTTCAACAGAGATTTGACATCAATACTTTAAACCCCTCTAGAGTTGACAAGAAGCTTTAAAAAAAATAATAGTGGGAACTGTGAAATCTCTGAGTTGTTGGAGACAAGAGTTGAACGGCTGAACAGAGTATGCATCAAGGTTTGGCAGCTTCCTGTGGGCTTTATGTGACACACAATAGTAATAAATACAGCTGGTGCCAACTATTCTCCAGTACACCTGAGGAGTATTAGTTTGACAGATAGATATTGCGGTTGTACTTAAACATTTAGATCCACATGGTAACCAAATACTCGCACATTTTTCTATTATTCTACCAACACAGCTCTCCGGCAGTCCGTCGGTGCCACTGTACTCCAAAAAGACGTGTTGGTTTTTTTGGTTTAGACTCTATAAACAAAATATTTTGTAAAAAAAGAAGTCAAGCTACAAAGATCATCTCCTGCTCAGTTCTTGTGAGAGGGCGGTGTCTTCCCCTGCTCCTCTCCTGCCTCCTCCCTGCCCAGGCTCAGCTGATCGTAGCTGAGACTGAAGGTCATTGGGTTTATTTGAAATGTTTTCTTTATTCTGTATTTGACACCAAAAAAATACCTACTAGGAGAGTCCTGTGGTGACCTTGAGAGTTTTTACATGAAGCAAAGAACTACTGCTGTGGTGTGAAAGCACGGCAACAATTTATTTCAAAGCAAAGGAGAAACAAGCTGTAAAAAAGGGGGATGGGGAAGTCAAGCTGTTTGGTCCCAGGGAGCTTCACCGTGCAGGATCTGTCCCCTCCAAACCAGGGAGGGGGGGGTGATCAAACTGCTGCCTCCCGCCTCCGGGGGCTGCCTACCTGCGCTGTTTGATTAATTCCCCAGCCTTAACTGCAAAAGTCATCTGTGCATGTTGGGCCGCTTGCTGCATGGTTAATTGAAAACTCACTCTCTCTGCTCCCGGCTGGCATTTCCCGCAGTAGCATAACCTGTCTCCATGCCCAAAGGTTACGGGACGCAGCACTCATCCCTCACTGCCAGTAGGCACCTTGTGCGTGTCGAAAAGTGGACTGCTCTAGAAAGGGATTTGCTGCCCAGCAGCCAACTGTCTCCTGTAAATCTGTGAGACACCTTTAGCAGAACCGGGACTCAGAATTACTCACAAAAGGGGTCAGGCTCCCGGAGCCCTCGGTGGCCTCGCATGCCGTTATTTGGAGCCTGATTAGAGCACAGCCCCTGGGCATTGCTCTCTGTTGGTGTCAGCTGTCCGATGTGCAGTGCTTTCTTCACTTCAGGCCACTCGCTGCTCTTTGTCTTAAACGAACTGATATCACCTTGAAACCGTCTTCTAGGAGCTTTAATGCTTTGCATATTGCCTTTTTTTTTTTTTTTAAAGTAATTGAAGAAAAGGAAATGAAACCCCCATGAACACCTGAGAATGAGATTTGCACATCAGCATCGTATTTCTGTGCCCAGAGTTTTGCACTAATTAGGAGGATCTGGGGCTGCAGCCTTTGTGCCGTGTCTCTTCTGGGTGGCCAGGCAAACACGGCCACCAAACGAGACCCCTCCAGCCAGCCAGGCAAAAATGCACTTCAGTTTTTTTCTTATTGTCCCTTAGATAACACAGAGAAGAAATGAACAAAAATACACGCTGCATCCTCCTGCAAAATCTAGGCTGTAATAAGCTGGTGCCATTTCCAAGCCTTAGGCAATTTTCATTGTGGGGAATCACACCGAGATGATGCTTTCAAGAGCTGTTGCCTCCTCAGGGAAAAATCAACATTTTGTAAACAAGCCCAGCAAGATGGGGGGTGGGACAGGCTTTATTCCTTCTACCTTTGGCCTGGGCAGGGAGAGGTTAATGGCTGCTCAGAAGGTTTCTTCTGCTTCCACTATCCCAGGAAAGTGCCACAAGCACTTCTGCAGCTAGTAACTGTAATCCCACGCACGCCGCTTCGGGGCTAGTGAGTCATGGATGAAGCATGGAAAAGGATCTGAGAAATCCCACAAAGTAAATATCCTTTCGTATATAAAACAGAAAACATGGGAACAATACAACCACCAACCATTTTCTCTGTTGCCTGAGTATCAGAGTTAGACTAAGCCATAAGCAGATAAGACAAACCCTGCCTACCTTTTCGAGACCATCTTCTTTGAGGCTGATGATATCCAAATCAAAATCTGTCCGTAACCCACTAGTTTTATTAAAGACAA
Source organism: Fregata magnificens (assembly GCA_013389945.1). NCBI lineage: Eukaryota > Metazoa > Chordata > Aves > Suliformes > Fregatidae > Fregata > Fregata magnificens. The sequence continues at coordinate 588,356 of WAAD01017013.1, read as the reverse complement.
TGCGTCCCGTTAGTCCTTCCCATTGGGCCTGTGGCAGGGAGAAAAAGTAGCAGGGTTGTTACTTGGTATCATAAATAATCTTTTGCCCTCCACTGTATGTTCTTTTAATTATACTGGTTCTTTCTCCCCAAAGAGCATGATTAATTAATAATCACCTCCGTCACTGTTCATACTGCAGACAGAGCTGTAGATTTTCTTAACTCTCTTGCAGCCCTTGCTACAATTTTTGTTCACACCTTTTGTGTTCACCAGCTGTTGCAGGACATGATGACTCGGTAGAAAGCTGCTTGCATTTATCATGGCATCCTTGTGTGCTGCATTTATCCTTGTAGTACTGATAAATGCCGGGCTGCAGGGAGCCTGGGTTTGGGACAACTCCAGTCAAGCTCATAAATAATCCTTTTTTGCAAGAACCTGCTGATGCTTCCAAGGTGTGTGGAAGCTAAAATGTCCTGAACACTTCCCTCCTTCCTTTCAGATGGAAAGTGGAGCAGAAGCAGCTAAGGGCTTGTGCGTGCTAGCAGGCTCTGTCATTTTGAAACAGGCATGGGAATCTGGTGGGCACGTGCTGTGTCGGTACCCCTGGTTCAGTTTTTGGCAGTATAAGCATGGGGCACGTGCCCAGAGGGGCTGGGGAAGCTCCGTTCCTGGAGATATTCAATGCTTGACTGGACGAGGTCCTGCACAGCCTGGTCTGACTTGGGAGCTAGTCCCGTTCTGAGCAGGAGCTTGGGGTAAAGATGTCCAGATTAGTTTCAACCAAAATTTTGCTATGACACCATTTCTTTTCTACTGTACACTTTGCAGCATCACCAGAATTAATCTCTCTGAATTAGGAGGTGAGAGAGCCCCAGATACGAGGTGCTAGCTGTGTTAGCAGAGCAGGTGCTAAGGGACAGCATGGTGTGTGATGCCTGCTCTGCCTGGGGACAGTGCTAGGATGTGCTACAAGCATCCGTCCCGAGGAGGATGCTCCCGTAAGAGTGCTGGGCTGCTGACATGGTTTACTGCTTTGTAATCGCATCTCCACAGTGGAGAGCTGGGACTCCGGCTCTTTCCCCCGAGCAGTTCAGTGCACGCTCCTCGCTGATGGATGTGTTTCCTTTATGGGCGGGGGAGCTTCAAATATCCCAGTGTGATGAAGGTGGCATAATGTATTCTCAGGGGGGAATGACTGGCATATTTCTCAGTAAATACGCTCATCTGGCTCTTCCTCATTAATTCCTGAGGAGTAATGACAGCCTCCTCCCAGCTTGCCACCCTTGAGTTTTGGGGAAGGCCGTGCTCAGTTTGCTCATTTTGGTGTGCAGGTGGTTTGCCTGTGGGACGCGCAGCCTGCGGAGCCCCCCGGGAGCCTGGGAAAACACGGAGTGTGTAACGTACCCAACTGGAGCAAACACAGCTGTCTGCTGAGCCCTGCTCCTCCTGCGGGGCCGGAACGAGAGCACCGACAAGGCTGCACGGCTCCCGGGGCCGGGCTTGGGGTGCACGGCATCACCGTGGCCCCCGATGGGCTCTGATCCCGCTGGTGTTGGCCGTGTCTCTGCAGGTGAACTCCAAGCGCTGCCGTCCTGGGCTCTGGGCAGGCGGTGGCTGCAGAGGAGCCTGTCCCCTCGCCTCCTGTCCCTGCGCTTGGCCCTGTCCTCCTGCTTCCCAGGGAGCCCTGACGGCACACGGGGTGAGGGTGGCCTCCCCGGGGCTGGCAGGGCCACTATCCCAGCCCCTTTGCACCTCGGCAAGTGTGAACAAACAGGGTTTCACCCCGGGAGCGACAACTCTGCAGCGATCCGGTGCACTCAGGGCCATGGCCTGTGCATGCACAAAGAGCAAGCGGTGCTGGTATCTGCGGGGACCCCAGGCGCGAGGGAGTGGGTGTCTGTGGTGAGGCATCCCTCTGTGCACCGCTTTGCCTTTACAGGAGTTTAGAGGGAGCAATTACTGTGTGTTCTGATTGCAATGGGGGGGAAGCTTATCCCTGCAACGAGCTGACATGGTGCCAGAAAGGGAAACAACAGGCAGGCACTGGAGTGTGAGGCTCAGGGTAATTTGCAAAAGGAGCCAACCAAACAAATTATTTACACTCTCTTTTGGCAGCCAGCTGGAGCGGCTTTCTGCAGAAGGGAACAAAACACGAAAAAGGAGAGAGAGAGAGAGAGAGAGGCAGAGAGAGGAGAGATACCATCTTCAGTGCCTATTAAGAAAAAAGTTCATTCTCTCTCTGCAATGGGAATCATTCTTCTTTTCTCCTCCCCTACGTCTGTGCATACCGTGCAGCTCGGGGAGCACCTGGGGTGGGTGCGCTCTCACTGCACTTGTGTGCCTGTGTTCAGGGTCCGCTGGGGTCTGTAGGTGATACTGCAGCACAAATCATAGTAACAATTAACAATGTACTTCTAGTCTTTTCTGTTTAAAAACTTCAGGGGATTTTATCTCAGCCTTTTAAGTGTGGCCCAATCATGTATCCCATACTGCAGCCAGTTTCATAACTTCTCATGTGAAGAGCCACAGGCGTAGAAGTTTAAAAAGGGGTGAATAAGGGGATTTTTATCACAAAGACATATCTGGTAGGGTTTGCAGTACCTCCCTGCAGCTCTGCCTTCATTTTTTTCTTATCTGAGGGCCCCTTTTTGCAGGCAGAGCAAAACCTGGGGTGTGAGTGCAGGGCTGCGTGCTCGGGGGCTCTTTTGGGAGGGCTGGCCACCTCTCACTGCACTTCCCTGTGCTGCGCTCCCTTGGTGAGCTCACTGCTCATAAACACCCGTGCTTTGAGTCTGCTTGCGTGCTTAAGCCAGATGCAAACAAACAATTATGTGGGCTGAACGGAGAGAAATCATAATGACTGAAAACAGAGAGGGAATGAAGCTGCGTCCTCACTCCCCTGGCTCCCTACTTGCTAAATCCACCACTCTGCCAAAGCCGTTCATCAGCACACAGGCAGACGCACAGCGCTGCCAGCTTTGCCGCTGGGATTTAGCTGCACTGAATGCCCTTTGTGGACCCCAAGCAAATGTTCCTGTAAAAGGCAAATGGCTATTGCTCTGCTAAGAAACGGCCTCAGAGAGAGAGTGGTCCAGCTGCTCTTGACGCAAGAAGAGGTCAGGGCAAGTCTCAGTGACAGCATGGGAGATTTCAGCTCGTTTTGGATGCTTTGGCGTCGCTGCACGGATGTTATTTTGAAGGCAAAGACAGGATTTTTCCTTTCTGGGTGCACTCAGCAGCCTGGTGTGTATCTGTGCTTCCATGCAGTTGTACCTGCCCAGGCAGGGGGATTTTTTATAACCCTATACCTGCCAAGCCTCTCTGCCACATGCCTCCATACCTGCACGCTGAGCAGCTGTGCTGCTCCTGCTGGGGAAGTTTTGTGTTAGTGGGAAGCAATTATGGTTACAAATCATGCTTTTACCTCTTTTATAAAATTCATGAAGCGGCCACCGAACCTCCAGGCTTTGTGCCGATGGCACTGCAGGGAGTTCACGGTCATCTGAGGGGCGCGCTGGTAGCAGACAGAGACCACGTGCACTGCGTCATATAACAGGGCAGCGTCTGTCTAAAGTAAAGGGGAACAGCATTTGTGTTGATGGAGGTGCCAGAGCAAGGAAGCATTCAGACAGCAAAGCAGCGGGGACCTGTAACGTGTTGCAGCAGAAAGCTGCAAGAACCCCCTCTGAGTTACCCCCTGCCCAACACCCAGCAGACCCGAGGGTTCCTCTGTCCTGGTCCACTGCCGACCATCCCACCTCCTGGGTGTCTAACCCTGCAAACAGCGCTCCGAGGGCAGGGCTGGGGTCTCAAGAGATTCACTGGGATCTCAAGAGATTGCCGTAAATGCGTATGCTTTAACACAAGACTTGTATAAACCTCTAGGCTGATCTCTCATGCAAAACATGTCCTCAAAACATGTAGCTCTGCACATGACAAAGCCTCATGAGCATGTTTTCTGTTAGGTGGCTCTTTAGACTAAAAGCTTATAGTTCTGTCTTAAAATCAGAGATTGTGGAAATGTCATTTGTCTGTGTGCATCTATTCTGGTTATTTCTAGCTCATTTACTACTGTATTGTCAAACAAGGAAGCCAGTTATTTCTAAATGCAGAAGATAGTAACAGAATTTTCTTATTTAGTCTATTTTGTCTGAGTGTAAAAAAAACCCTATATGAGAACATATTATCCACACTATTTTATACATGGGGAAATAAGAAACAGAGAAGTTAAATGGCTTCTCCGTGGGCATGGAATTTTCCAAAATGACCCAAACTGCCACTGAAATCAGGACCTCACAGATTTGTAACATCTTCCCGCATTTCAGTGATTTGAACTAGGTAGAACTTTTTTCTTCCATATAATGTGATGGTTTTAGATTCAATTTGAGATGCCCCATCTCACCTCCAAACACTGATCAAGAGAATTGGATTTATTTTTCACTCCGATATGGTAAGACCTCCTAGTGAAAATACATTATTTGCTGGCTTCACAAAGCTACAAAACAGATGTGAGCGTGGCAGCAGTGTAATAAAACACAATGAAACAAAATAATACGGCAAACAGCTGGGCAAATATCTAACAGGACGTGGCCATGGAGAAAATCCTCCAATGTTGGCAGCCATCCCTGTGACCTTCCCGTCCCGCAGCACCCGAGCATGAAGAGCAGGCACCTCACCTGCGTCCCGTGGACTCGTATTTACAGCAGCAGGGACACGTTTTGTAAGTTTGGGGCTGGGGGAGAGAGGGTACAAGGATATGTCCAAGCAATTTCATGGTGAATTACATACTGTAACGCCCAGCTGAGATCAGGGCCCCACTGGTGTAGACACCAGACAAACACAAATAAAAGGCAGGATCCCCTCTGAAGAAGCAAACAGGCAGAGAACGGGAGAGGAGCCCGCGGCGGTGGGGGGAACCCAACACCGTTGCAGGCAATATGATGCTGCAGTTGTGGGCAACGCTGCAGAAAGTAGGCGGCTAAAGGAGAATGGTGGGGCTTGCTTCTAAGAAAAAAAAAGAACAGGAGGAGCTATTTCAAGGTGAAAGTCTGAGAGGCTTTGCCACTTGTGGGGTTGGTTCTAGCAGATCTAAAGGGAGAGGGAGGGAGGGAGCCAGTCAGCAATTACAGGGGTTGGAGACAGCCTCGCAGGGAAGACAGATGGGCGAGCAGGTGCTGTACCTTCCGAGCAGTAACTCAGCAGAGCAGAGCTGCCATCAGACCCTAAAAGGAGTCATCAAAGCTGCAGCAAAGCCCATCTCTCTGGGCATAGCTTTGGGTCTTTCTCCCTGCATCAATCTCAGCGAATTGCCTGGCCCAGTCCAGCTGTGTGTGTGCTCCCGGCCCTGGGAGCTGGGCATTCGGCTGCTCTCGGGAACTGCATGGGGAGATGATGGCAGCTGGAGCCCTGCAAGCCCCTGTGGGACAGGCCCTGGCTACCTGGCTCGTCCGGTGGGACAGGAGCATTTCTGCTCCCCAGCGCTGCTCCCTGGGCTGAGCAGAGGGACTTGCAAGGTGATCGTCCTGCCCTGAGCTGAAACAGGACTTGTGGAGGGCAACCGAAGAGAGAGGATGGCCTTTCCTGCATGCTCTGGGGTTTGGGGCGTGCATAGCCTGTCTCTTTCCAGGTCAGCGAGCACTCACTGCAGCTGCACATCAGGCGAGCATGGAGAAATCCTCCTGCAGCTGAATGAGGGGTCCAATACCCAGGTGATTGCAGCTCCCTCTCTTGTTCCCGTACGAAATACCCAGGGTGCTTCCCCACTGTGCTCAGCCCTTTCTGGAACTGAAAGCTTTGAATTGTGCCGGTCCCGGGGGCAGCATTTTACTGGCAAGAGGGGAGGGGAGGGAAGGAGCAGTGTCTCTCAAAATTGGCAATCTGTCGGCAGTTGGGCCTGCAAAAGGACCATGTTAACAGAGCAGTGGGCTGCAGGGGATTCACCAGCCAAACTCGCTGCATTTGAGGGACGGTTATTAAAAACTGCAAGTAGCTACCTTGGGGGAGATACGTGGTATGAGCTGTTACTAGTACAAGAACCAATAACTATAACATTAGGCCTTAACAAATGTTCCTGCCTTCCCTACCACTCTGGTCTGCTTCCCAGACTTCACCCATGCTTTGTTTAAACTTCCCATACCATCATCACGCCATCGAGCAGTCCCAGCTCTGCCTTGGGCGCTGACTGCAGCCGCTCCATGGACCACTTCTCAATGATGGAGGACACGTGTGGGTTCTCCACGTTGAGGATCCGGAAGCCGGTCAGGTTCACTCCAGAGTAGCGGTATGGTTCTAGGTCTAATGCATAAAGATCCTTAAAAGAGAGAAACCAGTTTAAACATTTTGTTTAGCTTTGTTTTGTTTGTCTTTTCTGTGTCGGTTCATGTCTGTGTTTGAAGTGAGAAGGCAGAGCCCACAGAAGGTGGGAGGTAGGACGATGCCTGCATGGATTTGGTGGATTGTACTGTCTGTTGCCATCAGTCACTACTTGCAGCAAGACAGGACTCGTAGGTGTTAGTGGAATTAGGGTGTCATATGCGCAGGTTCACCCACACACAGCAGAGGGAAACTCCTGCCAAAGAGCTCACTTTCTGCATAAAAGAGGCAAGTGAATTGCGGGGAGAAAACCAGAATCGCTCTCTGTAACCGTGAAAAAAGAGGCTTGCAACCAAGGGGGAGGGGACAAGGCAGAGTTCCTGTATCCGAAGCTCCTTGGGGCCTTTCCATGGAGGATTTGCTGTGAGTGCTGAAGCCCACAGGGTGCTGCAGATGACAGAGTAACTCTGAATGCGGAATGCCAATTTGCAGACGGCTATCAAAGAAGAACTAAGACGCATTTCTTGACATTACGACCAGCCTACACAGTCTGCAAATGAATGAGAGTGCCCTTTATATGATTCGAAAAAACCACAGCCAGGCAGTCCTCAGCTCTGCTGGCAGCCAGCCCATGAGCATCACTTGGCAGGCAGCAAGAGAGGGGCATTTCGAGGCCTCAGCAAGTGCACTTCTTCAATGCATCTCTTGGCTCTGCCGCACGTCTAAATATTAACTTCAGTTCAGGGATTAACTTCAATGCTCAGTAACTACTCTGAGTAGGTTGGGGTTAGACAACATGGGAAGAGCATACCACAGCTGATCTGCTCAGCAAAAACCCAGGGCAGCTGACCCGAAGGAAGCGAGGGCTGCCTGGGTGATGGCACCGAGCGAGGGGGGTCATGAATGAATGTGGTGGAGAATGGCAGCCTGGCGGGGGCTTCGTTAATGGGAATCATTTGTTGGATGGGACATATTTAATCAGAGTTTATCCTGAACAGTTTCTGCAAACGTTCAATGGTAGTAAAAATGTGGGGAGGCGGAAAGGCAACACCACTGTGTTCTGTGATAGAGAGTGGGGGATGAATATGGGAACGATGTTCATTGCTCTCACAAGGGGTTATAAAAGAGAGTTTAAATACAGCATGAGATTACGTGGCTGTCGCTGTTTTGCATATGTGGCTGTACTGGTAGGACGTAGCCACGCTGTGGGCTCACCCAGACACGGCGTCTGTCAGCAGCGAGCTCTGTTCTGCCCATGGGGGAGCTGGAAAAGCACCTGTCCTAAAATGCACTGCCCTAAGCAAAGCATAACAAAATCAGCACTTGCTAGCAACCAAGACTTCATTCTCAGTGGGAGAGCGAGGAATTCTTACAGCTGTTTTGCTTTAATAAGCTTTGGGGGTTTGATCTTTTCCTTAAGCACTGGCCTCTGACTTTGCACCCCCAGGGCACGCTGCTGATGGATACCATGTTTTAATCTGCAGGTGCAGCCAGGGACCGAGTCATTAATCACACCCACAATAGAGTTCAGGGTCTTTGTTGTTTGGGGGTTTTTTTCCTGAAAAATTGCAGATACAAACCTCCACATTTTGTTAAAGGGCATCGTGAAAACCAGGCCATAATGTTGACTTTTAAATGTCTTACAGTAACTAAGGGCAAATACAGTTGTTTAACCTCAGACAGATGCTTCTATCATCTGGATATGAAGGTGTGCAGCAGTCCTGTGCCTGATCCACTGGAATAGATTTTTTTTTTTTCAGGATTCATGACTTTTTGTCAGACAGTTCAGTTTGTATTCCAGAAATTGCTGTGGGGAGATAATTTTTGGTTGCAAAAGCAGATCATTTCCCCCTCAGAATGTGACCGTGTGTGACCAATCTGATCCACTGAGCTCCAGATCTCATGGTCTCCATCGCACAGCTGTCAGACTGCCAGCCCTGGCCACCTTTCAGGTCCTACCAGTATTTTGGGTGCCCTCCCCGACCTGCTGCTCTTCACTGACCCTTTATTTCACCAAGTTCCTATAGAAGCCAACCTCCCATCAGGTCCCTTCTTGGTTCCAGTTTAAATCTCAGCTGCAACCTGATTTATCATCTCCTGGAAATAGACGCCAATTAAGAAAACAACCTGAGTGTCAGAACATGGAGAGGCGTGGGGGGGAATTGCCATATCAGTTTCTTCTGGATTTTCTGCTCCTGCGCAGCCACAAATTGAAACATCTGGTTCTATTTTCCACCTCATCTACATTCCCTTTCACTCATTATTTTCTGTACTGCAGATTAATTCTCCTCTCCATCCTACTACCTTTAAGAAAGTTTTATTTTCGGTGTTTCTGTGCAGCTCTTCCCCTTTCTTACACACACTCTCCTACCTCCCCAGTTAAATCCCCAGCTTTGGTTCCTCAGTCCTAAGAGGCAATGCTGAGGTCTGATCCTCACCACACCTACCACCCGCAGTAGGGAGCTGCGAAAGCAGGTGTCCAGGAAGGGCATCTTCCATCTGCTGTTGTGCAAAACAGCTCGTGGACAACGTGCCTGCCACGGATTGCCGAGGATCCCTGTCTGGGCATGGATTTGCTGCGGCAGCTTTCGCTGGGAGGAGCGGCTGTGGCCGTAATGGGAGGCATGCATGTACAGCACCATTGGAATGATAAATTGCGATGTACTCAGTCATGAGTGCACTTGTGTTGTGTCATGAGCCTCAAGTATGCTGCGTTTAACAAGCGTACCTGATTATCATCGCCAGTGGAAAACTGGGCTGGTTTGGTTTAGTGCCTAGTCTGGAGAAGGCAGGTTGGGTGTGTAACTTTTGTTTACGTTGACTCAGAGCATAGGAAGAGATTCCTGCTTCTGCCTGTCTATAACTTGCAGAAACAGTGACAGCAGGCAGTGGGGAAACTTCTGTATTTGCAAGGACTTATTTTTACAAGCTGCTGAGAAATTCCTGGAAGTGTTGAGTTTAAGGGGGTTGTAACTGCTTGGGACTTTGCAGGGTGTAAAAGCTGTGCACGCATTAGATGGAGGCTCGGAAGAGTTCCTCCTCCTCTGGTAGTAAAGGCTGATGAGGCTCTTCATGCTGAAGTCAGTGAACTGTAGTCTTGCTGCCTAGCAAAATGTTGAAACGTTTCATGCCAAGTGTTGATACACGGTACTCAGTATTGACTAGGGACCTTTTAGAAACATTCAGTATAACATAATAGACTAATTCATTAGCACCCCATGGGTCTAGTACTGTAGAAGCTGAAGCGCATGCATTGCAAGCTAGGAAAACATTGCCTTAAGGAATGACAGATTAAAATATCTTTCCCATGATATAACTGTTATTTCAGGAAAGTGGCATTAATTGTGATTGCTTATCTATTAATTTATTATAATTCTTCTTTTCCCACCTCCAGGCTGTACCTACACATGAAATGTACTCTAGGCTCAGCTGGGGCTGATTAATAGGAGGTTATCTGGGAAATGCTTAAAGCTGCCTGGAATAGATAATGGCAGCAGGGGTAATTAAAATGTCTTTTGCATTTGAAAAATAAATTTTGCAGTTTTTAAGAGTTAGTTTAGTCTGATTCTTTCCTAAGGGCAAAAAGATAAATTGGATTTTCAAAATCACACAAAATTCAACCATATACTAGACAATAGCATCCTAAATGGAAACAAAAGTGGCATGCCAAAAAACCCAAACAAAAATGCCTCCTGGAGTCAGAGAAGAACTGGCCTGTGTTTAATGAGAGTGGAGTTAATTTCAAGCTGAGTTCTTACACAAAATAAACCTGCGGTACTGAAGTACTGACCACAGCAGGGCTGCTCCTGGTTTTTAAGGGAGATCTAGGTGAACGCACAGAAACAGACACCCAGTTCTTACTGGAACTCGGTCCCATCCAATCCTGTCTGTGGGTCTACAACCTCGCAAATTCACGCATATGCTCATCTTTCAGTGCGTGGGTAGCTGTACTGAAATCAGAATGACTGGGAGGGGAAATAAAACCAGAACCTACATCCGTGCAAAGCTGGAGCAGCTCCAAAGGGGTGAGCCAGCCCAAAAGCAGCGAAAGAAAAGACTGATGTCTCTCAGAATGAGCGCCTGGGCAATGCTGCAGTTGCAGAGATGTTACAACCAAATTGTTGTGGTCTGATTCTAACCTGAAGCTAAGACTAGCCCTTCTGTTGCATTTTCAAAATCACACAAAATTCAACCATATACTAGACAATAGCATCCTAAATGGAAACAAAATCCTAACCTTCTCTTAGGGTACCAGAGCTCCCTTTCCCTTGCTGTTCCCACCCCACTGCTTTACTGCCCTGCAGCTGTGCAATGCACGCCCAGGACAGGACACCCAGCCCGCTCTTCCTGCCGCTTAGACTACCTCCTCACTTTCAATTCTGGCTCAGCAGTGAGTGTAAAAGGTGTTTGCACAGATTAGATACTTTACCAGAGTGGTGAAGATGAAGTGGTAGTATTCTGTCATCATTCCCATTGCCATGGCCTTGAGGAGAGTAGGGAAAGGAGGTTAGTAAGAGTGGATACAAGAATATAACAACAGTCATGCAACATAAACCTCTAAAGAGCTGATCTGGTACATGCGGCAGGAGACGGACCCAGAAACACAGAAGCTGGATTCTGGATCAATCCCGTGAAGCAGTTAAGCATGTCCTTAGCCAGCAAGAGGCATGTGCTTAAGTGCTGAGCTGAACTGTGGTCCTTGAACCTTTCTGAAAGGGCAGCAAAGCCTTGGTGTCCAGCTCCTGCGAAGGCCAGGGGCTTTTCTGGGCGTTGCTGTGCCACAGAAAGCCGGGACACCGGCTGTGGCACACCGCCGTGCTCATGGGTCACGCACAGCGCAAAATATTCCAGGGATGCAGGCTTGCTTCTGTCAGCACAACCGGGAGAAAGGGGGTTGCCTTTCCTTCTCAGGTACCAAACCACCAGCAACTTTAGATAAACCTGTGCAGAATGACCATAAAGCAGCCTATTCTTATGGTTACAAGTCCATGTACTGGCTAAGAAACTAAGTGAAAGCCTTTTTATTTCTTACACATGTATTTCTGGTGCTCTGCATCCCCTCCCCTTCAGTGACCTTTTGTATAACGTGTACCTATAGCTCTTGTCTGTGAGTCCCTCCTTCCTGCATACAACAGTGAGACTCTAATGTAGTGCCTGGTTTAGAAATGGGTCAGTGAAGGTATAGGCACAGGGATGGGGAGCAGGACCATCTCCCACCCCTCAGCCCTTGGAGATTGTGGTCCGGACCCGAAGGCTCTTGGCCAGCCCAGGCTCTACATGTGCCAGCCCCGACACGAAGGATGGTTCGTGCAGATTGCTGGGATTTGCATAACTGAGCAGCAGAGAGAACATGCTGTTCTGTGAGGTTTGTCAGAGAATGACTGCGGGCTGAAGGGACCTCGGCTGGACGACCTTGCCCAGGCCCTACACAACGCAAGGGGAATGCGTTCCTGTCTATGAGAAGGGTCACCTTGAAGTTGGTGGCTGGCTAAAGGAAAGAGATACCCATGGTTTTGACTGTGATGCTGACCCTGTGAGCATGTCTTCTGGAGAAAACACATGCAAGGCTTGCACTTTAAAATCTCCACTGATGGGAAAGTGACTTCAGGTCCCCGCCAGGAAATGTTTGCTTCTTTGGTTTTTGCTAAAATTACTAGGGCAGAATTTAGCTCTGAGGAAGGAAGTGACAGTGACAGTTTGAAAAGAAGTGAGATGTCAAAAAACAAAGGAAAAGGAAAGGATCTAGATTACAAGCCTAAATATTGTAACTCTAGAGTGTGACTTTATCCCACGTTTTCTGTCCTGGAAGTACCTTTCAGAAAGCCTTACAGCTGTCTCTGTGCGGCAGCGTGCCATCCCGTCCCCCTCCTCCCTGCCTGGTCCGTGGATCTGCGGGGCTGCATCGTGGCTCTCTCCTGACCTGCACACCCGGGTGCAAAGAGCTGGAGCAGGGAACGATACCTCAGTATGTGAAGCATCAGTTAGATGATGTGAAACCAATCGAGAATAAATCATGAGATTCCAGTTCAGATTCTACAGCTGGATCAGTGGTAGATGAAGAGTCCAGACCTGCTGTAAGAAGCAAGCCCCAGCTTCCCAGTACTTGCAGCCTGTGTGCAGGATACATCTGGGTTTGTGGGGAAATGAATAAATGATAAACCTGATGAATAAGCTAGAGGCAATCACCAGGATGAGAATGGGAGCTCCATTAAAGTTAAGACAGGCACATCTGCGCGCTGCAGAGTGCAGCAACTGTTCAGAGACAGCTGCCAAGGAGAACAGAGAAGCTGGGAAGCCAGAGAACAGATGTAAAGCATTAACAAGTGACCAAAAATGAGCAAGGCCAGAGAAGCTGGGGTAGGATGGAAAGGCCTCACGAGCAGGCCTAGCTCTGTGATAGGTTTCTACAATGATTTGTTTGTCAAAGAGGGTAAAATAATGAATGGTTTGATGTCTCGGTCGCTCCAAGGAACCCAGACTGGAGCAGTACGTGGCAATGTCATCCGTACGTCTTTGTGCCAGCTTGCGTTATTATTCACGGATTACTAATCCATGGGGGTTTTTTTACTAATCCAGTTTAAAGATACTGCCCAGGTTATCAGTGAAGTGCCTTGCTACTCGCGTGCTGTGGGAGCGTGTTACCTTAAATAACTTGGGAGCAAGATCTGGGCTGGCTTGATGCTGTGTGCTTAGTCAGAGCTACTTCAGCGAACGCAGGCTATAGTTGCTCAAACTATTTTATGTTACCTAAAGATGCACGGTTAAAATCAGTACCAAGTGGTGGAAATTTTAGCACGAGTCTTGAGAGAACCTTTTCTGCATCCCTCGGTGCTGCACTGGGGCGGGCGGCGCAGCTGAGAGGCTCCAGGGACCTTGCCTGGTCGGAGCAAACACCAGAGGCCAAACGGCTGCAAAGCTAACTGGTGTAGTTACCAAAATGTGACAAAAGGCAAATAATAGCAATAATATATGAAAGTTATTGTTTCCAGGACAAACAGAAGGTTGGGCCATTCTTCCCTGACATTTTGCAGTCCAGTTTTTTTTCTGTGTGTTGTTCTTCTAACACTGCAAAGCGAAAGCAGACTCCCCTCTTCCAGGAGAAGGTTTTGGCTTTACTCAGCTCATACTTTTGGTGAAGGTGCAAAGCAGAGCGTGAGGAGGGCAGTGTGGAGTAGGGATCGGGAAGCCTGTTTTTCTATCCCATCCTATCAAAAAGAAAAAAGCTGTTTCACAAGTGAAGGTGGCACCTCTAGATGTGTATTTCTTGATAGGAGTAGAAAAGTTAGGAAAAGATGAGGTTTCTGAGCTTCCTAATTCTTCAGCAAAGGTGAGTGCCAGCAGTGAGAGAGACACAAGGGTCGTGGTGTGCACTGCTCAGAGCCTCCCCGGTGTTATACACCGGAGCGTACAAGTGTTCAGAGAGGTTGGGGTTTGTGCACCTTCCCAAACTCTGAAAATATTTAAGTTTTTTCCTGAGTAAAAATACGCTCTATAATATTGCTAAGCTGAAATCCATGGCTTTGGGTCCTGAAAAAAACACCACACACACAAAACCAGCCAGAAGGACTTAGAAAGACTTCTTTCCCTCTAGTCCCCCCTCTCCTCCATCTTCTTCACTCTGCACTCACAGTGATGAGCAGAGCAGATGGCACAATACACTATAATAAACTGCATACTAAGTGAACAGCACCAAACACAGCCAGCATGTTAAAATAATAGGCAGGAGACGAGAAGTCCCTTATATTGCTTTCTTTAATAATCCCTCCCAGGCTTTCTGATTTCTCTGAGCACTTCCCTTCATTTTGCATCAAGCAGGCTGCAAGAGAAGTCTCTTTCCATGTGCTTCCTTTCTCAGCCCTTCAGGGGATTTATTTAATCTATGTGGTAGTGTCTTGCTGGGCTGATATGAGCAACACTTCCGCCAGCTGGTTTTTAGCATTCTTCGTGAGAGCATTTTCCTCTATCTCATATTGACCCTGAAACCTAAAGGCACTTGGAAACGAGGAGCAGCAAACCTTCTGGTCTGCAAAAAATGCCAGTGGAGGAACTCAGGGAGAAAGGAGAGAGACCAATGAACGGAAAATCACTGACATCTGGCTTAAAGTCCAAGAATTGCACACAGTGCTCATGAAGGGACAGAGGATGCCGTCCCTCCCCGGCTGGCCCAGTCCTGGCTGCTTGCAGTGAGACGCAGGACTGCGTGCGCAACTCGGAATATAGCTAACCAAAACGAAGCGTTTTATACCCGCCCTGTATGGGCATGCATTCACAAACCTGGGGGCACGAAGCAGCACAGAAGGGAAAGGAGATATGTAGTCGGCAAGCATGAAAAGCTCGTACAGGGCTAAATGAACAGTGACAGAAGTGGCCCAGAGCACAGTCCTGCCTGATGCCCTGGCTGAGAGAGGGAAGCGAACGCTGCTCCCAGACGGCTGCGGGTGGAAGGGAGAGGGCTGGGGCTGCGCAGCCGCAGATGGAAGCGGGACAACAGCCTGGTCTCAGCGCTGCATTCGACAGAGACGCTTGGCACGTTCTCCTCCCTCCTCTCCCCTTTGTTCGTTCTTAGCGACAGTTGCTTTTTGATACTCCCATTTTTTTTCAGTGAAAACTACATTTTCTGTAGAAATCCAATAGTATCCTTGAAAAATGTACATTTTGTATCTTTTAGTGTAGCTGTGGACTGTGGACAGAGGGAAAGCTGCAGGTCTGCACCCCTATGTGCGGGGCTCTCCCTGCAGCGTGGCCACCCCGGACACATGGGTCCCTCGGTGGCCACTTTTGCTTCGCCCCCCATCGCCCCTTGCTCACCTGCTTGAGGATCTGAGCCGCCATCAGGTGGCTGCAGTCAAAGATGATGCGGAATTCCCTGCCCCGCTTCATCTCCTTCAGCAGCGGCCGGGCATCGTCGTTGTCCAGCGGGAGCTGGCGGATTTTCAGCCGGATGTTGTACCTTGATGGGGCCATGATGAGCTCTTGCAGTCGTATAAGGCCTTCAGGCATTGCACAAAGACAAACCCACAGTGTTACAGGAAAGTCTGCCCTTGCCCTGCAGGCTGGGTATCACAGCAAGTTATGTCTTCCTGTATTATTTTATGGAATGCAATCAAGACTTTCCTCCCTCCCTCAAATGGCCATTGCTAAAGGCGTACCAAAGCCAAGGTGTCATGTGTCAATCATTAAAAACGCAGATGTTTCCAGAGCAGTTGTTCTAAAGCAGAATGGCGTTTCCTGGTGTTTTCCTGCTGCCCCTGCATCCAGCTATGGTAGAGCTGGGGTCCCTGCACTAGGTAGGAAGAGGAGAATAGCAGATTGGTCCTAAACTTTGACATCTCTGGGATCACGACATTTTTTCTTAAGCAAATATGCCCTTGAGAAAGGACAGAATGTGACAATCATCAGCTATACAACAAATAAAAATCTGCAGTATTTACCATGCATGACAGGAAAAGAAAGAAATGAATATGCACTTAGATTTATGAATAGCATAGTTCATAATGGTCACTTAATCACAACTTGTAACTTTCTGACTACCCTTAGAATTAATTCTTTTTTTATGCAGAAGGTACAAAACCATGCTGGATGCAGCTGAGCAGGTATTATTGGTATGTAATGTTGCAAGAAGAAATTCAGCAGATGCCTATTGCAAGGAGGAAAAGAGAAGCATGTCCCTCTGCATAGGGGAAGAAATACATTAGAATACGCCACGAAGGGAACATACTGTGACCCACATTTGGAAAACTGGAATGTCAAACTGTGTTCTCATCAGCCCTCCCCTAAAGAAACCTTTCGGTTTAGTGGAATTAGGTTGGACAGGCTATCCAATGTGTCTTTTGTTTTTGGGGGTTTTTTTATCTATAGTGCTGTGCAGTGCTTTGCTTTGTTAAACCGTCAACATCTTTCTTTATGTGAAAAACTTTGTCAGCTGTGCTTTATAGAATTAGCCAGAAAACAAAAAACTTTCCAGAACTGCTTTTGCTTTTAGCTGGGAAACTGCACCCTCAATGGCAGCCACAGACCAAGGTCTTTGCTTGTGTAGATGGGCACCGCGGTGCCAAATACAGCCGAGCTGAGCCAGATCACACTGGCGGACAATTAATCCTCCCCTTGACCCTTTGTCAGCTGGGGTGGTGCTGAGGGTTACCTACTTTCTAAGTGCTTTGTGAATGAAATGCTTCAGAAAGGATCCCAGGGCCTTCTACAACGCTCGCTTGAGTGCTTGGGAACCGGTGTGTCCCCGTGCACTGACCACTGCGTGGGGTGTCATTTTGCTCCTAAAACGGTTCATTAGAAAAGTTCCTGAATGTGACCCACAACAAAAAATCTCCTGGATTCCTCCTTTAAATCCCCTCCTTTACCTACCTGTACTGTCATCGTAAACCACAGTGGCTGACCTCCATTTCAAATACTGCACAAGGTCCAGAATGGCATGGCTAAGAGAAGCATAGTCAGGATACAGGTTGACATAGAAAGTGTCCTTGTTATCCAAAGGGTGATGCTTCCATCGAAGCTGTATGTGAGGGACTTCCAGGGCATTGCAAATAGACTGGACAGCATTGGTGCAGGAGCCTTGGGAAGGTCCAAATATTGCTACAACCCCCAGAGCGAGCTGGTCACAGGCTGGAAAAGGAAGGGAAGGGAAGGATGCTGTCAGTAAAGTACGGGGCACCTCTGCGGGAGGGGTGGCATCGGGGCAGCCTCCTCACCCCCCCCGCAGGGCAGCCCTGGGGGCACAAACTTCTTCCTGATCTGGACCGTGGAGCAGTGGATGGACAGACAAGCTTCTGGGCACTAACAGCAGCATAGATATTGGGTAATTACAACAGTGAAGAGAGGCAGGGGAGGAATTACAGCAGGCGGGGGTCTGGAACCGTGGTTAGAGGCACAGGAATGTTTCCAGAGGTGGGATTAATGGCTGTGGTGTGTGAGAAGCGGCTGAGCCTCCAGAGTTGTGAAAGAAATACCCAGAGATGATCAGAATTGCCCTGACAAATGCGTTTTCCCATTAATTTTAATAGAATTTTTTTCTGCAAAATAATGCTTTCCATAGCTTTGTTCAAGCTTTCACTGAGAAATTAGAACAGCTGCAGTTGGGGCTGCATTTTTAGGGGAGGAAAAAACTATAAATTTTTCAGCGGAACAGGAACAGATTATTTCTCAACTGCCTCTGCAGGTCCTTCCAAACTGAACGCTGACACTTAGCACGATCAGCAGAAGCTTTGTGATGGCTACATGTCATTACAAGATTTTAGGAAAGCCAGTGCTCCCAGCCCGAGAGGGGCACGAACGCAGACAGCAGCTGAGGCACACGGGTCCCCCCCAGCCATGCACATGGCCCTGGTGTGGGTCCTGCGCGTTCTGCTCCTGTCCCAACACTTGGTGCGGCCAACCTGGGTGCTCCCAGCAGCCTGGCACAGAGGAGTGCCAGGCTGAGCTCGGAGGAAACCTCCACAACAAAACAATCTTAAAAAGGGACAGCTGGGGTCAGGGAGCTCGCCTGTGAGCAGATATCCCCCCTCTCCGGTGATGCCCCTCGTATAACTGCGAGCTCAGGCAGCAGGTTTCGTTTCTCCCAAAACAGAAGCAAACTCAATAAGCCCTCAGGTCATCAGCCCCACAGCCTTTGCTGTGTACTCCCATTTCTTCCCTCCCCTTCAGTAATTCAAGTGGGCTGCTGTTATCCAACAATAAAAAATGACTGTCTGTTAGGAAGAGAACGGAATTTCTACACTAGGGATGTTAAAACTGCCAGGGATACACTAAAATAAACAAAGGCATGGCCTACAGACCTTCGCTCAGGATTAGAAGCAAACACTGAAAGGAATTTTGTGAGGTTTGCAGAGGAAAAAAAGAATAGTTGTTCCCCTTATATTAAAATGCCTCCGGAAGGTCAATGCCTGGAGGACTTCCAATCTCAATCACTGGCTAGAGCAGGACAAAATGAGCTGCTGGGTCTCAAGCCAAACCATGCCTTTTTTTAATGAATAAATGGCCACAAAGCTGCTAAGTGTGCTGTGCTCTTACCTTTCTTGGTTGCTTCAAAGCTGTCATGGAAGTGTATCCTCTGAATGTCGTAGGTCAGTGTTGTGTTAGGCAACAAAGTTCTGTTTCTATTAATAATATTGGCAGAAAATCTGAAGGCTTGCTCCTCAGCACTCATAACCTGGGTATTGGGGCCATCTGCATACTCAAAGATTCCTCCTGCAAGACAAGAAAAAAACAGCATTAAGCCACATAAAGTCTGATTATTAATCTTATATAGCAAGGACGAGAAAAAGCTTGGACAGAGCTGTGACATTTGCAGGCTGAACAAGGCTTGCTCCAGGGCATTTCCTGGACTGAAATAAAGACATGAAAACATTTGGGGTTTTGTTACATGCTGGCCCATGGAAGTGTTCAGAATGCCAGCTTTTCAGGGCAATAGGGGACAAATTTAAAGTCTTGAAATATTTTTATGAGGCAGATGAGTGGCTTCCCATAACACTTTAGGACCAGACCTTGGGAAGTGTGGACAGGCTTATTGCTCAGCTGCAGAGATGCTCCAGGTTTGTGCTCTGAGGAGTTACTGCGGTAGGAAGCTGGCACTGCCCTTCCCTCCGTGCCGCGCTGGACCCCCCCCGCCTTGTCCACCCATCTCTAAGTCCTCACGCAGGAGGCAGGCAGTGCAGCACTGCTGCTTGCTATTTTTAGTGCCATTTTTAGTGCCCTTCTCATCTTTTATTGTTCCTCATGTTTAGTTATCCAAGTTCTTAATTCAGACCAGCAGAGACTTCTGAATTTGCCTACCCTACAGCTTATCTGCTCAATAATACACATCTTGAATGCATGCTTTCCCGTGTTCAAAAGTTGTTAATGCCATTACACCTCCCCAAGGGCAGCAAGCTCATGTCACAGTATCGCTGGGTTTCTTGGCTCTGTGTCTGTGAGTCTTGTCCTCAGTTCCCCACTGACAGCCACTCTAATTGAAGTGACTCAGTGCAGGCGTAAATTATGTAATTGCATATCCTTGTCTCTGAGATGTAGGCACCGTCCTGTGCCCCTTCCAGAACCACGGAAAGACACATAAACCTTGCTCTAACTTATTAAAAAATAAACCAAAATAATTAATGGATGAGCGAGATAAGCAAGTGCAATTGGTAACAGATGGTCTCTGCGTTCATTAGCAGAAGGAAAATCTTCAATTTAAGGTAGATCTAAAATGTTTTGTTATAGACAACAGATGTCTACTTAGCCCTCCTAGTTTTCAAGCAACTGCATGAGTCCTCCAGGAGCCAGAACGCTTTATCTATAGCTTTTGTGGCAATTTGGTGTAAGCCAAGAATGCCACTTTGGCAAGAGCCAAGCTGACATCTCTGTTGACAGCCATGCTCTGTGCGTCCTCCCAGGCCGTGGGCTGAGCAAACCACAGCAGTGATGCTTGGAGATTTTCACAGCAAGGGTGCAAAGGAAGTTGCAGAAGGCCTCTGACTTTTCTGCTCCCCATGATCGTGGCAAGTCACTTCCCTCCTCCTGCAGACTTTGTGCATCTGTGTCCCCAGTTGTAAAGTGAGTGTGGTAATTAATTTACATTCATAAACATCCAAAAACATTTGAGCTGTTCACTGTATGTCTCTGGTGGAAAAAACTACTACTGATCTCAGCACTAACTTGGGTAATAGGGGGAAGAATAAAGAAAAAGAGGCTGAATGCTCATTCTGGAGACCCATCTCAGTCCCATGCGATCTTCAAGCAAGTCACTTATGACCAGGTTTTCAATCTAGAATGCCTAGCAGTGTGGGCAATTGTCCAAGTGCCTCATTCTCACTGGATCATGCCAAAACATTTGGTTATTGACCAGTGCAAGGAAAATTATTCATCCATATCAAAGTTTGCACATGCTGGTAGCTCAATCGAAGTTTCTTAGGGCAGAGAAAGTTCATACACAGTATTACAGCAGAAACAAACAAAACTGAAGTGAGCATGAGATTCATCCCTGTCTTTCTGTTCAAAGCTTTACTGTCCAGAACATTTTAGCACAGGGTTTTTTGTTTTCTAGCATCATCCTGAAGTGATAACTGGGTTCATGTTACACTGATTATCAACTAGCTGACATTAGGCTTTCTCCTAGCCCAGAGCTTTCGGGGTTGCTTTGGAGCATGTCTTATTATGATAGAATATAGAAGGACTGGGTATGTGGATTATTGGTGTTTGATCCCAAATAAATTCACGTTCCAGACATCCAACTGGATATAATAGGCTTTTTGACAGAAAAGAATTTTCGGTGCAGCCACCCAATACCTTGAATTTAGTGCCAGGCAATGAGAAAGCAGACAGGCAGAAGTAATGTATTTCTGGTTATACTGCTCGGTGCTGAATATATTGGGACAATGTGAAATCTGCTACAGTTGCTAAGGTGTTGAAGAGCAGCCACCACATGTAACAGCCTGCTCTTTCCTCAGAAACCCAGGGGACGGAGAGCATCTGACGGCATATCTGCGCTGCAACCGGGCGTGCTGAGCACAGCCCCGTCCCTCCGGCAGCACCTCCCCGCTCCTGGAGATCGCACGCTGCCGTCCCTCTTGGCTTGTGTGCCTCTCCTTCAGAGATGTTCATTCCGATCATTATTTAAAGAGCCTAATAACCAGCTTGAAACAGCTGATTAATGCATAATCTTCATCATGATTACATAGCATAACTGGCATTAATTTGAAAAGCCAGCTAATTATGAAAATAATTGTTGCAGCTTTTTCATTTGAGCAAAACGGAGGATATCAGCTTGTGCTATTGAGAGAATGAGGGATGTGACATCAGCTGGCTGATCACCGGGCTGGGGGGGACCCCATGTGTCCCCCACAGCCCTCAATGGGAAAGATGAAGCAATACAAAGCTGGGCGATCTGCTGCAAAGTGTTCGGACAAACAAACTTGGTCAGCTCTCCCTGTGCTCGCCAGAGAGAGTGATCACATGTGGGTCTTACGACAGTAACCTCACTGTGACTACTCTTATAAAAATATAGAAAGTCAATGGGCTATAAAAAGTCAACAACAGAACAGTTTCCACTTTTATATACTACCTATAAACAAATTTCATCTGAGATAGTAAAACTAAAGGGTTTTAGTTTAGTGTTGCTGTCTGTCTCTAAACCATTTCTGCCTCCGCCCTATTTTTTATGATATTTCAAATGTCTTGGAGGTTAATTGACGCTGCTCACTTGACCTGGTGCTAACGACCTTTTCCCAATATTGCCTCTGTCTGTTCAGGTCCCAGCTTCCCCTTCCTTCTTTCTTTACCTCCCGTAGCTTTGTAGACAGATAAAAGATGGCTGTACTGAGGTCTGTCACGGTTTGCAAGGTCCTCCTGATGTTCATGAGAGTATTCGCTGCCAAATTTATCCAGGAAGGGACCGTGCTGTTTCCTTGACCAGTCAATACAGCCCACAGACTCCCTACTGCAAGGCCATGTGTTGTTCAACACACACTGAGGTTTAACAACTTCAGGTTGTGTTTGTTTGCATAGATGTTTCTCCCTGAAAACCTTCTTTATATGCCATGTTTGTACAGCCTTTAGTGCAATGGGTCTAGCTCTGGCAACCAGCCTTGTAGGAGATGCCTCAGCACAAACTGTCGATATCTTCTCAGGCAGGACAGGATCAGATGCCATCAACTGTTATCACTTTTACATATTTTTTGATGGAGTCATCCATTATTACATCTGACTTCTTGGATTTTAAATATCAATCACCAGGCAGGTTAAATAATTATGCAGTTGCCTTTTACCTTTAAAGCAGGCTAATTGCTGTCCAGAGTATGTCTATCAGCAAATGAGAAAACACAGTAATTAGAAGCAACTTCCCAGCTTATTATTTTATACTATTTTATTTGATGACCACTGATGTTGCTGCTGAGGTGGGGAGGTTTAAAAACTCAAAATGAGAATCCAAAGCAAACGCCTGAAACTCTTATTTTAGATCTAGACCAGGAGAGCAATAGTAGGGCCAGGCCACGGGAAGGAGGCTGGCACTGCACATGAAGGGAGGTTTAGCTGCAAAACACAGAGGATCTCACTCTAACTGAATAGCAGCAAATTAGCCTCTCTGCTCAGGGTAAAATCTGGATCCCACGAAACAACCGAAATCCCACTGATGTCAATCAGAACATGCCCAAGTCTCTCTGCATCAAGCAAAGACACGCTGCACTCCTCCCATCACCAGGTGATGATGCTGGAAGACCTTTGGAATGGCCCCAGGAGGGAGCCAGAAAGAAGCCTGGTCAACGGGATGGGAATTCTTTTCCAGTGCTTTAGCTTATCCTGAGCTGTGGCTGCGCAGGCTGAATGCAATCGGAGTTATTTTTAGCTTTGTCAAAAGCTAAGTCAAGAAAGTCAAAGTATTTTAGGTTTTCACTTTCTCCCCTCTTCCCCTTTTTAACAAAACAAACAGCTTCATTCTCAGAAAGAAAATTCCAACAGCCCTCAGTGTGTGGTGTGATCTCTTATCTTTTACTCCTTATAAAATCACTGAGTTACTTAGCTTTGAAGAACAACTATTTCTGATAACACTTTTCTCTCCCCCGCTGACAGTGTTGTTAACACATTTAGACAGCTTTCTGACAGTCTCCTTCCATGTGACATCCTGGAAGAAATACTTGTTTTGAAATAGCTCTTACTGAGGATGCAGCCAGCCTGAGCTCCTCCGGGGACGCGAGAGCTCCTGCCTCCGTCTTCACAGACCTCTCGTGCCCCAGGATCCGTATTTTATGTATTTTTTCTCTGAGGTCACAAAACGTCTTTCTTGCTGAACAGCAGGTCTGGCTGTGGCAAGGCAATTTGTCTTCTTCTGATGGGCTCTGTTTTGGGGACAGTGTTAGCAGACGGGCCGACCAGGACCAGTACTCATCATTTAGTGCCTGTTCCCCCAGGAAGCCGCTCGGCGGGTCCCCGAGGCAGGAGGACGGGAGAGCCCTTCCTCACAAGACGTGCCTCCCTCAGGAGGCCTTTGAGAACTGATGCTTCTGCTTATCTGACCAGTCCAACGGAGAGAATTTCACTGTCATGGTCCAGGTCCCTCCAGGGCCGGTGTTTATACCCATAAAGAGAAATGAGATAACACTGGTGGAGTAAAAGAAAGTTCTCAGGAGCACGAGGTTGTGCACTGGGAATGGAGCTAAAGCTCCCAGAGACTGCCTGTCAGCATGGGACTGTTACAGTCTCAAATGTGATAATACTGAATGCAGTGGAAGCAGCAAAATCCAGAAGGCAATAAATATCACCCCCAAAAAAAAGGAAAAGCAATGACAGATTTGTTCACAAGAAATCTCTCCTTGCACTTTCCCCCAAGGAGCTGCTACTATAAAATGCTCCACAAGTAAATGCAGCTGAAGCTGGAGTTGGTCCCTCATTCAGCCAGGCGTTGAGTGGAGCCTCTGTACCTGATGTCGGTGCCAGCTGGTGTTCTCCAAAGAGAAACAAAATCATCCTATAAATTGATGAGTGAGGAAGGCACTGCCACGGAAAGTTGGGGGCTCCCACCCTTCAGCACCTATTCAGTCGAGAGCCCTTTTTACTGCCTGGGAAGTCCTTGCACCCTGGAGATGTGCAGTGGAGCCCTCTGCCCTGATCCTCCACGGGCTCCCACTGGACTGTACGTGTCAGACTGCAGCAACCCGGGATGTTCTCCCTGCAGCAGGACCCTGGACGGGCTCGATGCAAAGGCAGTAAACAGAACTTGCAAACTTATTGAAACAAACCTTCTGGGAAGGAGCTGAAAATAATTTCTTAGGTCCGTCAATGGGTTTCTGATTTTGACAGAACAATGGAGCGGCAGGATCTGAGTTCCTGTCCCCTTAAACTCCTGCTGATCATGCATCAGCCTTGTCACTTCAGTGTGGCACTGCTTAATGTGATGCAGCACAGCCACGTATCCAAAGCAATTTCAGGCTTCATAAAGATGCATCACGCAAGAGAGACCCTGTGCAGGAATCTGCTGCTGCTGCTGCTGCTCACAGGCCCAAGCTGTCCCCTGCCCACGGAGGTTGCTCGCTCTCTGGATGCTAATGGCTAAAAACCCAGGAGGAGGATCTGACTCCGAACGCAGGAAAAGGATTAACCTCAGAGCCGGTGTGTCCGGATTGCTTGCACTCACAAGCTGCCTGTATTCATTACACATCTCTTTTACAAGAATTAAAAAGGAATCGGGCCTGTCCCCGAGCAGGCAAATGTTACTCCCCTGGCAGTTTCTCTGGCTGTCAGGTCCAGGGTACTTCCAGCTGTATTTTCTGAGGGCCCCAGGGTTCACTCTGCCTCCACGGGCTGACGAAGCCCATGATGTACCTGCCCGGCTGGAAGCCTCCCCCGTGTCCACGATAGCCGACAGTGAGACGGGGCCAAGCGGGTGCTCAGCGCCGCCCCTCCACGCTCTGTCTGCCCGCTCGAATAGCATGGCTGGGGGGGGTTGTGAATGCCCCAGCTTATATTGCCGGATTTGCTCCCTAACGGCCTTCAGAAGAGGCAAGACGTGGTGCAGGGAAGTCAGCTCTCGCTCCGCTTTGAACCCTCCTGTGAGCTCAGAGGAAGGACAGACATAGGAGAACCACCGGTCCCCGAGGTGGCCAGGAGCTCCCCGTCCCCCCAACACGGTCACAAGCGAACGTGAAAATTCAGATTTCTGACCCTAACGACAGCCCCAAGGCACCGGCAGTCTCCGCCGGCATTGCTGCACAGCCGCCGCCGTGAGACTTCAGCACGGGGCCGAATGTCAGAGGGGGACGGTCCTGCTCTCAGCTGCCTGCCCGCAGCCTGGCTCCCCCAGCACTGCTCGCCTCTCTGGGGGTGTCCCGGGGACCCCACAGCGGCTGTCGGGAGGAGCTGGCAAACCGAGTAACACACCCAGGACCTCAGATTCCACCACGTTTTGCAGCATAATGAAAGGCCAGGTACTTGCTGAGTAATGCCAAGAAAACGAATTCAAGCAGAAAATCAGATATGCAAAACATGCGTGTCCCATAAGGAGGGATTTTCCCGCCTGCCAGGACAGAAAGCCCGTCACAGTGGGTTGATCCATTCCCAGGAGACAGCGTCTCCATCTTCTCTCATTTTGAGATTGAATATGCAAAATCGTATTTCATTTGCACTGTATTAGGTACTTCATGTCACAGGCGGTGACATTCTTCTCCTATGTATAAGCTGTTTAACAGATGAGCAGTCAAGTGGCAAAGAAATACGTTATTAATGTTTCTGGTTAAATTAACTGATTAGAACCACTGTAGCTCAAATGTATGTATCAGCACTTTACTTGCACTAAATGAGAAATTAATGGAATATGGCGGCTCGTTTTTTTTAGTGAAAAGTAGATAGGGATGGTCTGGAAAGGTGTGCCACCTCTAATAGAAATGACCCGTTTGGTCCGTGGGCCACGCAGGTTTGGTTTGTTTAGCACACGCGTTCGCATCCTTATCAGCATGTCTGGGCGCAGGCACAGCGCATCCCCGCGGGGCCGGGGCCAGGCTGGGCACGCATGCATGGGTTGCAGCATCTACAAACAAACTTCTCCTCGTTTGCAACTCCTACTCGCTTGGCCTAATTGGCAATGTTTCCTCTGCCATTTCTTTGAACAATGTTTTACATCTGAGAAAGCATTTACCACAGCAGCAGTGCGTGACCCCGACCAAGGGAGCGGATCAAAGTGCTAATCTGAGATCAAAGGCCTTCAGCAGTGCTCCAACAGAAATAAATTAAGTTAGCAACAGATTTCTTAATGATATTTACATTTTTAATTTGCATAATATGTGATTAAAATGAAATGGGCATTTTCATTTTTTAAGCGGGCTCAATTAATTAAAAAAAAAAAAAAGCAGCATCATAATCTTCTAGGAATAGATTCCCATCAAGATAAGGGCAATGAAAATGCCAAGACACTTTTCATTTACCCAATATACAGCTCACAGCATAACGCAGATCTCCACAAGTGACCAGTGAGTTGCAGCCCGAGAAACCCGCGGGGCAGAGCTGCCAGACGCAGCCCAGCGACACCCCGTCACACCAGCTTCCCTCGGTGGCTGGGAAGGGCTCCCACCGGCTCTACAGTTTTACTTTAAGCAGGCTTATTTCTCTGAAAAGGGCAGATCTTGCAAGCTTTCGGCTACTCGCATTCGAATTGTTCTCACTATCAGATGCCTCACCAAATACTTGGGCTCACTTTGATTAATTAGCAATTCAGGGTTTTTGTGCGTGGGTTGCCACAAGTATGGAATTAAATTGCAGTATTTGTTCATGCCTCCGCTTTCTGACACCCCGCTGCTGGGGAGGAACAGCTGGGTCAGACCGTGCCCACCAGCGCAGGTCAAGTCCAATGCTCAGACCTGCCACACAGGAGAGGCGTGCGGAAGCAGGTGAGCCCGCCTGGGCTTTCCCCTGCTCTGAGCGATGAGCAACTCCCTCCCCAAAATCTTACTGAGACGCTGCAAAGTCAGCAAACTTGTCCTGGAAATCACCGATGACCGAATAAATCAGGCATGCTCAGGTGTTGTTTTTATGATCGTGCTTTGGGCTATAAGCACGTTTTAAACTGTAATATATGGGAGAAAAAAATGTTTGAAAGCTTAAAATTATTAAGGATCTATAATACAGGGTTTAGGCAACACAGCTGTAAGTATATTTTTCTATTGTGTTTTATTGGCCTGCGGTGTAATCTAGTGTTAGATGTGATGTCCATCTGGCGCACAGCTCGAGCAAAATACGAAGCGGAGAAGCAAGGCCACAGCTGAAATAAATCCAGGCTCATGCCTGTGATTGACTGGGCTTGTAACGAACCTGCAGGATGATAAAATACTTCAGATTTGTCTTTATTACGTGCCACGGAGCTCAGCGCTGGCACCGTGTCCCCCTGCACACACTCTCTAGTTTCGGACTCCCCCTGACACTGCTGCGCTGTGCACTCACAGCGATCAATTAAAGGTGCTAAGGCAGAGCCTCCGCCCGAGCAGGCAAATGCGTTTCTTGCTTATCCCAGTGCAAACTGGGTCCAGCTGGTTAATTTGTGAAAATTCACTCTAAACTGAATACAGGGTGCTGAAAATTGAAAACACTTTTTTTGGGAAAAAAAATTGCCTTCTCAGTTAAACTGGAATTTGCAAATCTCTGGGAGCTGCACTGAGGGAGCCCCAGCTCATCGGACATGCACGAGACCACTGAACCAGGGGGTGGTCCCTGCAACAGGTTCTGCCCTCGGGCCACTTTCAGGCTCCTGAACCAGTGACCAGCCAGCCGACCATGCCCAGTCTGAAATGTCATATATAAGAATGAAAATTGCATGTAGGAATGAACCTTGCAGGAGAGGAGCAGTAACACTGGCTGGGCTTACGCTCTTCCCAACAACTGCTCAACCCCGAGTGTAGCGCAGCTTGGCTGGCCACGGTTTTTTATGTTCTCTGTCCGTTTTCCTTCCCTACTAGTTATTAGCTCCTGTTTTACCTGGAAATAGAAATATACCTGGCATAAATATGAAATAGAAGGTGTCCTGCAATGAAATGAAGTCTCACATAAAAATTCAACCCAATTAAAATGACAATTATTGCATGTTAATTAAATTCTTATTAAATATTCATTGCTAAGCCCCAGCTAATAAATGTTAATACCCACCTGGCATGTGGCATATAATATTAGACTTAAGAATGTAAATTAAATCCTACACTCCATTTACAATGTAACCAAATACCGGCAGTCAACGGATTGTTTCTCATTCTTGTGTCAATGCTTCCAAAAATGAGGGCTTTAAGTAAGATGATGCATTGAATAGCAAAGGCAATTCTGCAAATATTATGACATATTGTTTGTCATCTGCCCTAAATATTTAACAGTTCAGTTTTACAAGATTTTTATGCCACATGCTGAGAATTTGCTCCTGATAGATGCTGAATTTGATTGATGAAATGGATTCCATTCAGGAGCTGACAATCCCAAACCCTTGTCAGGGCCTTCGCTGTTAGCATCTTCTGCGTTTTTCCCCTCTTTTTAAAAGAAAGCAGAGAGAGGGAAAAAACCCCACAGAGTTCTCTAAAAAAATTATTTCTGCTTAATCCCATGTACTCTCTACAGAAAAACCTTTATGTAGGAAAAGATCAAAGGTCTGTAATAGATTTCAGCAGGTTTCCAAGAGGTGCGTGGTGCAGAAGGGAGTGCAAGGCTCCCAGTGATTAAACTGCCCTGGGCTGCTGGTGCTCAGGGGCAGCCAAAGATGTAACTGGGAGATTTAAACACCTATTTTAGCCTTTTTATCTTCCTACCTTAATGTCGTTAAACAGAGGAAAAAACCAGACTTTGCCAGGATGTGGTGCTTGCGCATGCTGGGAGCGGGAGGTGGTGGGGAGCACGGGGGGCTGCTCCCAGACAGGGGTCCCCCAGGCTGGGACGCGCCCGACCCGGGACCTGTGCTCCCCGTGCTGCTCTGGGCCGTGCTCAGGAAAATAACTTCAGAGCCCATTTTTGGTGAGATGGGGTTTTCCCTATCGATCTCTAGATGGTTAGTCCTTACGGACGGAGCGGGGAGGGAGGAACAAGGAGCGTTTCTGGCAGCGCGGGCAGACCCTGCTCACAGTGCAGCGGCAGGGAGCCCCCAGCCCCGGAGCATCCCGGGGAGGGGATGGCCGCTGCGTCTGCATCATCCAGTATTTTGTGAGGAAAAAAGGCTCAGGATTTTTTAGCTATTCTTTCACGATCTACCTTGACTAACATCTTTCACAGTGGGAAAGATCTGCCTAGGGTAGGCATTTTGTAAACGTGCGATGTTCAAAATTTTTTGTGAATGGTTGGGTTTCCCTCCTTTTTTTTTTTTTTTCATTTCTTAATTGTCAGTTCTGAACGTCCAGGGTAATTACAGCTGAAAGGTTTGCTGACTTAAAAGCAGCACTTTATTCTGGGGAATGAAAGTAAAAAAGGGAATGACAAAAGGGTCTGCTCTGAAAAATGCTTTCATTATTTTCCTGTCATCTGTACTCTCAATTTACAAACAGCTACACACAGAGCAGGGGCTGCAAAGGGATGCACTGGAACTGCCTGGCAGCACAACAGCAAAGGAATTTTAAATTCCCCTAAACGATCAAAATCAGCTATTAAAAGTCTTTTCCATCTCATAAAAGAAGATGATGCACATGAAAGGCAGCTTGCATGGAGCTGTGATGGGTGCCTTTGGCTGAACACACTGCTCGCTCTGGGGCTTGGTGAGCGTGGCTGCAGCGCAGGGTCCCCATCACGGCGGTGGGCACCCTGCCTGCACCCCAACCACACTTCCAGGCTGCCCAGGATGTTCTCATATTGCTTCTGGCCCCTCTACCCGAGGCCAGGCCTTGGCACGTGGTGCGTGCGGAGCTGGGCGTTCACACCAGAGCAGGGTCCTGATCCCGTCCACGCTGAAGTCTGCTTCTGTGGGAGAAGGGGTTTGGATTGTGCCGCGAGAGGGGACCAGACCCAAGTGCTGTCTTGGGGCACTGGCTGCTCCGCGCCAAGCTCCGGGAAGGGCGGCACCCCTCCGCAGGGCACCCTGCGAGGCCATTTTCACGCCTCCCCGCCAGCTCCCCTCCTGCTCCTGGAGAGGTGACAAGCAGCAAGGGCCACGTACACCATGTCCCTACAGGGAGCTGGGAGCCACTGCTCTGCGGGGTGATCCAACTGTCACTTTGACAGAGCTGAACGCATTTCAGTATGAATTGAACCAAATATGTGCTAATGAAGCTGAATATTCATTATTATGACTAAACAAAGTGAATCACAAAGTGGGTAAATTATTAGTTTGGTAGCTCAGAAAAGGGGAAATTTGAAGACCATTCCAATTATAGAGGAGGTGGAATAGGAAAACTTTATTAATAGATTCAAATCTAATTAAAAATGCATGTTAGTCATTGTATAGTGCTTCACACCTTTGTCATCAATGACAATGGTTATAACTGTACCACTTGTCTGCTCAGCAGTGACCTAACCACTTAATTGCTTTGATGCTTTGTGATAATTCCAAGATTTATCATACTGATCACTGTTTATTTAATGCTAAGGCCACTGTTTCCTCAACTACAGCATTATGAATTACCAAGGATTATGTATTCAGTGGCACCTATTGATTCATGCAGAGCTAATTAATGAGATACATCACCCAATCATACACTTGAGCAATAACGCATGCCTCGTTAACACAAACGAGTAAACTGCTACAGGGAGCGTGGAGAGTGGGGGCAGGTCTCTGGAAGGGTTAATGGGACAATACCTACCGACTGAAGTAAAACTTCTTTTGTAAACTCTTAAGTAGACAGTGCAAAGCAGCACCTGCCTGCAGGCTACGTGCTGCAGCTGGGTTATTGCATCCTAATTGCCCTGGCCTTGGGGTGGGTATTTCTGCTTCCTTGGGGCAGTCAGGGCTCCTTTCAGAGTGGTGGGAGAGGCTGAGGAGCTGGAGGAGCGATCAGAGTGTAAAGCAGACCCCTAGATCTAAGGTATGTTTGTTGAACTTTATTTAGATAAGAATTTTTGTTATCTGGAGCTTCTCCTGTAGGTGATATGGGAATTAGCACCTTCTTCCAGCTCTGGAGCATGGCATAGCTAAAGAGGTCTTTGTAGGAACTGGATTTTTAGCCAGGTACTTGGTAAAGAGTGGGAAGGTGGCTTGAGTCTGGGAGCTTCTTCTACTGCTGGGAGCAGAGCCTTGCTGCTGTCAGAGCACGGCGGGGACTGCTCAGGCCGAGATCTCATACCTCTGTGTCGCTATTTTAGCTCTAGCTCTGTTGGGAGAGTACTCAGGGTAAGAAGTTGCAGGTGAGAGTGTGAAAGGTATGCTGACTGGCTTCCCATGGGATGTTAAATAATCCCTTACTTTCTTGCTTTCTTCTGGAATTGTTTTTTTTTTCTGCCAGTTTGTTCATTTTAGGTGAATTGGTAGCTCCTGTGTAGTGATTGTATGGTGTGAAGTAAACTGGGAGCTATAAACTGAGAGTAGCATGAATTCAATGGAAAAAAATATTTGATATAAGTTAAGCAAGCTTGGAAGAAAGGGTTGCTTATGAGTGGGAGATGCAAAAGGTGTTTAAAATGTAGTTGAGCTGCATTTGACTTTAATTAAAAAGTGTATTCAAGGAAGAGATTTCTGACAGGAGAGCTGAGGAGTGAAGGTTTCCTATTTCCCACCCTATTTATAGACCAGGGAACATGAGCTGGCGTTCCTCCTCTCCGCAGTGGGCCTACAGTAAGCAGATTGTCTGTGGGGAAACCACATGAAGTTGGGCAAAACAACCCTCCCCCTCTGCCTCCTGCGCGTGGGATGAGCAGCCGTGGAGCAGTCTCGTGGTGGTTACTACTGCCATGCCTGGGCCACAGATCTGAATTGGGGACAGTGTTCCTGGCTTATCCTCTAGTTTACAGATGACTGGTGCACAGCTCAAGTAATATATTCAGTTTCAAAGAGCTAAGCGAGAAAAAACAAGATTAATAAGTAGAAGAGTCCATCTGAAAGCAAATTTGGAGTGGGTGCTGGAGACACTCCTATAGTTCTGAGCATCTGGTTTATGCATCGCTTTCTTCTCGATGCGTGTAATATATTTAAAGGCTCTTTGGAAAAGATGTTTCTAGCATCTTCTAGCCCAGCAGTAAGTGGGACTCTTCTGGGTAGTAGTATGTGAATCTGATGAACCAAAGTGTCGGGTCACTGCCACGTGCCCTGTACAAAATCCTGACTTAAGCTACTGTGTCGGTCCCAGTACTGTCCCAAGGGTGGCTGGGGGAACCTGCAGGGTGCCGATCCAGCTCTAGAAATTACATATTCCTTGCAAATGTACCCTCTGCCCCATGCCGCTTGGCACAGCTTTGTGTGTGCAGCTGCTCATTACCAGTTGTGGAGGTGAGCACTGCGAGCATGGGGACAGCAGTGAGTTATGCAGGAGCTGCAGGGCTGGTGGTGACTCGTGAGTGTGCTGTCACTGCAGAGCTCTGTAAGCACCAGTGCCACTTTACGAGCAAAGCTGACACCCAGCAAGCTGGGGGGGCGCAGGGTTTTGGGGTTGCACGCGTGCTGCTTTGTGCTGTGCTCTTTTAAAGCTGGTATCGCAACTCAACTGCTCTGCCAGGGTGAGTGTGTACAGTCTGTGTGCTTCATGGGATTCCCTTAATTAAAATCAACTAGTAACATCTTGGGGCTATAATAATGAAAATACATGTGCTGGCATTGGAAATCAATAGCGCTATTTCTGGTCATGCTGTGGACCTTGCTGCTGAAATGTGGAAACAATGCAGAAAAGATCTGAAATCAAAACGTAAGTGAGATATAAGGCTTCTTCATGCTGGTGTGCTCTTCCCTTTCTTTCCCTCATTCCTGTGCGAGCGAAGGGGTGGGTGCAGCCTTGCCCCCCTCACTGGTGGCCCAGCAGAGCCTTCATCTTTGGAGGAGGAGAGGGGCAGCTCCTAGGATGTTCCCAGCCGTGCAGATGACCTTGCCCTCTCCTGAGCAGGGAGCAGTGTAGAACTCTAGGCTTTTCTCAGGTCCCTCTTGGGCAACTATGTACAAGAAATGCAGTGTGAATTCTTTTACTTCTTAAATACTGTTTATGGAAATACTTCAAGGCCTGACCCCAGTCGCATCTCGCCAGACAATAAGTTGGAATAACCCTACTGCTTAGTGTTTCACTTGGCTTTGTAGTATAAAGAGAATACTATAGCTTTATAGTGTAAAGAGAAAAAAAACAGACACCAGCTAGAAGGCAAGGGGAAAAAAGATGTGATTTTTAAAACTTGCAGTTGGTAGGATTAAGGCTCTTCTGCTTTCTGCAGAAAGATGATTCTTTGCTGAAGATCAGTAGCGAATTTGGCACCGAGTCCTGGGTACCCTACCTGCAAGGTGAATGCCCTCCCTCCTGCCTTGCCAGCAGGTTTTGGTGACTTCCTGGCTGGAGCTCCGGGCCGTGCAACACGTGCTTGTCCCCTCCTGCTAGACAAGAGCCGTTCAACGCCCACAATGTGGTGAGACGTGCTCTAATTGCAGGGAGCAAACCAGCTCAGTGTAACAGCGTGTGGCAGCTGCTTTGAGCTTTACCCCACAGGCCCTCCCAGCTCCCCGAGGAGGACAGGACCAAGCTCAGCTAGATGAGGACTATGGTGAGATGTGACAACTGTCTATAAGTGTTTAGAAGGCATCAGCTCTTATTTGTACAGGTCCCAGGAGTGTGAGCAGAGATAGTGAAGATCAGATGGAAATTTTAGGCTGGGCTTCAGAAAGAGCTTCTTTGCTGCAAAGCCAACAGACTGAAGGCACAGCCTCTCAGGATGGAAATCTTCCTGATACTGCAGATAAAACTCCCCCTCCTGTCCCCCCACTTCTGCTTTCTCCTGGCCTGTGTCCTCATGAATGTTCTGCCAGAGACCTCGCAGGATAAATCAGGCTCCTGGGAACTGCTACAGCCAGGAAAAACTGTTTTCGGTTGACGGACAACCCCAAATAGCAGTGGGTGTGCTGCAATACTTGTGACATGATCAGGAGCAATGCTTTAATTTAGACACTCACTTCGGCAGAGCTGCACAGGGAGGGTGACGGAATAAGAAACCTGCAGGGCAGCAGAGTCCTGCTTCTTCCCTGTAGGCCAGGCAGTGTCCTGGGCTTCTGGAGAAACTGTTTCAGATGCACCAGGTGTTTCACAGCTATTAAATGAACCAGCTTTCCCTGTTGCCTCTCTTTAAAATCTCTGTGAAGTAAGATTAACCTAAGAGCCAAGCTGGCCACACTGACAACTCAGTCACAAAGTAGGGGGATGGTTCTGAGCTCTAAGGAATGCTTCCTCTTCCTCAGCATCCTGTCCTCCTGTGGAGATCCAGCTCAGATCCTTCCTCTTTCTCCCCCTATGTTTTTGAGCCATGAATGACAAGCATCACCTTCCCATTTGATGGTCTGCACTTGCAGGCAGGAGGGGCAGCTCCTGCCAGCGCTGGCTGGGCAGCATCCCCCCGACGCCTGCTCTCCTTGCTCTCCATCTCCTGTATCACCACCGGCTGAAAGCTCCCTGGTGGTTACGGAGGCTCCAGACAGATCCCGCCAGACGGATGGCACGGGCAGACCAGCAGCTTGTCCTGCTGACCTCCGTCCTTGGCCTTCCTTCAGTGCCAGGCGGCCGTCTGCCTCCCCTGTCCCAACACCTCGCTGTCGTTCCTATCCCTACACCTTCTCAATGCTTTGCCGGGGGGGACAGGGACTGGGACCAAGAGGGCTGTTTGGGGAGGGGTACTTATTTTAAAAAATAATCTGTCACTTTGCTGTGAAAGAAATCCTCACCTTACATTTTAAAGGAAAGGAAACTCTGCTGTTAAATGCTCTTCTGGTATGTTGTAGAGCAAATGGAAGAAAGTGTCTGGAAGCCATGCTGTAATGACTTGTGATGCTTTGCCACCCAGGAAAGCACTTGGAAAATCACTGGGAGGAAAAATTTTATTTTACTCTGCAGGAACCCTGGCGTTTATGCCGCTTTTGAGCTAGCGTGAGGAGCTTTAGGACACTGAAAGCTCCACTCGGCTGAAGAAAGGACAAATGTTGCCAGAGTGGAAATTCGCTCCACTTATCGATGTTAGTAAATCATAGCTCCCTTCTTGCATTCCCTGTGACCTGCCAGCAGTGACTAAAAATTCAAAGTAATGTCCATGTCCCCATCAGCCAGGCAGAGTCCTGCTTGTTGGAGGTGGGCGCTCTGGAGAGGGTTTTGCTCTAGTTTGGCTGGAGATGAAGGACCTGCATTAGCAGGTTGCAGCAGTGCAGCTGGGGGATAGAGGCAGTGAAAGCTTTCCCCAGGATGACAGGCACAACATGGTGATAGGGAAACTTTCTGAGCTGTAATTGCTTTTCTGAAACAGCAATGGGAACTGGGAATAAAATTGGTGCCATGTTAGCACATTCACAGCTGGGGTGGGGGGATCCCTTCATGCTCATGAAATGCAGCAGGAGGCCCTGCGAGGGGCTTCCCCTGGGCTGCCTGGGAGAAGCGTTCAGAGGTGAAGTGTCCCCAGGGAGAGCGGTCGCCAAGGGAGGCTCTGCCTCGCCTCCTGCTCGCTTGCAAACACTTTTATTTTTAGACAAGAGCTTTTGCTGGTGGCCTGGTGATCCACGGGTGTTTCTTACCCTTGGGGAGAGGCAAATGTGGAAGGAGAAGCTGTGCTTGATATTAAATGCCCCCACTTCAGGGTTATTTCCTGAGGAAAAATGACTAAAGGCATTGAGTAAATGATACAAGCGGAAACTGTCGACCGAACTAGCAAAATTGCGCTCTTGCTCAGTACTGCAGGGCTCTGATACTGAGCTGGTTTGCAGCTTTTATCTTTCAAACAATGCTTTCAGGTGCCAGCGCAATCCTTTCAGATGTGCATGCGTTCTGATGGGATCTGGCAATGATAGAGGCTTTGTACACATGGACAGGTAACTGGATGGCATGACGAGCTGGAAAGGGACTGGGTTCGTAACTGAAAGCGTTAGGAAATGCATCAGAACTTCTGGAACTTAATCCAAATTGAAGTGCTGAAATCTGGGGAAAATGCAGAGAGCAGTAGAAATCAGATTTTCTTGTCTGCTGCTTAGCAGGAGTGACCTGTCTTTTGGGGACACAGAAAACCAGAGCGAGGGCTTGCAGTTTGGTGCTGTGTCTGTCCATCTCCGCTTAGCCCAGGTGAGCCTTGCCCAACCTGAGCTTGGTGGAGCGGTTCCCTGTCCACGTCCCTCCCTGGCTGTCCTGCAGGTCTGGAGGAGCAGTCTGCAGGCAGTGAGCCTCCGGGAGAGCTGCTGCCCCTGCTCCTCACCCAGGTTTCAGCACAAAAAGTGACTTGCAAATCCTCCTCTGCAAAACCTGTGCCGTATCCCTGATGCTACCCTACCATGCTCACTTCAGATTTTAATTGTCATAATCCTTTTCCATGTTGTAGTAATAAAGTGCTTGCTTCCCCAATAAACAGGAGTTAATTTGGGTGCATTCAAGCCCTGTGTTCAGCTTTTTTGGATTTGGGAGGCTCTTCTGAAGCATTCATGTTGAACTAACAAATTTTTATTAATGCTTTCAAATGGAGATGAAAATGATGTGTTATCTCAGATGTCGGGCTTGATGAAACAAAAATCCCACTGATTCAACCTCTGCTCCTTCTGCTTTGTGTAGCTGAGCCTTAATGCAGTAATGATATTGCAATACCCTCTGAGATGAATATAGAAACCCTAACTGGATTAGCATGCTGAACTGTTTATTCCGGCTGGGCTTTCTTTGCTCACAAGAGCTTGTCTGAACTTCATTCATTAATGTGCTGCTAAAACAAGTGAATGGGTTTGAAATATAAGTTTGGTCTTTCTATTTTCCCTCACCTAAGCAAGAGTACAACTATTTAATTCCTCCTGTAGAGTAATCCAAGCACAAATCCTAGGAGCAGCCAGGTTAATCTGTTCAGCAATTGAAGCTGGTCAATAGAATCCAATGGAAGGGTGAACGTATTGGATTGGGCAGCAGAGATAACCCAGTCCTTATTTTCTTTATCCTTTAATGAAGAGATGGCTCACCAGCACCCTCATTTTGAGGATCACCTTGCTAGCGCAGCTGGCACAGTGGTTTGTGAGCTGCCGGGGCAACTGGCTTCGGCCCCCAAGGATGCAGCGGCTCCCGTTTCACACGTTGACAGGGAAGTGATCGTGCCCCTGTACTCGGCACTGGTGGGGCCGCACCTCGAATACCGTGTTCAGTTTTGGGCCCCTCAGTACAAGAAGGACACTGAGGTGCTGGAGCGTGTCCAGAGAGGGGCAACGAGGCTGGTGAGGGGTCTGGAGAACAAGTCTTATGAGGAGCGGCTGAGGGATCTGGGGCTGTTTAGCCTGGAGAAGAGGAGGCTGAGGGGAGACCTTATCGCTCTCTACAACTGCCTGAAGGGAGGTTGTAGTGAAGCGGGTGTTGGACTCTTCTCCCAAGAAACTAGCGATAGGACGAGAGGGAATGGCCTCAAGCTGCATCAGGGGAGGTTTAGATTGGACATCAGGAAGAATTTCTTTACCGAAAGAGTGGTCAGGCATTGGAACAGGCTGCCCAGAGAGGTGGTGGAGTCGTCATCCCTGGAAGCGTTCAAAAAAGGTGTAGACGTGGCACTCCAGGGCCTGGTTTAGGAGGCATGGTGGTGTTAGTTGATGGTTGGACTTGATGATCTTAGAGGTCTTTTCCAACCTTAATGGTTCTATGTGTCCCTGGGTGGCTGCTCTGCTGGGGACCGTGAGGACGTGTCCCCATCAGCTGGTGGCCCAGCTCTGCTGTGTAGGGCGAGGGCAGTTATGGTGATGGGGCGTGAGCTAAGAAAGTGCTATGGGGATGTGTGCAGCCATGTGTGTGCTTAGGTGCTGCTTTTTCCTTCCATGCAGATTTTACTGTTAATGATATTTTTAGCTTCCCCATCCAGAACACTCACAAGGATGTATTTTTGATCTCTCAAATATATCTTGCTAGCAAATCTGAAACATTCTTAGAGTATATTGCATGAATATAAGAAACTTATTTTTTCCCTAAGAGTTCTTCAAATAATCCTTGCTTCTTAAGTGCCAAAACAAAGATACATAAAGGTCTATTTCTGCAGGAGGAACATAAGTTAAAGGTCACAGAGAGAACAAATGAGGGTTGCCTATGGAGCTAAAGGGATAAACACTAATGCTTTTCTTAACATCTCTCATCCTCTTGATGCTCACCCACCACCAGAGGAATTAATGTAGCCTTTTCCATTGCGGCGGGAGGCATCTTAGCTGTGCTGAAGACCTACGTGTGCTGAATCTCTTTCTGCAAATTTTCAGTTTTTAAAGTAGTGTCAGATACTAATAACTAAGCCTTTTCCTGGTTTAATAACAAGGTATCTTCCCAATGTCAAAGGCACTATTAGAAACGATGGGGCCAATTAACTCCCAGAGTTTTCCTGTGACCTTTGAAGGCTGCAC
The DNA here is from genome assembly GCA_013389945.1 of Fregata magnificens. Lineage (NCBI taxonomy): Eukaryota > Metazoa > Chordata > Aves > Suliformes > Fregatidae > Fregata > Fregata magnificens. Next base: position 550,144 of record WAAD01017013.1, on the reverse strand, counting down.
TGAGGTACATTTTGTATAAATAGACTAAAATAATATTGAAGGATGATGGTTGTTTCTTCAGTTTAGTAGCAAAAAAGGCTTTCCTTAAACAAATATGGCAAGCATGTGCAGAAAGGTCAGCAAACTGAGTCCCATAGTTGATGCAGAGAGGCTGGTATTTAAAACCCAACTTGTTTCAAAGCTGAACACCGCTGTGATGGGTATAAACCCTTTGGCAGTGTCCCCAGGTACATCCCCAGGAGTTTGTCCAGGTTTCTGTGCCTCCAAAGCACCTGATTATCTCTGGAAAGTCAGGTGTCAGGAAGGGGAACAGCGGCCGCAGGCTTTGCAGCTTCTGGCAGGACAAGTGCTTTGCTCCGGTGGTGCCTATGGATCTCCTCAGTCTAGTCTCGGAGGTGCTGGTTCTGCCTCTGGATCCACCCACGGTTGATCTGTTTGTCTGCTGCCTTGCAGAGTGGCTCCTGCAGACCAGTCCCTGCGTGTCCTCTGCTCCCTGGGTGCTCTGCCAGGCACGGCGCGGGCTGGGGCGAATGCAATGGAAGGCCGGAAGATGCCCCATTCTCACCCGGGTTGTTCCTGTCGGTCTGTGTGTTCTTCTGAACGGCGCAGCCATGCTCCCTGGGGCCAGTCCTCCCAAAAGGATGAGAGGTTTCTACAGGGAGGTCTGTGGGGAAATAGTACTGGGAGCTCTGCTGAAGTCCACATGACCCTGGGTATCTCGGTCTGAGCTCTTCTTCCCCAACCACAGAGAAAGGATGCAAGTATTTATTTACAGTCAGGAGAGTCGGGATTTCCACTGGCCCTGAACTGCCCTCTTGAAATTCCCCAGCAAACGAGGGCCAGCCCCAGTCTGTGTTATGGCTGCAACCTGGACAACACGTGGCACCTCCCAGGCTTTGCCCTCTGGGGAGAAGCTCCCTTAGGTTGGTATTTCACCCCAGCTCTTTTGGACGAAGCCAAAGCTCCACTCATGGCACTCGGGCAGTTCAGCTCACCAGGTGTATGGAGCAAATACTCCGAGGTCTCCACAAATGTCTGCTGGGCACCTGCTCTGCAGCCAGGAGTGGGACTGACCAAGCCAGGACACCCCTCTACCACAGCTTTGTCCTACTTGTGTCACTGCTGCCCATGTGCTGCCTGCACCGATTAATGAGGAGGCATTTTAGGGCAGAGCACTAGGGAGTTGGCTTAATTACCAGGTTACAAGTATTTGTGCTTAAATTAACTTTGGCTCTGTTTTCCTCCCATTACACAAACTTAGTTAAAACACCACTTAATAGTGCAGACTTCTAACAGGTTCTCTAGTAAGTGGCTGTGGCTTTATCTACTGATTAATAATCACAAGCTGGATTGAAGGTCATGGTGTTATGTTCTCCATGGGTGCATAAAAATAAACACGTACGATGTTCTTCCAGTAGTTCTGTGCAGGCATTGTGCATGGGGGCCAGAGCATAAACATGGCCATAAAATCATCGTAACATCACACAGCTCAATGACAATATATTGTCCAATTATGGAAGGTTCAAAGACATCCTCAAGAAGATTAAAAAGTGGAAATGTGGGTCTGTGGATGGATCCAGGATGAATCCTGAGGAGACTGGGTAAAAGAAGTGGGAATTAATGGGTAGCACAAAAATAAGGACTGGAGGAAATTCAACTAGAAAAAGATGGGGAAAAGGGGTTGTCTGTATAACTAGGAAACAGCTAAAACAACAGACCAAAAGGGAAACATAAAGCTGGAAATTGGGTAATAAATCTCTGCCCTCATCAAAGAAGAGACAGTTCTATTGGAAAATAAAAATAACATTCTAGAACACAACAAAGTAGAATTTATAGTCCAATTAAAAATGCACGACTAAAAAAAGAAAACCTCAACTACTTTTCTTCCTACTTTAGGTAGAATACAGTGAGAGCCCAGCATATCTGGGGGGGAAAGAAGACTATTGGAAACTGCAAAAAACAAACAAACAAAAAAAAAAAAAAACCAACACCCACCACCCAAACCCCAACAAAACAAAAAAAACCCCCAAAACCCAAAGCCTGCACATACAATTGATTAAAGACTTCTCTCTGCCTCTGAGATGGTCTGCAAAGTCACAAGCTGCTCCAGAGCTGCAAAGTCCAGAGCCTCTGGACTTTGATTCATTTGCTCTACACCAGTTGAATGTCTGGCTCTAGTGCTTCAACCTGAGGTTGAGAGACCGTGGAAAATGGAGCCCAGGGAAGAGATGGTCTCACCTGCACCGTGCCTTTTCTCAGGGTTTACAGGGGTTGGCTGTACTGTATGTGACAGGACTATGTGGGAATCTCGTAGACATGATTTAAACCTGACACTTGGCTTACTATTGGGAGATGCAGCTGGAGACTGGGGACAGGATGGAGGCTTGTACTTGTAGTAGCATCAGCAGAGGAAGCTGTGACAGGAGTCAGGAGCAGCCCTAGGGCTCTCCTCTCCCAGAGGAAATGCTATGTCATACCATTAATGTGGCTACAAACCTAATGAAACAGCCCACAGCTCAATGACAACAGATTGTCTAATTATAGAGGCCTCAAAGACATCTTTAAGCATCACATAAAACAGAAGTGCAGATCTGAGGATGAGTCTCTAATTCCCCAAGAACACGGAAAAGGGGGAGAAACACTGATGTGCTGCACAGGGAGGATGCCTTCCTCTTGGCCAATGCTAGTGTCGGCACCAGGGAGGAGAGAGGGGTGCCCCTGGTAGGGCTTCAGTGGGGAAAGAGAACCTCTGTGTATCTGTGGAGGGAGGGAGAAAAGCAAATACCATTATTATCACAAATGCTCCTGAAAACTCAGGGCAGCTTTTGCATGAGCAACAAAAGCCGTGCTAGCCACACAAACCATCTGGAGCTCCCTGCGGGGATTCAATAAACTTCCTCAAATTGCTTTAGACATTTTCCACTCTTTCCACTCATTTTATGTGCAGAGTTCAGCGAGACACTGTTTCCTATTTGAACACCACTTGTCACTTATATTTGGGTTGTTTTTCTTCTCTCTGCCAATACTTTGTTCTTCTGGCTCTTGAGTCTCTCGTGTCCTTCCCAATACCAGCTCTTGGCACAGAGGGGCTGCGCACCTTGGCACAGGTCGCACAGCTCAGAGCAAGGCACAGCCAGCCCCGTCGTGCCGTGAGGGTACACCACCAGTGTCACAGCAATGAGGTGATTGCTAGTGCATTTGTGGACCAGGGACATGACTCGGCTGCCTGCCCCCTTCCTTCCTCTCTAACAGAATTGCTGTCTTTTTTTTTTCTCTGTGCTCTTCACCAGCTCCTGTCCTGCTCTGTCCTGCCTGGGCTCCAGCCCTGCTGCAGTGCAGGCAGCGGTGCCAGCAGCACCAGCTGGTGACCACGTTTCTGTCTGTCTGCTGCTTATCAGGAGTCAAGCCACAGACACTCACACTCCAGCAGTAAATTATGATATAAAAATAAGCACAGGCCTGATCATTGGCTTTGTCTGCTTTTTGTAAACAGATGCTCTATTGTTTATTGAGCCTGTTCTCTAAATCCACTGACATGTACATGGTATTTTAGATTTGCAGGCACTCTTGTATCTTCATTTTTAAAGTGCACCCTTTAAAATGCCTGACAGATGCATTTTGTATGTTGTCTGTTAGCATCACCTTCTCTGATAGGACAGTGTATTTAGCAGTGACCTAAGGCCAGAAGAGCTTTGTTGACTAATCCTATCAGAAAAGCAGATCCCACCCCAACCTTGATCTAAAGAAAGCATATACGTATGTATTGCAGCCTTCCCTTGCTGATGCTCAGGGGTTCGTCTCAAGGAAGGAGAAACTTTGTTGTGCTGGAGCTGACCCCTGGCTCAAGGTCTGATAGTTTTCTTCTAGACAATATGAAAATATGCTGAAGTAATGGTCATTAATCGCTGATGATGCTATCTTGCAAGGTATAGAAGGCTGAACTCATAGGAAGTTGCCCAGTGCATGTTCTCTGCTCTATTGGATGACCAAATAGGTACTTCTGGCACCTATATAGACTTAATTTGCTCAAATACAGGTCTTCTGTGAATATATGAGCTCACATGATGATAAAATTAGCTTGCATTAAACGTTCCTATCTGTAAAATGCTGTCCCTTGTCTATTTGCAGACACGGTGTATACATGGCAACCAGATTCATTAAAAAAAATCAGTTTTACATAGGGAATATTTTGAAATATGATGCCTACCGTAGTTGTTATGCACATGTTGGATAGAAAAGAACCCCTGCCTGTTGATCGTGCTGTTTGTGACATTTTCAAATCTCAGCCCTGTCCCGTCTACCCATATTGCAAGAGTGTGTCCTGAATAGGGGGATTTCGTGAAGCTCTGCAATACTCAGCAATTTCAGCTCCCAGGCATACATAGGAGCAATTTTCCTCATGCTTCTTGTTATTTCAGGTTTCATTTATGAAGAAACTTAAGGGAAGACTAAGTCCAAATTACTCTATATTTGCTTCCCACCAGAGCAAAATTATATGACAGCTTTTACTTGATCTCTGCATGAAACTCCATGTCTTAGTCAAGTGCTTTTTGTATCCCGCTAAATAAGAAGGAAAGGCAGGTTCTTGAAAGGGTAAAACGCAGGCTTGAATCACTGACTCTCAGCAAGCTTGGCTTGCCTCAGCTCTTTGGCCAGAGGAGATGCGGGAGGACATCTCCGTTCTGAAGTCCCTTCAACTCCGGTCAGATCTTACCCTGAACTGAGGCAGGTGCATGGTGCCTCTCCCAAATACCTGGGGCCTCTGGGCAGATGGCAGTGCCGCCCTGTGCTGGCTCTTCCTCGGCTGCTGCAGGCAGCCAAGACCTTTCTGAGCACCTGCATTTCCAGTGGGGTTTAATGAAAAGACAATAATAATTGTTGCCTGAAAGTTTTGATGGTGTGTAGTAACGACAAATGTTTTTGCTGTGGTTCACGGTGCCAGGAGATGCATGTGCAGAAGAGCCTATCTGAATGGAAAAAGCCCACGCAAGAAATACGGACCTAGGCCAGATGCTTTCTGCTGATGATGCCAAATCTAGGTTTGTTCTGCTTCTAAAATAATAATAGAGCAAACTTTCTAAGCATCTTGGTGACAGACATCTCTTCCCCGAGTTCTTCAAAGGAAAAAGCTCCTTTTTTCAGACTTCACTGAGGTCACTTAGGTTATGGCACAACAACGCTACAGGGCTTTCAACAGCTTTTTCAATTAACACCAAAATCTAATGAGAGTACGTAATCACAGGTATTCGACTGCCATGGGACTGATAGGAGATGCAGACTTCAAATGCAGTGTCTTCAGAAACTCAGCTAAAAAAAGCTTTTTATGCATGTTAGTCTGACACATGCTTTTTCACTTACACGTTTTGCCAAGGGGATGGTATTTAGTTAATTCTGACAGAAGGAGAAACCTCTTTGCCCCATAAGGACTAAGATTGGTCCCAAAACGCAAAAGTCAAATGGGAAGCATGGTGAGGAGCAGCAGGCACAGCTCAGCTCTGCCCAGCCATGAGCGTAATGCACATTTGAATAAAGAACCAGCACAGAAGCTGTTCTGCCATCGGCAACCTGATCGGCAGAGAGCAAGGGAGGATGATGTCCACCGGTAGCTCAGACTTTGCTATTATTATTAATTTTTAATGTCTTGCTTTGTTTATGCATCACATACGCACAGCCCAAATCCAGCCTTCGGTCAATAACCTGTCAATCTTCCTCCCGTCTTTCATCTTGCAAATCTCTAAGCCTGTGTTACAGGCTGGTTTTGTCGGTGCCGAGAGAAAGGCTTGTGACCACGGGGAAGCAGATTGCTTACACCTCGGGTCAGCCTGGCCCTTGCTTCTCAGCTGGGTTGTGTGTATACTTGCTGTTCTTTTTTCTGCATTAGTGCATCTTTATGATTGCATTTATATTCATCGTTTTAAAGTGTGCTTCAGACACTCAGCAGGGCACCTTGTTAGACAAGGTCATGCCCTGAGATGCTTTGAATCTGTTATGCAAGCAGGATGCAGTGAGCAAGGGGGAGGGAAGGGCAGGTGAGGTGGGGGTGAACAAAGGGTTGCACAGATAAAACTCTGAGGTTCTTTGGAAACCTTACTTGTGTCTCAATGTCTTCCAGGCATTCCCACTACCTGTGGATGGAATTAGCTCTCCCAGTATCAGTCAGTCCCAGTCAGAGTGCTCCTGCTGCCCATGGCCATGCAGTGGCCTTGCCCACGCAGGAGTGCGGTCGGGTACCTTGCAGAGACCCTTCGAGCCGCCAGTTGCTGTCTGATCATTCCTGCATCTGAGCTGTGACCCTCATCCCTCGTGAGGTCTTGTAGCAATCATCCCCTTTTGTTTCTTGCCCTTGGTCTGAAAGAGCTTGACTTCTATAAACCAAATTTGAAGTACTTTAAATGATGTGCAGATCTGCAGTTAGTTACCTCTGAGCACAACTGGTGGTTTCTTAGTGACTAGGAACAACTGGCTTAGAGGAGGAAATCTTTGGCTCTTCCAAATAGCCACAAATCACCTGAGTCAGGGGCCACTTTTGTTACTTTTGATAGCCAGGAAGAAAGTCAGTGCAAATTCAATAGGGACCAGAGCTTAGAAGTCATATATTAGATTTGTGCCCTAGAAAAGTCAGTAAAGAGGAGGAACCTTTATTATGAAGTGTCCCTATAGCACAGACTATCTGAGAGTGAATTCGCCTGGCTGATTCAATTGGAAATAATGTTTTCAAAAACAAGATGCATCTGCTCTCTTCTCCCCTAATGAAATTATTTAGCACCCTACTATTATACTGTTTCAAGAAATAAGATTCACTGGATGATAAAAATGACACAAAAAATTGATCCAGGCAGAGGAAGTACGTATGGAGCGACAGCAGTAACCTGCGCAGCGGGGCCACACTAATACATTTCACATAAACTTTTTGTAGCAGAAGCACTAACTGCTTTAAAAATGTGCTGGCTTCTGTTTTAGTCACAGTTGGCTAAAGACAGCCATTGTTTAGAGTTCTTGGTTCAGGAATGTGTAGGATGTGATACTTCCCAGTGATGGGAAAGGTTGGGGGGGAATGATTAAACCAAATAAAGTGAAGAAGAAGAAATAGCCCTCAAGTCCCTTTTCTTCCAGAATCAAATTTCTGATTCTGGTGTCCAAAAGCATGGTGGTGTTGACGTTTTCAGATACCCACTCTAAAAAATAGAGACCTTCATCCCTTGCTCTTAGAATTGTGCGAACTCTCCACTCGTAACACGTAACCCTCCAAGGTGATGTCATTTCTAGGGAGACTTCAGAGTTAGTCTTACAGTGATATTTTTTTCCCCTAAAATTTGACAGGAAAGCAAGAAATGCTGAACTCTACCATAACACTCATGACCTGTGCCACGCAGGCTCCTCCAGATGCACCTTACCAGCTTCCATGCCTTTGCACCATCCTCCCAAATGTCGTCTTGTGTTAATTTATGCCAGTCGTCTCTTCTGGGCTCCACACGGCTCTGCCCTCATTCACACTAACGCTAAAATCCAACGCTGAATAAGAGAGAGGACTGTATCGCCCGAATCCCAAACCTCATCAAAGAATGAAGTCAGATTTATTTGACAACTGGTTTCCATGAAAATGTGTTGAGAGGCATTATGTTAGTACTACTTCTAAATGCTTCATTAATTGACTTTCCTGTCAGCTCTGCCAAGCTTGTATCAACTGGTTCATCCTGCTTTCCTCTAACGCTGCTGTCTCCCTGACTTCTGGAACTTCCCGGCTCTTACATGTTTTGTTACAGCCAGCCCGTTATTACCCAGCGCCACCCTCAGCCATCACCCGGGCCCGGGGAAGCTTTTCTGGGTTTTCAGTCTCTCCTTACAACTGCAGTCTGGGCCCCTCCTCGGATACCAAGGGCAAGAAATACACTTCAGCATTCCTCAGTGATACTAGATAGCGCTTTGCTTTTCTTGTAAAGATCAGAATATATGTATTAATCCTTTCTGTGTATTACTTTTGCTCTGTTAACACCAATTACATCATATTCATCTAATAATGTCCTACTGATTTATTAGCATTCTGTGGAATTTCACCTATTCTCCTCTACCTTGCTAGCCATAGATATTTTACCAGGATGTCTTTAGATTTTCTTATAAATTTTATACTTTGCATAACTTCTAATTTATCTTTATTGTTACCAATTTCATATTTTTCCTTTATGCTTTTTGTGTTTTGTTTCTGGCTTTTAATTTTATTGCTGGCTTCAGTTCAACAGTAAACAGGGATGAGCTCCTAGCCAAAGCTATCTTCTTCTCTGATTTGCCAGAGAAAATGTACCTCTCTGTTCTGGTAAATTCTCCGAAGCTGCCTGGTCACAGCGCCTTCCTCCCTCCGGTGCGAGGGTCAGTGAGGGCTTCCCGGGAGCTGCCGGCTGGGACTCTGGTGCCAGCGCTGTGTAAGCAGGTGCCCAGACCCAGAAAGTTACTTAGAAAGATTAAATGGCTCAGTGTTTGCATCTCGGACACCTCAGAGTGTCAGCTGTGACACAGCTATATTTTAAATTGACAGGATCCCAAATGCTGCACTGCAATGAAGGGGGTTTTCAACTCCTTTTGGGCAAGCTCTTTTCCTGGTGTGCTTGTCCTTCACTCCAGAGCCCAGATACAGCTCAGAGGAGTAGAAAGATGCTCCTTGGTTGCCACAAAGAAGTAGCTCTTCTGGGACTCTGAAGCACCTTATCCAGACACTTCTAAACAGGTTTCTCCTTTAGTCAGATAGGAATCGAGCTAAGCCAGCCCATGTCCACCCTCACGGGTGTCTGACCAGCCTGTCTGCAAGTTCTGGACATGCCTGGGACGAAGTCTGTGGAGTGCATTTGCCCCGTCCCCACGGAGCAGGCAGCCCTGCGGCACGGGCTCTGCGGATGGGGAGGAGGCGGCTGGCAGAGCTGCTGCTGGCAGATCCTGACTTACGGTAACAGGGATGGTGCGCAGAGCATCGGCTGGCAACTGCAGCACTCCCACCTCAGCATATGTCCTCCTGCCACTTAGCATAAGCCGGTTTTTGCTAATGGGAATTACCGGTGCTTTCATCTGCACTGCTGATTGAACTGCTGCATGATTCCCACAGCTCTACAGCCCAGGAGGGGATGCGCACCCAGCAAGGAGCCGCCGGCACAGCCTGCAGCGAGATGTTTCCCTGTGCTGGCTCCAGTGGGATCCTGTTTCCAAGGTCCTCTCCAGACTCAGTCCTGCATTAGCGGAGGGCTGTGAAGCACCCTCTGAGATCCTGCAAAAGCATCTGTTGGGGTCCAATTTCTCCTCTTTTAAATGTCCTCCAGGATGTCTACAGCCTTTCCTGCCATTTAGTGGGAGCTACAGAAAGCTTTTCAACAACCCTGGTAAATTCAAAGTATTGGGATTTAAAATCAGCGGTCATGACGGTACTGATGTACCTGGCTAAGAGAAGGCTCCATTTTCTTTGCTCTCTGCAAGCCCACTCCAGCAGTGCTGTTCTGAATAACACACCAGTTCCTAGAATCTCAGGCACAGGCAGAGATTGCAGTATTTTTAAGACATAATGAAAAAGGTAATTTTCCCAGCCTCCCTGCAATCTTCATCATTGGGGAGGTATTTTGTGCAATTTTCAGTACTAGCTATGATCATGCTCCCAGAGATGATAGCATGCTGCTGTATTGCTAGGGGTTCTTTGAAAGCTGCGATGCTTCCCCCCCCCCCCTGTAAGGGAAAGAAAAAGTGAGTGCAGCCATATAGGTGCCATCTCTGGAGCTGCTCACGTATAAAGCTCCTGCGCTGAGAGCAGTGTGCCATCTAAGCAAAGGCTGGTCTAATACCCAGATTTTAGTCTCCGCTCACGAGATGAGAAGCTTAAAAATAACCAGAGATCAAAGGTGAATGAATCCCTCAAATGTGTTAGCACACAGAACATATGTCCTGTGAAGGGGACACTGACATGTCCCTGGTGACATACTATGGTCTGTCACTCTTCTGCCATGCTGTCCCTTCAGGGGAGAAACCCACAGTACTGAAATTATGACGATCGTCATAATAATTTTGGCAGGATTAGTTGCTATGCAATGAAAGGGACACAAGGTTCATGTGATGTCCAGAGCATTAGCCTTTGAAAACATGATGGGACTTGGAAGAGCTTCTAGATTGCTGGGGACTTTGTAGCCCTCGCTTTGTCTGTGATGGATTTCTTGAAACCAAGGGTGGAGGGGGAAGCGGAAAAGGCTTTATGGAGCAGATAAGGGCTGGAGTAAGAGGTGGAGGTCTGAAGGCAGCAAAGCTACGTGGGTGCTGTTTCTTCCCCCGCTCCTGGGAGTCCCTTTGGAGGCAGGTGTTGAACGTGGCTCGGCGCGGGTCAGGAAGGCATGGGAGCAGTGCTGCGGCTGGCGACTGCGGCGTGGATCTCCAGCTGCATTCAGCAGAACCTGCTGCGGCTGCACGGAGCAGCCATGCTCTCGCCTCGCCGCCTTCCCTTACCCCGCAGAGAGGGTCTGTTACATCAAGAGACCTGCGTTTGTGGAAGACAATGTTTCAGAGTTGTGGGACAAGAACTGAGAAGAGTTGTGAGGAGCACATTGCTAATGTCTGAATATGTAGATATATGGGGTATTAATAACAGGACAGGGCTCCCAACAACAGCTCTTTAGTCAGAGAGCTCCCAGCAGTGAAGCTGGTTGAAATGAGCTCCATCTACTGACGCAGTAGCACTGTCATACAGTCAAGGGCAATGCTGACTTGAAGGAGGCTGCGTGTCGCTCCCCAACTGCTTGTACCAGATGAGCGGGACGCTGAGGGGTAATGCTAAATAGCACAGAGTCTGTAATACACTTGCAGCAGCAGCTGATGGAAGGAAGGTGCAAAGTTGTGTTACCAGCAAAATGGAGCACGGGAGTCTGGGCAGCAGCCTCTGCGGTGCTCATGAAATAAAGACATGCCTCTTGCGCTACATGCCAGAAGCCATTATCCAGAAAGCAAATCATCTACAGAAAGGACCGTGAGGAGAGCACAGCTCAAAGATGGGGGGGGGGGTCTGCAGCAGCTAATCTGCAATCGTTCACTTAATCAGGACATCTCTGTCACTGCCTCACTGCCTTGTGTTTCTGGTGTTAGGGCTTGTGATATATATTCGCAGGCAATAGGATGCAAACAAGCTGTAATGCTCAATCAGATGATGTTAGGGATTTCAAGGAAAACAGAAATGAAAATGTCAAACCTGTTAAGCATTGGAGTGCTTTCACCAGAACGTGGGCAGGAGGGACTCCAGGAGGTTGTTTAAAAATAGGAGCCAGAGGGAAATTGCTCTCACAGTGGTGACATTCTGGAGTCGATGCCCTGCTGGAGCACTGTTCACTCTGCTTTTTATAGATCACAAAAAAAAAATCATGTGATGCTTAATTTATGAACCCACTCAAAAAGCAGGGGCTCAAAACTCAGCTCAGTCATCTTAAGTTCAGCCTTGATAGTGTCTGTGTCAGCTCTGAGTGCCTGAACAAAGAGGCAGAAGACGGTAGGAGAAACAATCAGTTGTCCAAGGCTCGGGGCCTCTTATCGTCGTTTTTACCTGTGCAAGGGCAGCTGAGGACACTTACACCTTGGAAAGGCCTTATCGTACGCCTTTTTTGCATCTCTTGAGTACCAATCTCTACTTCAGCACAGAGCAGAACAGGTCAGCTGCCTGTACTGCTTCTGTGCGCTGCTCAGCTGTGCTGGGGCTTCTCTCTGCTAAAGCACAGCACAAACTAGAAAGCTGCTGAAAGCTGAATTGCCTGAAGGTATGGGAGGAGTAACGAATACTAGGAGGAGTCTCGGGAACTTTAAGTATTAAGGTAGCATAGTTGTTTCTCCTTTATGAGGGCACTGCAGCTAAGAGATGGGGAAAGCGTTACTGATCGGGATTTTAGCCCACTTGTTGCAGTTAAAGGCCGTTTCATGCTGCACGTAACTCAGGCTTTTGCTCAACTAAAACATGCATATGTGATAGTATAAGTCTCTTCTTGCATTTATTTATGTGTAATCCTTTGGTTTATACTATGTTGAATAGGAGACAGCATTACTAGAAAGCTTTTTGTTAGATTGAAACCAGCGCACTGGGAAAGGAAGCATATAATGCACAGAGATTGATTTTTTTCCTCCCTCTGTGGTCCCTCCTGCAGCCCCCAACCCTGGGTGGCTTTGCACCAGGGTCAGGGAGTGAAGGATTGGGCCCAAGGCATCTGGTGCAGGAGTCCTGTCCCCCCTTCCTCCCTCCCCTTCCCCGCACATGGATGTCTTCACTTGCCACCACAACGTGATTACCCCTGTGTGCCAAGGAGGAGTTTGGCAGGGCTGTGTCTGACGGCTCTGCCAAGAGCTGTTTAGCAACCGTGGTATTGATAGACTGGGAGAGCAGATATGAGATCTGCAATATGGCCCAGCTCAGACAATAAGCAAACAAACTACTGTGCCGCCCTGTTTCTTGCTCAGCTTGTTGAATCTCCCCTTTATCTCCTGTACCAGAAGTGCTGGTGCCTGGCAGTTGCTTTGGCGTTATGGGCACCCGTGGCTGCGCAGGACGGCTACGCGGTCTGCAGCTCCCCCGGCCAGCATCCCTGCTCCGGACAGCCTGCAGTGAAACCCAGCAGCTCCACTGAGGTTTCACATGAGCTCAGGGGAAGGTTTCTTTCTGCAGCTCTTTCACGCTACCAGGATTCCCTAATGGTTACAGCTGCTCTGTTAACATAAAAGTGATTTGTTCTAAGCCTACAAATACAGAAACATTTTGCCTACCCCATTTTTCTTCTTGTCTGAGAGGAGGTCAGGCTAATACATCACAGGGTCTGCAAAGCAACCTCACTACCATCAACTGATGTATGAAAACACTATGAATCCTTCTGTCCATATCTCCCACCACAGGCTGGGGACTCCCGTCGTCACTGCCCTGACTGTTCTCGGTAACCCACCGTCCAAGCCTTATGCCACGCAGGACGGAGCAGAGGACCAAAGTGACGCCTTCTCAGTCCCTGGGTCAGTAAGGAGTGGATCTACCCGGTTCCCTCTGTGCTGAACTGATAGCTGAAATACTATGCTTCGGGAAGTCTGAAAGAAGGGGTGGATTCCTGCACCCATTTTCCAGGTCTGACTTTGTAACGTGCCATATGCTGTCTTCCCTGTAACCATGCTCCAGCCACTCTTTGCTCCATCTGCATCATGAGACTCCCACCCTCCCTTTCCTTCCCTTCCTTTATCTTTCTCAGCTATTTACATCAGAAGCTTTTCACAGCCAAGACCGCCTTTTGCCCTGTGTTTGTAAAGCCCCTCTTGTGATAGGGCCCTTTTGATGTTAGAGCCTCCTCGGTGTCCCTGTCCCCACACTGGCAGGAGCACTGCGCTGCGAGCTGGGAGCGTCTCTGTTGTAGCGAGATGCGCCGAGCACGGCTCTGCCACAGGTGGTCTCCGCTCTTTCATCTCTGCTGCTCTCGGAGCCATCCCTCCCTCTGCTCTGTGCTCCCGGCACAGGCGGCAGCGGGAGTGAGCTGCACGCGTGGTGTAATCAAAGCAGCAAACAGACAGGGAGACTGCAAATACACCGAGCAGTACAAAGGGCAAGACAAAAATAAAGAGTCTGATCCAGACATTCAGGTATAAGATGACAACAACATAAACAGCACGCTAGTGCCTGTAAATGAATTGCAATTCAGCAGCCAGGCAAGCAGAGCTGACAGGGGCAATGACAGCTCCTCTCATCATCTTTTCAATTACCTGCCGAACACTGGACCTCACAGACGGCAGAAAAGTCACCGGCCCCTTATAGAAAGCGGCTGACGGATCAGCAGCTGTCCCTTCCCTTGGAAGAGGTGAGAAATAAAGACCAGCTTAGAAGGTTTCTAAGCCCTCATTCAATCCCCCCAGCGGTATCGATTGCTGTCCTGTTGCACAGGGAGAAGGAGATGGTGCCCCTGTCCCCCTGCCCCATCAGGTGCTCCTGCGGGGCTGCGTGCCCCCGTGCTGCGGAGCTGTATCCATCCCCAAGCACCTGGAGCCCAGGATTTCCATCCTGCCAGCGGGCAAAGGGCTTTCCTGGTGGTGCGGGCAGCAGCTGCCTTATGCAAAATTAGTATTAATACACGTGCGTGCAAAGGTTGTTCCCCTGCCACCTGCGTGCAGGAAGGGACCACAGTGAACATCTGACTCTGGCTATCCAGAGGTAGCTGTGTGGCTTTGAGTCAGATAAAAAGCATCTCCTTTATGCAGAAATCCTAAAGGAACAGAACTCCTCAGCCCTTCTTGCCACACAGGAAAATGGAGACAACTGCAGAGTTGCAGCCGCTGCAAAACCACGGGGGACAGGCAGGGAGGGAGCAGAGGTGGACTCCGCGGGCTGGAAAAAGTGAAGCAGGGAAACAAAAACTTCGGTCACATAAAAAGTCGTAACGTTCACCTTATAAAACACACAAACTCAGTGATTTAAAGGGGGGAAAACTACTATTTGTTTCCGAATTTACAGGCAATAATACTTGATTTAGATCCCTGTCTGCCTCCTGTATAGACTGCAGTATAATTTAAAGGACAATAAAGTCTGGGACCATAATACCATCACCACAATAAATCAGGCTAGCTACCACTACTCAGAACAGAAATTATTAATCTGTGTTCCAAATGATATGCCTGCGTATTGCTTATTTTAGCTGTTTATGCAGCAAGCTGAGATAGCACTTTCCCCTGTTATTATTTTTTACTTTTGCAATTAAATACTGTCTCCTTCTACCAAAGGGGCATTTATTACCCAGTATATATGGGGGCAGCCTAGTGTGTTGCGCACACAAAGCATCTAATATCAGGATACAACTTTACAACGTACCACCACGCTATTCATTTCTAGGATGTTCTTGATGCTGAGGGCACTAATTCATCCCCAGCTGGCAGTGGCCGGAGTGCGGTCGTGGCGTGCATCAGGCAGGCTTGTCGGCGTTGCCACACGGTGGGGAACAGGACGGTGCCGTCCAGAGAGCCTGTCTGCAGCCCGGGACCGGGTAACGCCATTAGTGCCGCTGCCCCTGGGAATACCCTGGGTTCTCTCCCAGCTGCAGCACCTCCTGGGAGGGCTTGGGGCGCCCGGGCAGCGTTCATACCCTTTGCAATTAGACCATCAGTGGTTTTGGCAAAGTATATTTACAGCGCTAAGATAGAATTTAGCTTTTAAAAATTCAAATTTTGGGGGATTTTTAATAATACAAGGGAGGGAAGGAAGCCTGTTAAATTTTGAGGGGAAAAGCACAGATTTTCATGAAAATGTATGCTGGAGAACTGATCAAACTTTGACTGATTTTTCAGTGGGTGTTTTAGGCTCACGGTCGGTGTGCTAATGTGCTGCTGGGGTGGGAGAGTCTGTAGCAGGTCTCCAGCCCGGTCTGGCCATGCTGTCCAGTGCACTCGCACTCTCCAGTGACAAAGGGAACCTGTGTCCGAACAGGAGCGAGAAGTCATCAGCATTTGTCCCACAAACAGCTCTGCAGAGCTGCTGCCAGACAGGCACATTATCATTTTCTGATTACGATCTGACAGTTGACAATTTGAGCAAGGGAGTGATTCACCCAAAGCAACAAAAGCAAGAATCAGACTTTTCAATTTTCTTCCCTTGGGATAGAAACTAATTAAGTGCAGTAATCTGTGGTCCTGTCTGAAGCCAGGCACAGCTCGCATGCCCCGCTGGCCTTGAAAAGGCGGCAGGACGAGCACCGCTGCAGATGTCTCCCTTTCTTTTTCGTAAAATCACAATTATCACCGGGAATTTCCTCATCGCTCCAGACTCAGTTAAACACAAAAAGCCATCCCAGGGAGCACGCAGGAAGCCGAGCCGCCTTTTCAGAACCTTTCCCAGTAACTCTGAAGCAATGGACTGAAAATCATAATATTGTATAAGTTCGGGGACCATTCTTGCATTTTTACTGAGACTTGATCGTGCAAGGTCTACCTTCCTCTAATTAAAATTACTAGAATTGTATTTTCTGTTAAGGAATGATGAGATTGGCCCTTGAGTAGAGAACACCCCCACCTGGGGTCTTAATCTGAACGCAAAATATTACGAGCTTCATGTTTAAAAATAGCAGAATTTCTGACTCTTCTG
The DNA here is from genome assembly GCA_013389945.1 of Fregata magnificens. Taxonomy (NCBI): domain Eukaryota; kingdom Metazoa; phylum Chordata; class Aves; order Suliformes; family Fregatidae; genus Fregata; species Fregata magnificens. The sequence continues at coordinate 534,051 of WAAD01017013.1, read as the reverse complement.
AAATCCCTGGGATTTCTTGAGAGGAGAAAGTACTGCTGTCGTGAGCAAACCCACTCGCAGCTATACTCAGGATTTTGTCTACATTACCAAGGGATTAGCATCATCTTCATTTGCAGGAGTGATCTGTCTTCATCTGGAGTAAAACATTAAGATGTTAACATGAATTTTAACAAACTCCTGAGGACTACTTAGAAACTTGTGTTTTTAATAAAGTACAATTTATTTGTTAAACAAATAGCATATTTTTAAAAAAAAATTGCAGCCTCCCACATTGTCTGCAAACCACGTTCTGTCTGAAGCAAAGGGCTGAAAGTTACATTTGTACCTAATGAAATATTCAGCACTGAAATTTTCCCCAGGAATGTCCCCATCTGCTGCTAGATTTCTCTTTTATGCTAATTATTAAATATATCTGAACAGAAATAAATAATAGATCTCCCTTAAAGAAGCAGAAATAAAATTTAATGAGTGTTTGGTGTTGGGGTGTGTTTTTCCCTTTGAAGTTGCAGTAGCCTTAATGCATCCCGAGCCGCAGGCATCATCCTCCCCGTCAGCAAAACAGCAAACCTCTGAAGAGAGCAGCACCGCCTGCTCCCAGACGGGCTCCTCTCAGCTCTGTCTGCCTCTGCCTTGGCCTTGGCAGCCATGTGCTTTTGTCCCCTCTCATTAGCAATAAAACTCTTCTCCAAACCCAGTCCTCAGCTAATAAATGCAATTTTATATAGCTATTCCCAAGCAAACGGCAAGACCTAGAGCTGCGCTGAGACAGCCTGTTCCTTGAGGAAGCCCCGGTCCCCGCAAAGCCTCAGCAAACCCACTTGGAAGAGCTCCAGTTACCTTGATCGTTTCACTTCCTCATGAGCTAATTTCATGCCTTCACTGGGAGGTATATTCAGGAATGACAGCAGCGTTTAGTTCACAAAACATCTCACAATATGATGCCCTTTCTTGGTGAGGACTATGCTCTTAAAATACAATGAGTAGCGTTAAGTGTACTTATTTGTATTGCATAGCCTCATGCACCAGCTAGAGCCGGTACTGAGGTAGCAATGCAGAAAAGCACCATCGAGGTCCTGGTGTGGTTCTCGTTGATGTCTGAACTCCTCGGAAATCTTTATTTAGCACAAGGAGCCTAAGGTTTCTCTGATGGTGCTTTGGTAGAGCGCGATGGAGTCGGGTCTTGTGAGCTGTGGGGTGAAAGACTGGACATGGGACAAGCCTTCTCTAGAGAGTGTTTTTGGGGAATGTGTTCTCTCTTCTTCCCTCACGTTAAAAAATGTAGTGAAATTATTAAGAAATATGAAGGAATGACAGTGTTACACTACAGATACAGAAAATGGTTTGTGGAAGAAAGAATGAGAAAAATTATATTTCCTCCTCAGTGAAATTATTGATGGACTTCTAGAAACGTTGCCCATTTTCAAAAATAAACCTGTGCTGAGTTGTTTGCCTGTAGGACCCGCCATCACCTCTCCCATTGCACACCAATTCTGGGCGCATCAAGCCCGCTCCTTTGCTCAACAGGGATCTTGCCCTTTTTGGTGACTCCTAGCAACTACAGTAATACAAATAAAAAGTACCAGTAATAACATTTCCTACAAGAGGCCTCGAATCACACCAGCTAATCAGTTCCCTGCTGGAAGCCCACGTGTTGCAGGAGTACTGCACCATGGCGTGGTGACCCCATCGTTATACTCCATATTGTTAGATTTTGTCTCTTCTTACTGGAAGCAAATGTGTCCCTAATAGTGCAAATTGCTGCGGAAGTGTTAATGAAACACATTGCAACTGTAAAGTAGGAAGAAATCTGTTACTATAAATTGCGTTTCGATTTCCCTATTACCAATTAGCCTGAGAGAGTCAAACAGGTCATATTTGTATGCAGCTTGTCAGGAACAAGCTTTCACAGTTAAAATAACAAGAGCAAGAGCTGTTTAATTGTTTACTCTGCCTTTCTCGAGGGAAGGGGTCGGTGCTCAGGCACGGCGAGGGGGAGAGGTCTGGTTGGGCATGGAGATCGCCAGGGTGTGTGTCTGTCTGTGGGCTCCTCATCAGGCAATTTCTTTTCCCACCGTCCTAAATATCCTTGTTCTTAAACAGGGACCCTCTCCTAGCAATTAAATATTCTTACCTCTAGGATGATTTTCTTATTCCATGATTTATATCCCATGTGCTTCATGTTACAGGGTGGTTTTAAAAATCTACAGAAAGGCATCTTGTTGATGACAAATTTTGAAGTTAAGTACAAATCCTGTTTGCACCTACCCTCTTTATGCCATAGGAACTTTCCGAGAAGGAAAAGCAAGAGCCACAAATGTCAGGAAGATTAAAAGATCTCTGTAAATGAGATTTGATTCATCCTTCCATCATTCCTGGAGGAAATGCATTGAACTATACTCCAGAGTTTGCTGTTCACGAGGCTTTCAGATGAAATCTTGAAACACTTAAAATCTGTATGTTTGGTAAAAACTGCAGGTCAAATGGTTGTGCTGAAAGAAAGTGGGTTTGGGTTGTCACCTGGGCAAAAAGCTCCTTTGGTATTTTTTAAAAAACATATTCCTGATGTGGAGATGAATGGTAACCGTGTGGTAAAACAATTTGGGATCCCTTAGCGGGCAAATGCTGTGCGTGTGTCTGATCTCCTTCCATGTGGTGACAGTGGAGATGAAAGCTTTGTCTTCTTATATGCTGGAATATTTCATTCCTCCTCACATCTGTTTTCCCCAATTTATTCCAAATGACAATGGAATTAACATATATAATGACAAGCAAAAATCTGACTTAAAATGCTTTCTGAAAACTTCCTGTCCAAAAGATTCAGCTCTGTCCCTTTCAATTAGCTTTTCCATTTTCTCTAAGTTAATTGCAAAGTTGTCATTCTGACAGTCTGCTGTAAAACACGGGAAAGAAAAGATTGAGGCAGAAGCCAAAGGGTGTAAATTATTCAGAGATGTCATGCATTTCTCAAGGGGACCCAGGTGACTTCTGTTCATGCCCAAGAACTCGGAAGACCTAGAGAAAACTTGGGAGTAAATTCAAGCCTTGCTAAGATATCCCAATCTGAGATGACATTTTGTCCATTAGCAGGTCTTTGTACCTGTGCCCTAACAGAAATGCAGCACAGACGCGCGTGACACCTCATGTATATTTAAAAGCTGCTTCTCTGCATCACTCGTCTTCCCCTGAGCCCAAACCCTCTTGGGTGCCGTTCACCTTCACCCTCTGTGCTCAGTCCTGCACCTTCCCTGGCTGCAGGGCTCTATGGCTTGTGTTTGGAGAGCAAAGTGTCGGTGGCTCCAGGGACACGGGCCAGGGAAAGACATCGCCGGCAGGGAGCTGCCAGGGTGGGAGGAAAGCTCCGTCAGCCCAAGGGAGCTTGCTTACCCCGGAGACTTCAAACAGAGCCACTATGGCTCAGGGCTGTCACTGAATTGCAGGAGGGGATGCAGTTCCCCATGGGGTCGTTCATGATGAAAACGCACAGTAGGAAACCGTGTCTGCGCCCTGAAGGATTTAAAATGGAAGTGACTAGGAGAAGAAAGGGACGGAGAGGAGAGCTGTAGTGACTCACCCTGGGAGAGCCTGCAGGGACAGGGACCGGGACCGCAGGCTGCCGGCTGAGCACCGAGCTCTGCCCAGCCTGGTGCCACGTACCGGTATGGGCCAAAAGGATCCAAACCGGTCATCCGGTAAAGCAAAGCAGGCGAGAGGTGAGCTGGCCAGTGCCGGCGAGGGAGGAGAAAGTGTGCAGGGAGAGGAGGGAGCCACGACTGCAGCTTGAGATGAGTCTCTGCACGTTTCAGTAGCCAGGTATGGGAAGACTCCGAACCCCATCTTTTATGGGTCACCTGATGAAGCGACCGTAGGGCAGTGTTCCCTATTACAGCACAAACTAATGCATTATGTCTTTGTTATGCTAATGTCCCAGCACTGCACAATTTAAATAGCACTTCCAGAAAAATTAAGTATGTTCATTGACACAGTGAAATGTTTTCACCCTCCATGTAACCTTCACAGTTTCTGTACAAAATCTATCAGTCAGTAAACTATTCATCTGCGAATGCTTACCAATTATTATGCTAATGTATTACAATACATTACAGTGAATTCTTTTTAAATGCCAGGAAATGCAGCTGTCTGGCAACCTACCTCATCTGTATTGTGGAGCTATCAATAAACAGCATAGCATTTGCAACTGGATTTTGACTGCTTTGTCAGAACTATGCAAAAAAACGCAAAAATTTCTTATCATTTAATATTATGAAGAAATTCAGGAATTAAAGTGGTGTAATGTATTCTCCAGGCACTGGACTCAAGAATGGCACATAAATACAAAGCAGACAGCTGTTGCATGGGTTTGCATTGAGCCAACTTGTGCATGAACATTACAGCATGCAGCACAGAAAGGGTACTGTATATCTATAGGAGCCAATACATGTATATGCATGCTATGATGTGTAACTGCTCCATAAGTCATATCTCTTTTTTTGGAACTGAGTGATAGTAAAACTGAGACTAGCATATGTAGACTGCAAATGGAGATACTAGGTTATATGTGGAGTATAGCATATTAATAGTTCACACTGAGATGATACTTTGCACAGATCATAGGAACTGCTTCCAGGTACCAAAAGGAACTCTTTTGTTGCCTGATAGAGGAAATATTCAATATTAATATAAATATGGCTGTACTCTAAATCACTGAGGAATGATACGATAAAAATCCTAATTTATTATCTACAATTAATATCTCTCATTGAAAAGATGAAATTGCTTAGTCTGTGTATTTTAAATTTCATTGCATTTTTAACGCACTGCCTGTGCTGAGAGGTGTGTGCAGAATAGCGACCAGTGCGCGAGCTTGCTTTCCCAGCAGTGCTTTGCATTCCCTTGCCTGAGAACATGTGCAGATCCACGTACCGGCAACTCGCAGTACTTTGCTATACGCTGTTATGTAGGCTTACATAAATGTACATACTTGGTATTTTTAAACATTTGCAATTGCATAATACTTTAATGAATTCATTTATTCCTCTGTGGCACGACACAGAATATTGGAGAGAGACTGTGCATATGTTAGTGGTGCAAAAAACTTCTCGGCTCCAAGGAGGCCCCTGACAATCAGGCTTACAAGCCCCGGCCCTTTGCTGCCGATCCCTGGAGGACAGGCTGGCTGTAGGACAAGCCAAGCCTGGCTGCACACAGGGCTCTGTCAGATAAGATAATCACACCCTTGGAGGCAGTGGAAATCTCCATTTTCTCAGAGGAGGTAGCGCCCGGGGCCACAAGATGCTGCCAGAGCCTGACATCCTGTGGAGCCGAGCTGGCTAAGCCTGGACCTGGCCTCGAGTGGGACCTGCCAAGCGTTTCTTAGCTGGCAGGGAGGTGGTGTACGGGGAGGGCAGAGCAGGAGCAGAGTGTTTGCGACACAAGCAAACCCTCTCCCTATGTACCATGAGACGCCCAGCCCTGGCAGTGTCAGAGCATCTCCACCTTCTTCTCTCTCCTTCTCCTTCTCCTCCTCCTCCTCCTCCTCCTCACACCTCAAAATGTGCCCAGCAGGATGGGTGAGTGCTGCTTTTTGGTCCAGGGGCAATCTTGGTGTAGTGTGCTCTTCATCGCTGGCCGATTCCTAGATGCATGGCTTACTGCAGCAATGAGCAGTAGTGGCACATTTCCACAGCAGCCCGTTTCTCTATCAGCCCTGTGGCTCGTTAGCTACCTAGCCTTTTTAAATTAAGGTGAGTTGTCTTAGTGTGGCAGATGTTTGGGAATTTTTAACCAAAAATACAAAGAAAAATAAATGCAGCTAGAGGCATCCATCAAAAGTTCTCTGGTTCCCATATTTGTCTTTTCTCAGAAGCTAATATCCATGAATTTGGTTATTAGAGTCATAATGTTATACTTATTTCATTTAATACTCTAATTATCCCTTGTGATTAATCCTGACCATAACAGAAATGTCTGTGAGTCTGGAAGGCATGTTCCAATAGATTTTGCATTATGAATGTTAATTTGAGTTAACAAGTACGATAGCTAGAGGAAAAGAAACCAAAGAGCATGAGGACTTTTAGCTTCTGAGCAAGCACAGGGTCTTTTCCTGCCTGTTTTTGCTAATAACTGGGCCAGCGAGCCCGAGTTTCTGCTGGCGTGGATTCTGTGACTTCGGTGTAGCATTGGAAAATGTGGGTCCGTACGTGGAGGCTGTGCAGCCCACCCAGGTGGTGGGTGAGAGCTGGCACGGGCTTCGGGCAGACCTGTGGCCGAGCGTTGTATTAGCAAGTACAGCACTGCCGATCACATGCGTTCATACCGTAATGTCCATGTGCATACCGTGAGCCCAGTGGTGGTACAGATGTTCTCCTGCATTTCCCTGTTCCCATTGTCCAGTTTTAGATGGATATAGCGTAGGGCTTACCCTTTGGCCAGGCGGTATTTTGATGCATATTTGAGAGCTGTCTGATCCCACTGTACTACCCCATTTCCAGTTGTTTTCAGCTACAAAGTTACATTCAAAGAAGGTAAAAGTATCTTAAATTCTTAAGTATCTTCAGTGTGTTTGTCGACAGACCCGGTGCAGCCACAGCGCACTGCTGTGAATAGAAGAGCAAAAGCTTTTTTGTAATATCTGGTCTTCAGGTCCAAGGACCTTGGTGAATGAGCTTTGCAGCTGTCAGGTATGTATTGGTTGTTATATGCACAAATATCTATTTACATACCTTTACACTGTAGTTGTACCGAGCTGAAATATTGCTATCTAGGTCAACACCAAAACCAGCACCGAGTCTGGCATTTTTGTTAGTCCTTGCTGCAGAGGTAGCAGCAAGGGCAGCACTCAGAGCCATGCGCACACTCGGGCTCTTTCTCAAACAAGTGTGCATTCACATGCACACCCAGACACACACGTGCCCTCACAAGCTTTGCCTGCCTGCCTCCAGGGATTGGCCATCTGTGCCTTTATGTGCAGAGGAAAGAAATGTATGGACAGAGGGAGCCTATGCTGCTGGCAAAGACCTATGGGGACAGGCTTCTGTGATCTTCAGAGAAAGGCTCTTCCTATAAGACGGATCTTTAAACAGCATCGTGTCAAAAAGAGCCAATGGTATCTTCACTTCACAGGCTGAGACAGTGGCTGTAAACAAACCTCACGCAAAAAAAAAAACGCAAAAATGAGGGAGTAGAGAAATTTCTGACCTTGTCGTCTACACGCAGGAATCAGGCAGAGTCAGCTTGGCCCATTTCACCATGCTCTTTACCTAATGCCTGAATTAATCACCAGGCCCTCTTGCTCCACCTCCATACGGTCAAAGCAAACACTACATAGATTTTTTTTCTTTATATACACAAACGATGAGGTTGCAGAAAATAGCCCTTCAAATTGAGGAATTATTGCTGGCTCCTGGTTTCTGTGTCCATCTATCAAAATAACTGCTGACAAAGGGTGAAGTCTTTGGCCTTGCATGCACTGAAAGATGCCAAGCAAGAGAAATACATATGTGATGAGTACATTTCACTGCATAGAGATTTCTCTGGCCTTTACATTCCCATCACTAAAACAGTCAGTCTTTGAGAAGCCAGGAATCCTAAAGATGATGCTTCTGCTGTCATCATCTGAGGCTGTCTCAGAGCTCCAGCGGTTTGCCATCCCCACTGGTGTTTTCCTGCTCCTGCCCCACAGGCAGCACTGTAGGCTGGTGAAACTTGAGCACTGCAGGCCCAGGTTCTTTCTCCATCTGGGGCTGAGCTGTACACGGGATTCTTACTCCCTTACATGCCACTGCTTAGAAACCATCACTGCTCGAAAAAAAAGAATTAAAATAAAAATTGCTAGTGGTGACAACCATTTTGTCCACAAGTACAGCCCTTATTTTATCAGCTGCACACAATTCTCTTGAATCCATTTGCTTCAGTTGAGCTAAGAAAAAGAGCTAAGAAGCTGGGTGCCTCCACTTTTCCGAGGTGCTGTCAGAACTGCCCAGGAGCTGTGGGGTCTCCGGCAGAGGAGGCACACGGCCCAGCTGCCGCTGGAGGAGCAGAGAGGGGAGAGCACCACCCTGATCTCGCGTGTGATCCACGCAAAGTGGGCTGCCTCCTCCCACCCTGCACGGGCCGTGAAGATGACCGAGGAAGAAATAAAATATGAGGATGTGAGCGGCTAACTGATCTGCCTCTGGGAGAGTTCTTGTTTAGGGCCACGCTTATTTACCCGCTGCTGCAAAGGGAGGAGGGGCTGGCCAAGATCTGCTTTGTTTTGCAATGCAAGTTACCAGTGATAGACGAATTACCAACATTTACTAAGTAGTGTACAACACCTGTGTACACAAACTCACTTTTCCTTTAAACAAAGGAACACCTGGCAGTGCCTAACTTCCAGGGGTTTGCAAATGCTGTTCTTGAAATATTTCTTCAGGTGTTCTCAACCATTTGCGTGTTGGCCTCTCTAAAGCTAGGTACTTAAATTATACAGGGATGGAGCTAGCTGTCTAATTTTAGGTACTGAAATGTGAAAGATTGAGCCAAACGTGGCAAAGCGTCCTTTACAGCCTGCAGTGGAAAGCGAGGCTGCGGCAGAACCTCCTGAGGGTTCCTTGCGTCACCCGGATGGCTGAGGGCAAACAGGGAATTGCCTCACGGCTGTAGTATAGATAGGGAAATTAATGTTGCCTGGTTTCTTCCCTACTAGTCCATAGCCCACACATTTGTTCCCAGTGTAGTTCACCTTGTAGTAAGTCCATAGCTACTGGATTTGCCACCTCTGCCCCGTTAGCTGCACTAAGCCCAAGTTTCTGGCAGCCTTGCTGCAACACGTCTGAGCACCACGTGCTCCTGACCTTCCCGTGCCCACCTCCAGCAGCATTTAAGCTCTCTCAGATGGTTTCCAGATCTGCCCACCTCTCATCTCTCGGAGACAAACGTTTATCTGCAGGGCAGTGCTCTGAGCTAGAGCAGCTGTGCCCCTTCCCTGGCACTCTGCCGAGGCTGGCGGTCGATGGAGAAGGTGGTGCCTTTCTGGGTGGACGGGCTGTGGTGCGGTCTCCTCGTTAGCGCAGACAGAGCCCATTAGAAAGCCAGAAAGAGATCCAGATGTTGAGCAGCTGCAGAGGGCATGCACAGCCACAGGGTGCAGAGGGCAGGCTGGGTGGGAAGAGGGCTCTTGTGCAAGAACAAACGGGCAGTTTCTCTTCCCTTCCTATTTACATTTTGCATACTCCAAAGGTGGCTGCCAAGGACTGCAGCCACGCAAGGGAGCTGCGGCCTTCAGCTGTCAGAAAGATGATCTCAATTCTGCTGAAAAGTTCACATCCGACAAAATACTTGTGCTGGGCTGTCTCGGGTATCTTTGGGCTGGTGGACATGCTGCAGGAGCAGGGAAGGACAGCTGGAGGCACTTGCTGCGCTTTACGGTGAGGTTAAGGACATGCTGTGCGGCACCACCCAGGGATGTGCTGTTAGACACTTGTCAGATGGAGCCACATTAACTTTCCCAGAAGAAGCAAACATCATCCTCTGTGAGCAGAACCAGCCCCCTGGATTGCCCGTTAAAAGCTGTTTGTGTGTTTTATAGTGAGGAGCTGCAGCGAGGAACACGCAGCGGGCTGCAAGGCCACAAGCGCCGTACCCAGGGTAACCCTCATCCCCATCTCAGTCTCCTCCTGGAGACAACCTCCTTAGAGAAAGTTGCTCAAACCTCATTCAGAGCCAAGTGAAGAAATTGCAACCTGGAGCTGTCAGGAGGGAAATGCTCGCACGGTGTCTGCTGCCCCATCTTGATGGGCAGGACAGGCAGGAGACGGTGGGCGCACACGCAGCAGCAGGAGACAGAGGAGCCCCGGGAGCACGGCAGTGCCCGGCGCCCCATGCGGGAGCCGGCCCCACGGGCTGCTCATGCCCTAATTTGATTAATAAGCACAGTTGACTTCGGTCCAGCGTAAGCCCCACTTACAGAGCAGTGCCTATCAGTAAAGCCAAGTCCCCTTTTTCTGTGTCTCTGGCAGCCAATTACTCATTTCCAGTGCGACAGTCTGTTCTTAATTTGGCAGTTAGGGGGTTGTTGAAGGAAATAATGCAGCAGTGTCCTCTTAGTGGGAGTCTCAAAAACAATATTCTAAGAGACAGGAGAAAATTACTGCGAAAATGTGGTCTTTACAAGCCCCTGTCACTGCCCATGCTTGAAGGACTGACTATTAACACCTGGTCAATAACAAGATTTTTCTCTAAAGATTTTTTTAAAAGGCATCAAGGATGATATTGAAGAGCATGAAAATAATCTGATTAATCTGATGTCTCCCTGAAACATTTCTGAAATGTGTGAAGTGTTACTTTTACCGCAGTGTACTTTTCCGTCACGAAGTGAAAATCAAAGTGCAGAACACCACAAAATGCAGAGATCCTTACTACATGGAATAATGAGGCCATAAAACGGAACAATAAAGTTAAATAATTTACCATAAATATCTAAAGCTCTCAAATTATTCTCTACATTAACTGCCTATGTTTAAAATGATCTTTGCATTCACCATGTCACAGATGGCAACATCAGACAAGAGAGTCCTTGACAAAATCTCGCTGTAATTATTCTTTCCACAGCTGCAGTTATTTTAATGCCTTTTCAGTTAAGCTGAAAGAGACGCACACATTTTATAAATAAGGGCTTTTAACCAGTTTGACAATGAAGCATTTGAAACGTACAGTGCAAAAAAAACCAACCCAAAAACTTTCACTGCATCTTGAAACCTGGGAGAGCAACTGTGCAGACTCGGAGCAGGAAGACAACTGTTCTTTCTACAGCAATATTTAGCAATTAAAGCTCAAATTATGTTGATTGTAATGGCCTGAGATAGCTGTTACTAGCAACTTTCAGAGTTGCTCAGGCTCAATCTTAACAATTAGTTTTATTTTGGCTAGCAGCTCGGCAGAGTCCTGTCTCCATTGAGGAACTGCCCCTCAAGGCCAGACAGGGAGCTCTGAGACTGACTCCAGGAGAAAAATACAGCTTGAATGAGGTCCAGGTTACCCACTGCTCAAGACCGAAGTGTTCAGCTGCAGTCCAAGTTTGGTTGGCTTTTCTTGTTTGTTTTGTTTTTTTCCAAAGTGCTTTAAATCACCGTGGCAAGTCCTTCGCCCTAAGGAACACCATGAAACGTTAGTCTCTCCTACCCCTAGGCAAACTGGCCAACTCGCTGACCAGCAGCGGCTCAGCTGTGTGCTGCATTTGCAAAGCCCGTGCGCTGCTCCCACATCCCTGCTGAAGTTGCCCAAGAAACAAGGATGAACCGCCCTGACAGAGGCTGTGTCCCTGGGGACACAGTCCGGCTCTCCTCAAACCCAGTTTCTCAGCCTAGCGACTAAAGCATCCTTCCCCAGGCACTCAGTTACACTCCCTCTTACCCACCGTTCCCATTTCATTCGGCAGATGGTTGATACCCTTGCTCAGACTGTTGCCCTCCCTGCCACAGGAGCGATTCCACTTGGGAAGCGACTCTGAAAGCCCCGACATATTTAGGCACCTAAATAAAAGCAGGCTTATTTTGGAGTGGTCCTGCATATTGTAATTTTCATCCGCTCAGAGGAGTTAGGGAGTCTGGGATGTATCTAAAACTCCAGACAGCTATGAAAACTTGAGCTGAAGCACCAAAGTTTTGGTTCCTGCAGGAGTTTGTGAAAGTGCTGCAGAGCGTGCCAGCTTGCAGAGCTCTGCGTGACCTTCACTCGTGCTTCTAAATCTCTTGAAAGCCTTCAAAACACCTCTCCCCTAAATCTATGTTTCAGGAGTCTGAATAAGTGGCCGTATTTTTTAAAGCTCTGAACACTCAACAGCTCTTGTGAAAAACAAAAGAAGCTGAATCCTCTTTAAGTGAAGTTCCCCCCGCTCCCAGCAAGTTGCAGCTGCTTTTCCCTCCCCCCCTTTATGCTGCCTATTAGTTTAAAAGAAATGTGTGGAGACGCAACTAAAATGATGGTAGCTGTACTTGGAGGATATTTTCCCATTTAAACCCAATAAAGAAAAATGAAAGAATGGAAGATCGGTGGGAGGTTTTTCAAAGTGTAATCCTAGCAAGCTTTGACATACAAAGAAGACATCGTGGTCTCCGATGCTTGCAGACCAGGGAAGCCTGATTAATGAAGGTTATTGTCGGGGAGGCCTGGCTTTTATGCTCAACACTGAAAGGCACCAACCCTCAAAGTATTCAGCATTATACAATAACAGATTGTGTGCAGTTAGCCTTAGAAAACAAATGTGCTCTCTCATATAAGATTACAGAGCGTCCACCACTGGCTGGCATTAAATACCACACAGCACTGGTGTACGTAATTAGCAATACATGAAATCTAAACATTATTCTAAAGGAGCTGGAACAACAACAAAAAAGGAGTGGATGTTCATATTTCCCTTTCACTTTGAAGCGTCTTTTCTCTCCTAACCGAGGTCCCCAGAGAAAACAGACTTCTCCAGCCCCGCGGAGCTGCGCCGCCCTGGGAGGGAAGGGCAGTTAGCCCGGATTTCCCTCCTGCGTCCGCCCAGCCTCACTCCTGCACTGCCGGGATGCGGCTGCGTCAGTCACCGCCCCCAGGACAGGGACGGTTCCCTGCCAAAACCTCTGCTGATCCTCTTATTAGATTTAGACTGCAAATGAAATACAACTGTAGAGCTGAAATGGGGAAAATGGGATTTTTTATGAGACACAGTGTGCACCGTGTTAATGGGCTGCTCATAAACCATGGCTTGCCTCAAAATCCTCTGCAAAATCCAAAGAGCTGCCACATCACAGATCTGTCTGTACTTATTTTATCTGCCTACAGAAGGAAACAAGGGCATGAATTCTCTAGGAGAAATGACACAGCGGTTGTAAATCCATTTGGTTTGCTCTGTGGTTCACCAGCCTGAGCTGCTGCACCAAGCGACACTGTGAGGGCCTGGACGGTGACCCGGAGAGCAGAGGTGTCTCTGTCTCGGTACTACGGCGGAGCTGCTTTAGGAACCCGTTCCTCCCCACCTCTCCTCTCTTACTCCAGTGCAACTTCACTGGAGCAGTCAGCGGCGGTGCAGGACGGGGCGAGGACCCTCCTGATGCAGCACACACGCTATATAAACCTGCGAGCCCCCCAGGCTCTGGAAGCATTTGGATTCAGGGGGAGAGGGAGAGGGTAGTTACCCACCGAAGGGCAGTTCTTTACACAAAAATACAGGTGAAAGTGTCTTTTTTTCTCCCGTGTCATTCGTTGCTATCACAGCGTTGCCCAGGGGTCTCCACCGGGCACCACGCGCAGGCAGGCACAGCCAGCCCTTACCTCCGGGGGCTGCAAAGAAAGGACAGGCCTAAGAAGAAACAGGGACCATCGGCGGCTGACCCAAAGCCCACTGAAGTCTTTCCATGGAATTCAGTAGCATTTACTCTCCCTCGCGTCCTGCCCACCATATGCGAGATGGGAACAGTCTTTTCCTTAAGTATTTTGCTTAGGGCTCCCCAGGGTCTCTGTCAGAGCTGGGACCTGACCTGAGGCTCCTGCATGCCAATCTCTTATCCTGCCTTTTTTTTTTTTTGCACCGTACTGTGGTATCAGCCACACAATTAAGAGCTATATTTAAGCACTTGAATAAACAAAGAAACTTCATCCTTGGAACAGTCAAGCATGCCTCGTGGGGTCCCCATATTCCTCAGTTTTGAATCTCAGGCTGATAATTAAAAACAAAAAAAATCACTTATACAAATTAACATCACATCGTGCTGTGGAGCTAGCACAAAGCTATTGTCACTTCCTATTTCAAACATGCTTGAGTTAAAGGGGGCTTGGATTATTTTTTTTTTTTTTTAAAGAGAGGCAGAGAGAAGTCACTTGCCTGGATGGCAAGCAGCTGTCTTCAGACGGATGTCCTGAGGGCTCTTTCTAATGCAGCCTGCCCGTGAAAGCCTGGCACAGGACGGGATCACGATACAGGCATGTCACTGTTTGCCAGTTTTATGATTCCCAGCTGCAGAAGAGACCAGGACAGAGCGCGGTTCAGACACCCAGCAGGGAGGCAGCAGTGCAGGATTTCCAAGGTTGCCATAAACATCACACAATATTTTGGCCTTGGGTGCACCTTTCAAGATTGCTCCTTCACACCAGGACTTCTGGCCAAAAGGGGCCACAAAGCTGGTGGTGTCTCCTGCAGGGGAACGGCCTGACGCTGTTTCCCGTGGCTGCGATAAAGCCAAAGCTGCTGTCATGGGCTGCTGCTTCTGAAGAGCATCCTTAGCCTGAGTGGACCCCAGCGAGTATTCCAGTCCCTGGAGAGCGCTGGCATCCAGAAGCGTAAAGTATCTATGGCCCGACCTCTCTCCCGCAGCACCCCGGTATCGAAGCCGTCCTGTACGGGGTAGGAGCTACTCCCAAGGCCTGACAGCACCGCACATTCACCGTCTTGCCAGGCAGCAGCACCCCATCCCGGCCTCCTCCCAGCCCCGAAGGACAGCCCCAGCGGAAGCACAGCCCTGTGCGACAGGCGCGTCTGCTCCGGGATGCGTTTGGCACCGACTAACACGCAGAATCCTTGATCGTATGGATCTGGCTGGGGAGCCAAATGATCGGGAGCTTATTATAGCCTCCTTTTTAATTAAGTGTCTCAAATAAGGATTTAATTGGGATGTAATAGCACACACTATTGTACATTAGTTAAATACCAAGGGATTATTAAGAGTATGTTTTTAGGGCTTTACAGTCCCATATTGAGTAAACAGTTGTTAAATTTCAATAAATAACTTTTTTAATCTACATTAAATAAGCAGTTAAGCATATTTAGGATACTTGTTTTTTTCAGAATGACTCCAGTCAGAGAGTCCTGGGTTGTAATCTCAGTATTTCACTAGTTTAATAGGGTAGTGCCTGCTCGTACCTATTTGCTCTGCCTCAAAGACCCTGCCTTGGTGCGGCACTCTCAGCTATTTACATCCACACGTTACAGTCTTTAAAACCCTCACCGTTACAACAGCCCAGAGAAGCAGGGAGTGCGCTTAGCCCTATTTTACAAGTACAGAATTAAGGCACAGAAGAGCAAAGTCATTTGTTCAAAGCCATGCGGGGAGTCTGTAGCAGAGCAGAACAGGAGCTAACAAAAGACGAAAAAATACTTTTCTAAAAATAAGGCTTTGGAAATCTGTAAAGGAAATGCGGCTCTAACGAATTGCTATATTACGATCAAAAATGCAGTTAGTCGTATGCTGGTTTTGTCACTGACATTGGTAATGAACATACAGATGTCCCATGATCCCCAAAATCTAACGAACGTTTCCATCCATTTGCTACTTGTGTCCAGGGAATACCGGACTGGGGTAAAGGGCTCCAGGAGGGACAATAGTAGATGGCCTGCCACCAAGCTTTGATCCCTGGCAGGCAGCTCTCACCTACGTTGCACCAGGAGGGTCTTTCCAAGACGGCACATCAGAAACAACAGGTGTAATCACCCCAGTAACCATGGCAGTGAATAATTTAGGACTCACTTAACCTTCGTATTAAGGTTGATCTTGAGCTTCCTGCTGCTCTCTGCAGCCATGGTATTCTTACAATGAATTATCAGCGTGTCCTGAGGAGTAATTGGGTAAACTACTGCTGTTCTGTAAAAAGGCACCCATGGCACAGGGCGACTGCCTCGGTGTTTGGAGGGGAGGATGTAAAGGGGAGGCACCTCCAAGCACAGCCCTCCTGCAGCTGGTGGGGAGCAGAGCAGGAGCAGCGAAGGCTGCACCACAGGCTCTGTGCACAGAGACCCTTTGGGTATGCAGGGCTGGAAGATCCACGGTGTTATGGACAGGGGAGCAGCTGTGCTGTCAGGGTCGCATCCAGGACGCTTCAGCACCAGCAGCCAGCCCTGGGCAGCTGGAGCACAGGCGCAGGCGGTGCAGGGGGGACGCTCGGAGCCGACTGCTTGCTGCTCGGGGCACTGAGCCCCCACGGACCTGTCCCGGCTGGCGCTGATGGGGAGACTGAAAAGTCTCCAAAATCTTGCCCCTGCTCCCACCTTCTAATCAGAGCTGCCCAGAGCTTCATACTCCTTTTCTCCTCCTGTAAAGGAATCTGAATTCAAATACTCCCTTCTGAAGTAAGTCACTTCCATTACTGTGCACTGTTGAACAGGTAACACTAATGAAGAGGCCGGGAAATCGGGAACCTTCAACCAAGTGCGCTGTAAAATGAATGAGAAGCTACTGAAGGACATAAATAATCCGTGCTCCCCATTAGAGGTAGTTAGCATCATTAAAGCAATCCAGAGAAAAACCTGCCCAGGCACCACCAGCCATTCTCCCTTTGAAATCCATCACTGTCATGTAGGTTTGTCAGCTGCAGTCAAAGGATGGTTAACCCTTTAACATCCAGGCTATTTAGAAATAATTATTGTTATTATAAATCACAAGTGATGGCTTCACTGGTCGCAAAAATGTATATATAAAAAACCAAAATGAAGTAGCGTGGCCGCAAAGGAAAAATCATTAGCTCCCTAGTGGGTTTACAAGTAATTTGCTAGCAATAAAAATGCAAAAACACATTTTGGTGTGTAATGATCATAAATAATCCTTGGACAAGAATTCTTTCCAGGACTCCCAAGTTCACACCCTTAATGGCAAGTTTTATTACCCTGGTTTCTCTGTGTTTTCTTTCAAAATGCTGCTGTCATAACAATTTACGAATTACAGTCCTGTTGGCATAAACTTTCATAATTCATATGGAAATAGGTTTCCCCACAAACACTCACAAAGCACAAAGAGTCATGTAACCACATAGAATGACCTTAATAAAGCAGTCAAAAAATATAGGTCGGACTCCTGGGCCAGTACTAAAGACAGACGGTCACCAGGATGGGGGAGAACCTCCCAGGTGAACTCGTGTGAGTGGGGTCAGGTGTGTGATGGTGCAGCCGGCCTGGCACGCTCAGAAGAGCAGTGCTGTCACCCGGGCTGGTGGCACCTTGCAGGATCTTTAGGAAACAAGGAACATATTGAGCGTTTTGTTTCCAAGCACTGGCAGTAAGCGAAAATCCCAACCAGCTGCTGAGGAAGCCTGTGAATGCAGTTTTCTCTTAAAATAGGAGAAAGTACAGCTTGTTCCAGATTTAAACTGTATTAATTTCTTCCCTCCACTTTTGAGGCCAGAGGGTGAAGAGTGGAGTTCAGCATCCAAAATGGAGATAGCGTGGGGGAGCTGCAACGCAAGGGGACTGAGGCTATTATTTAGGCAAGACTAAGTGGCAGGTCGCATCTGCCAAGGTTAAATCCTGAACAAGGATCGTGGGGTTTTCTTGCGGCTCGTCTGTGTGGTTGAGCTGTTGCTTCAGTCAAAGTGTATGTGGGGGATCCTTGGAGTGAGAGAGAGAGTGAAAGTTAATTAGGTTAGAATTGCCTCCAAAAAGTACTAAAACTAAATGCAAATTCATAATGTAAAGATAAGGATATGCAAATCAGGCTGTGTTTCAGATTTTAGTATGCCATTGCTCTCCCTCTAATTGGAGGAAATGGATCCAGCAACTGAAATTGCCACACTTAAAATATAAAGTTACACTGCAGACAAGAAAATATTTCATGTTTTTCCACAAATAACCACCACCACATTAATGCATAAGAAAATTAAGTAAACATGGATATAACTATCTTTTTACTGATCAGTTTATAAATAAATGGGCACATGTACAAAATCAGTCTTGTCTACTGAAACACACCCCTGGGACTGACGGTAGCTGCTAAAAGAACAAGAGGATTGTTTATATTCGACACTTTTATTTATAACTTTAATCTTAAGTGAAGTTGATAATCTGTGCAAAGACAAGCTCTACATTTTAAAAAATGTTATTGGCTCATCTAAGATCATGCACCACACTTTCTGGATAACCCTTTCCCCATGATGTAGATAAATAGGAAAAGAAACTAAAAACCCTATTTCCATTCAAATATTATGAGCCAAGCCTAGATATCACCCTGAAGCTAAACGTCCAAGGACTCATTTTGAATTTCTTCTAAGTAAAGATGACAAAAACTGATCTTGCAGAAATAAAAATTCGTAAGAAGAAAAGTGTATAAAATGAGGAAGAAAATGGTTTTCTTTCCCTATAAAGGAAGAGCAGATCTTTAAGATTTTATAGACCAGAAATTTAAACCAAGAACCTCCGTTTTACAGGTCCCTGTTTCAGCTTAAAATGATAATAGCATTACTGCAAAAAAAAATTGAATAGTGATGGCATCCCGAGCTGCAGAAGGGGCTGGTCTCTGCAGTGAGCTCTGATGAGGTTGCAGGCTCTGCAGAACTGGGGTCCAGAGGAGAGGGACAAGGATTTGGAGGATTTTCCTGTGGCATCTCCTCTCGCCCCCTCTCATCCCAGGTGCATGCCTGCCCCTGGGTTTGCAAACCGTGGTTTGAGCTGCCGAGCGCAGGTTTTAAAAGCGCCTTGCGGGAAAGCTGCCATTGGTGCGGATGGGAAACAAGATGCCAGCCGTCAGCCCGCTTCTGCACCTTGGGAACTCCATGGGGCTTTGCCACATCTCGAGATTTCCAGTCTCCAGTTAAGTTTTCATCTTCTGATGAGATGGTTCAAATCAGGAAAATCCTGTCTCTGTGCCAGACAGTTAAAACAAAGTAATTAAGGCAAAATCTTTTCCTGCAACAGAAAGCACTGAACATGTGGAGATAGCATAATAATCAGTGTTTCTGCCATCGAAAGCCCACAAAACAAATTGGATTTTGAATGAAGCACATGGAGCAGTGACCTATGTATAAAACTTGTCTTGACCTCAAAAAGTAATGACATTGTGTCTCCAATTCTACTGCTAATTACAAATGCTGAATTCTGAATATTCACATTTGAGAAGGATTCATTGCTTGATTGTTTAAGAAATCTAACATCAGCAAGATGCCATGGAGTTTTTCTCTTCGTATGGACAGTCACTTTGCTAGAATTCCCAGGCCTGTTCTCAGAGGCAGTTTTCTGCCCAGCTCACCTGAGCAGACTCCGGCAGCAAACACCCAAACTGTGGGCAGACTTTGGACCCAGCTCTTCTTCCTCACCTAAACTATCTATAAGCTTCAGGCTTGGTAATTTTGATTCCTCTTGCTTCCTCCCATGGTTAATCCTCTCGATCAACCCTTTCCTAACTCACAAAGGACAGCCAAATGATCTTCCATTTACTCAAGTCCTTGAACTGGACAAGACCAACGTACCACGTAAGTGATGGGGAATTACATCGTCCTTCACCAGGGGTGAGCCCACCTCTGCTGGGCATGGGGGACAGCAGAGCACAGGCAGCATACCAGGGCAGAGATCCCAAATTAGGTTAAGAACAATTTAAGCAGCCTATAATGCAAAGCAGAGCCAGAGACCAGTGCAAAAGTGACCTGAAGCATGATTTGCAGTGAATGTCTTTTTCTCTCATAAATAGGAGAGACACTGTGGGATGATTATCCACCCAGATTTATCTCTGCAGCTCCCTGTGTATCCTTCTGTGCTTAAAAATGTCTCACTGCCCTTTGCATTATTGCATTGCCCTTTACATTCATACTGCATAAACCTCTCAAGTACCGTAAAACTTACAAGGTGTAATATAATGTCGTGATTTTCTTTTACACACCATAAACAAAAGTCACTGAAAAAGGAGCACAGAAAGGGAGACGTTATTTGGCCTGACAACGATACGGGATGAAAATATATATACAAGTACACATACATACACTCTTACACACTTAAAATCCCAAGCTGGATTGATTATCTGGCATTGATGGATCACTTTAATGTATTACACAGATAAGGAAATTGATTATTCAGTAAATCACTGTCTGCACCAAGAATCCAGTGTTTAAAAAAAAAGGGAAAATATTATAAATCTGTCTTGCACCGGCGAAGAAAAAGCTTATACTTTTAAGGTTAATCATTATGTACCTTTTGCCGCACATCCAATGAAGGAACATCTTGCATTTCTGCAGTGCTAAATGACTGGCTTTCCTTCCCAAAGCTCTCTAGGAAATGAACCTTCCTTGCGTGGCTGCGAGGCTGCTCTGGCCGTTCCTGCAGAGAGCAGCGTGCTGCCAGCGGGCAGGGTGACCCGGCAGAGCCCCGTGGGCTGGCGCTCGCACCCTGAGCTGCGATGCCGCTGTACAGCGCCGGCGGCAGCTGAGCTGGCGGCAGCCGCTGAAGATCACCAGAGAGGAAGAAAGCGCCCCAAAATGCTGCAGCAGATAGGAGGCTGCAGGGAGGCTCTGATTCACAGCCTGCTGAATCAAGTGCGACTACAGCCTGCCATGAGATGGGCTCAGGAATGGGGAGCACCCCGCACCATCGGCGTACGGAGGGGAGGAACCTGCCCGTGCACCACGAGCCTCCAGCAGGCACCCGAGCTACGGGGTGTGGAGTGAGAGCAGAGCAGAGGGAGCAGGAACATCACAGGAATCGGAGTGAAAAAGGAGAACAAAGGAAAATCGAAATGAAAAATGGAGTATCTAGGACTCAGAGAAACCATCCACCTGTGTGTCCCTCTGGAAATCTGGCCATCAGGTTTTCTGGGCCTGGCTTTGGCAGGTTTGTCTCATGTTTCTTCCTCAGTAGCGAGCTTACTTCTGCTTCCAAAGGAAAGGAGCAGGAACTAGGTAAAGTCAGAGGCTTTTAAAAAACTCAGGCAAAGCATGTCATTGAAATGCCTTATAGCAGTATTAATAAATAACAGCAAAAGCTAAGCTAACAGACATGCTTTAGAAAGGAAATACCTAATGGCTGGATGCTCTCTCTGGGGAAAAGCATTTGAAATGGTCTGTGATAAACGTCCTGTAACAGGAATCTGGAGGGAAGAATACAAATATTCCTGCAAGTTTTGACTACGATATTGCCAAGCTGAGTTATTTCTAAAAATCTCCAGGTCACATCACGGTGCCATAATGTTCCTGTGACTCTCAACACAGAAAACAGAGCAACTGCTCCATGTGTTGGCAGTGATTGAAAACTGCTGCAAGATGTTATTTGCCGAGCGTCCTACAGGTCTGACACTGCCCCAGAAGGCTAATACGTGCATTCCCTGGAAACCACCTTTTTGCCCAGGAAACTGCTGCCTGCACTGCAAAGTAGAAGGCAAGGAAGGCAACGAGAGATTAGCTGATACTGCGCTCTTCAAGGGTAGTTTGTCTTTCCTTCTCCAACGCGGAGGATCCAGACCCTGTTGCTGCCCGTGCTGTGGTCAGATGCCACCCAAACAGCAGCAGTCCTGTTAGACTGTCAGAACTCTTTCTGTGCATATAAAAATGCAAATGGTTATAGAAACCGTTAGGAAATGGTCTTGATCTGCTCTAATTTTTCCTAGAAGATATATACTAGCCACCCTTGTGCAGAATATGAGAGATTAACAATTCCCCTCCAGTGAGGCATGAATCAGAGCGATTCAGACCGAGCAGTACCTGTTCGGTTAAAGAAAACCTTTATTTATACAGCAATGAAAACAGCCATCTTTTTTTTAAACTCCCAGACACCAGGGCGATACAGACACACACATTATTCTTCACTGATGACTTAAAGGCCAGCTTTCCAGCAGGGCAGCTCCCTTTTGGCAGACACCGTTGCACGTTCACAGTGCAGCCCCGAGGAGCGCCCGTGCAGGCAGAGCAGCGCTGTACCCAGAGAGCAAAGCTGGAGGTGCAGGTGTGGTGTGTGCAGCTCCCAAAGCAAAGCCTGGGTCTGTCCTTCATGCAAAAATCTGTTCTCAGATCCTCTGCTAAGCATGTGCTGTAGCCATTTGCTTCATTCATAACAAAGTCAGCCCTATTTCTAATATGCAACTTCTGCTGCAGCCAGGGAAAAATTCCCTCAGCCCATGTACCCAGGCAGGCACGGTGTCTCGCAGGGGGTGGAATTTAAAATCACTGCTGTGACTTCCTTCCGAGTGCTTTGAATTCACTGCAAAACTAACCAACAAGTCTAACACTTCAGTCCCAATAGTCAGCCGTAACTCAGCTAAATTTGTGGGTTATACCAGATTTTATTTACTGTTTCATCCTGGGAGATAAGTAAGAGATGACAGCCATCTATTCGTTGAAGTGGGGAAAGCCGCCCACAGCTAATGCTGGTTCTCTCACCATACACTTCCACATCTTTAATCGAATTTGGATTTTGCAGTACCAGCTCTGTCATTTTAAGAACGGCTTATGTTCCTATTCACCTGGGTACTGGTCTGCTCACCTCTAAGTCCCCAATTTGAACAAAGGACATGCTGTAGCAATCAAATGTCATTACCACCTAATGAGTATCCAGTGGCGTATGTAAGAGCAGCCAGCGGCCTCTTCCCATGCCTTATTGGACATGTGAACCAGCGTTATAACCCGAACCGCTGCAGTGGCACTAATGAATGCTGCTGAAGCTACTGTTTGCAGATGTCAAGGATGGAAGGCTAATTTAAATCAATCAGTCTCAAAAGCCTTTGTAATGCGCTTAGTGCTCTGGTACCTGGGAATCTGGATACCCCTTAGTGGGGATCCCTGGGTGCCCAGTTTCCAGAGCGATGAGCAAAGTGCAAGTCCCAAATTCAAGAATCTATCTGAACATTTATGTAATTTTAAGTCTTTGTTTTATTCCCTTGATATTAGCTGGTTTATACATCTGCTTAAAAACTTTCCTGAACAGGGATGTTTTTCTGACTCACTAACTACACAGACCAAACTCCTAATCCAAGGAGCAAATACTTCTTATTTTGGTGTGAGACTTAGCGTGACTTGAGCAAGAAGGTCAGGCTGTACTTTAAAGAAAAAAATGCAAACTGGGGGCTTTTTCTGCAGGTGGGTGAATCTTTGGTGCGTCGGTTCCCGGCAGAGCTGAGGGCTGAGCCAGGCGCCAACCAGTGCCTCTCCAGACCTTCACCAGCAGCACTGGTGTCCGGTGCAAGGTGGAGGAGCACTTTCGCACTGCCCTGGCCTGTGGGCTTGCCTGGGGAGGCTGGCAGGGAGGCTGGCAGGACTATTCCATTTGCTTCTGCTGCTCGATACCCAAGTGAGCCATCTCATACCAGAGTCATGCTCTTGCCCAGGCAGCTGACAAAATGTGTTACAGCATCTTTTGGGCTGCCTGGAAGAGCCTTTACCTGCAAATCCAAAGGGCACAGGCAGGAGCAAATTACAGCTGAAAACCAGAGTCCCATTCCCCAAATCTCCTGTGCCCAGATCTTTACAGTTTATCACCATTGTGCAGCACCCTGTGTCTCGCTGGAGTGACTTTTCAAGGGAGCAGTTACAGTGCAGTCTCTCTACTCCTCATGCCAGCTCTAATCAAGAAGCCAGAAATCTCATATTTCCTTTTTCCTCCTCTTTTCCTTTTGCACTATTAAGCATTGTGGCAGATTTATTCCACCACTCCCACAGCACCCTCCTCATCTCATTACTTTAAACTCCGTGATCACCAAGGGAACCCTCTCTTCCCACGCTGCTGCCTCGTTACCTGAGGCTACACAGCGCGCTCCTCTGCCCTGCTCCAGCTGTCCGGCTTCCCGAGATCCCTCTGCCTTCCTCCTTTCCAGCATCCCCGGCAGGACGGGTTCCGTGCCGGTGCAGTATTTACCAGCAGTGCATAGTGACAGAAAAACAGCCTCATAAGTGAAATAGCTGGTGGGTCTTCTACATCAGACACGGTGGAGAAAAACTGTCCTAGGTGAATTAGCACAGCCCAGCTTGCTATTTAAAAAATTGAAGTATTGAGGTGTTTGCTATCCCCCCAAACTGTGTGCAACAAATAATCCGTATTGTGACAGCCAGAGAAGCGTGACCTGCGGTGATGCTGCACCCCGCAGCACGGCTCTCAGACATCGTGCAGCTGTGGCAGTACCACTGACTGCGTTCCACAGCCCAAGACCTTGGGTGATGGAGAGGTGCGTACCTAGCCAAGGTCACTCTGGGGCCATACGCACACAGTCCAAGTCTTTTGAAGCCCAGTCCTTCTGGCTATTTTCCAGGCCACGATGCTTTCCTGAATGTCCCAAGCCCAAGGAGTTACTGAATGTGCCGGTTGCTCCTTTGCTACTTCGCAATTCTGATTTTTATTCTAGGCATTCGACCCCACACTGAGGGGTGCTGGTTGTTGGCTGGGGCACAGCAACAAAAACCAAAGTCTGACCCAGGTCCCTGGGCTAACATATTAAATAATACAGATACAGCAAGGAGGCCTTTTGTCGCTGACGGACAGCGTTTGCTTTCCTATCCTTATTTACACTGTGTAGGGGGAAGTTCAGACCAGCATTGGGGATTGCCTCTGACACACAGGTACCCCACGGCTCTCCTGAGTGGTGTTTGCAACCGAACAGTATTTTCCTGATTATCTTCCCTCCCAGAAATAACAGAGCAGTTGCATCCATATTTGTGTATTTATGCACAATGTCTTGCTGCAGATTTAAAGCACAAGGACTGATGCTGCTGAACGCTCAGGTAACACTTGACATGGCGAGCGTCTCTTATTGCAAACCTGAGAAATGAAGCTGTAATGTCAGAGGAAGGTTCCCTGCGGGGCAGAACAGCAAGGAGGGGGCAGCAGGAGGCGAGAGCAAAAGGGGTTAACAGAGGTAGCCACAAAGAAAAGCTGGTGCTGGAGCAAAGACAAAGCAGTGAACTGAGCCTTCCACCTGCTTTAAGAGCTCTTGCTTGCGATAAGGACCTGCATCTATTTTACGCTTTCTTATGAGTGATAAATACCAACACATTATCGCTGTTTTTACTGTTAATGAACAACAGTAGTAATGCATGAAGCCCCATCACATCTGAATCCCCTCTACACCAGCCCAAACTGAGACAATCCCTGCCTGAAAAAACAAGCTTGAGTCTCTAAGGGGCAGAGAAGCCCACAGTATTCACCGGTGGAGTGTCAGGATCCCCCATGCAGTCACTGCAAACAGCAGCCCCTGCAGTCACAGCAGCTTCGATTCTCATGGCTTTAAGGCAATCAGCACTCCTCATTTCACATCTATTCCCTTTGGCAACATTGCCGTAGCGTGGTTTTTATCCTCGCGTTCAGCCCTCAGCTCCTCTCCAACATTGCCTCTCTCCCCCCTCGCCCGTGGAATTCTAGTGCTTTCAACTCATTATCTGCCTTAGCCAGAGACTTCCACCAGCCTGTCTTCTAAGTATGCAAAGGAAAAAAGAAGTCTAGACGGCATCACATTAAACCTCTAGCCAAAATGAGGGAAAGGAGATTGCACAGCCTAACTGGTGGAGAAACGCAATACATTGGATTACAAGGCTTAATGCTTGCTACGAACAGACTGTGCAATGTCGGGTTTTATTTGATATTGTGTCTCCGCGAGAGGCTCCGGCATCGTAGCTCTTCTGGCAGAGCTACTCCGTGCAAATGCTTGGAAATTAGAGATGATAGCTAATACAAGAAAGCAGCGTTCAGGAGCTGGAAGGAGGAAGGTGGCCAGAAGCACCCGGCAGGGAGAGAGCCGGCGAGGCACAGTGCCCTCTGCTGATGCCGGGCCCGCCGGCTGAGCTGCCAGCCCCGACTGACTGCTGGCATCCTATTGACAACGGACGAGAGAAGGAAAAGCTGGATTTCATTTAGGATTGCTAATTTAGTGAAACTGCTGATCTGTACCAAAGGAGCACTTCATTTACCAGGACAAGAGAGACCCAACTTTGCTGAGGTTGAATTACTTTTAGTATTGTTCTGTGCATGACTGCGTTGTGAAGGCTTTACGGAAATCTTTTCATAATATCGACCTCAGTTTAGTTTCATCAGTAAAAACATCCAGAGACGGAGAAATTAAGTTTGAAGCGGTGGCAGTGGATTTGCATCTGCTGGTGATAAAGCCAAAAGTGGCAACGCAGCACGAGCAGGCAGCTTGCACTGCGAAGGCGCGTCCCCCCCGGTGCAGAGGCAGGTGCCAGGCGCCAGGCGCAGGGCAGAGCAACCACGTCCATCTGTGCACACAAAGTCCACGCAAGGCTCCTTCACCACTCAAGTTCTGCATAAATCTGCCACCTTTCAGCCCATGGGGGATGTCGATGAGCTGGTACACGTGGTCGGGGGAACGTGCCCGCTCTGAGGAAGCAGCCCAGCACTAAGTAGGTCTGTTTATTTTGGCGGTACTCCTGCCCAATGATGAATGAGGGTCTATTTTTTTCTGTTTGTGGTTTGATCTTAATTTCCTGTATGAAGTTCTCAAGAGGATGCCAGGATCAAATAATTAGACTATTCTGCGATAAAGAGGTAACATTGTTATTCAAATGTATTCAGAATTAATTTACCACCAAACAATTTACACTGCCACACTTATATGCTGCTGAAATTACTAGAATACGTTATCTGACACACAAAGCATCTCATGACCTGAAATAACTTTATCAACCATTAAATGCTTGAGCAATGGGTGTGTGGCCACAGAAATACACATGGAAATAGAGAAGCCACAAAGGCAATAGAGTGATTTAAAAACAGGAAAACCAAAACAAAACAAAAATACCACTTTACTTGCAACAGCCAACATGCAGAAAGCAGAATCCTGAAGCAGCCCATCAGCGTGCTTGGCCCCAGGAGGTTTGGGGGTCAGATCCTCCTCTCAGGCACCTGTGTCAGACGCCATCGGTGCGGCTGCAGATTCACACCCACAGCACACAGGGCTCCGTCCGAGCCCGCTCCTGGCCCTCGGCTAGGCACCTCTTGCCCAGGGGAAACCCAGCTCTGCTTTCTGTGTGCTTATACTCCAAACTGGGGAGCAAATGGCAGAGATGTGGGCAGTCAGGCTGCCTGCAGGGAATATTCCCCCAATTAACGTTTGCTGAGCCTGCGGGCTGGTCTCAGGTGCTGTGAAGCTGCTTCTCTGAAGCTGTTTGCTTCGGGGAGGGGGAAACGTATCGATCTTAGTTCCATTTCTGCCTGCTCCTGCCCCGCCACGTTTCGTCGCCTCACCGGCCACGGAGAGAAATTTCTCATTGCTTCACACTCGGTGACCCCCAGACCCCGGGCGGGGGCTCAGACCAGCTCGGCTCTGCCGCCGCACCCTCACCGGCCGGCAGCGCCCGGCGTGCACTGCCCAGCGTGCACAGCCAAGGCAGCGGCTGCCTGCAGGGCTTGGACAGCCTGGGGGAGGCTCGGGCAGCGGGCAAACACGCGCTGCAATCGTTTTAGAGGAAAAGGGTAAAAAGGCGCTTCTTGGTCAGCGTGCGGCCTGTTTTCTGGGTGAGAAACCCCCCCACCCACGGGTCAGTGTGTGCAGGTGGGGCTCCTGCCCCTCTCACGCCCCGGTGCCATCCAACGCCGGAGCCCCGGCTGGAGAGCCGGGCTGGGCCTTCCTGCCAGCCCTCCCCGAAGGACACCGGCTAAACCGGTCATCAAGCTTGAGCTGAGCAGAAAAACACTCAAGCTGCCCTTCTGAGGATTACCTCTCCAGCATCCACATACCCCATAGCCATGCAGCTCCCAGCCCTGTGGGCACTGCCTTTTTCAGCCTGGAAAAGCCTGCTTTTGCCTTTATTTTTAAAAATAAAACTTCGTTTGCAGAGTGTGGGAAGGTGATTTCAAAATAAAATTCCAGACAGGCATAATAAGCCTCAGAAAAGCCAATCACACAGAGGAGGATAATTATCCACAGAATTTGTTTTCTATGTATTTGTATAAAATAATCAATGATTTTTTTTCCACACAGACTCCAATCCGGTTTGATTGTCTTTTCTGTGTTACTTGCAAATCATACAAACAATCGATGCCCTGACCCCTTCTCTACGCAAACACAGCTTAGAAAGAGACTACAAGAAATAAAATCCGATGAATTCCTCCATGCAGAGCTGTTTGTTTAAAAGCTTAGCTGGAGCCTGATCCTGTTCACAGCGACCTCAGTGATACAAGATGGGGACTTTCAAACATGCTTGAGGTATAATTATTGCCACAAATATCAGCGGGAATATAACCTTAGTTAAAGAAACAGAACAAGAACAAGAGCCCAGAGGTGACGGTGATTCCTTTTAAAAGTGTAGAAAGCAAAATGAAATCCCTCCCAGGCACAGCGCACTTCTGCAGAGGAAGGGCGAGGCGGGCGTGCAGCCGGGGTGTGGGGGGGACCCAAGTGCAGGGTAGGCTGGAGACCCTGCCCGTCACCACCCGCCCGCAGACGGGACGGCAGACACCACTTCTGCCGCTCTCCTTGCGGAAGCAGGGGTGGCCAAGGGAAACGATGGCAGCGGGGCTGGGCGGTTTTGGTGTCGCCCCCTCAGCAGCACTTGAATACAAACAAACCCACTAATCAACAAATGCAAGAGCTAAAATTGGATTGACAGCTCCTGTGGTCTATTTTTTACAATTACTTATTAATCTCAAACCGTTGGCATCCATCTGATCTGCACGTATATCTTGCTAACACATCATCCATCAAAATAATCACTCTGAGTAATTTCTGATGATGCTTCAGCAAAGCACGGCAATTGAAACCAGTCTGCTATGAAATGCCAGTCCTTCCGGCTCCACGTGTGACACCGTTTCCAGTCATCCCGCGTTGCTTTGTTAGGGCCGGTGCCATCAGGCTCTACAAAATGGCATCAAGCTCTCGTCTGTCACTTTGAAGGGGTGCTACTACTGCTTTTTAATCTAAGAGAAAGGTTAGATAAATAGGCTATCTGCGGTAGCTTAATCATCTTGCACTCACTGCTTTTACTATATGAGGGGCATGATACTGCAAATACTCAGCTGCTCAGTGCAGCACTTAATAACAGGTATAATCTCACTGATCTCATCTGCAGTCAGGGCTGGCAGCATCGCAGACTACTTCTCAGTCACTGTGGTGTAAACACGGAGTAACTCCACTCACACCGTTACAGTTCTCTGTCTTTATACCAGAAGAACTCAGAGCTGAATCAAGCACCTTGAGCATGCAGCAGGTCTAGATGGTGTTTTCTGATACAGCACTTTCAAATATTTAACAGATTGCATAATAATTGAACAGTTGTTGAATAAGCTTCAGATACAGACTCCTACTTAATAAAAAAAATCCAGCAATGATGCACAGATTTTCTTTGTACGCGTATAGGTATAGATTATGTTTAGATGTGTAGATTAAATATTTGTATTTTACTCGTGAGAGAAAGAGTGCTTTTGGCTTTTCCTTCCCTTTCTTAGATATCTCTCCCTGTATTTATTTTAATAGTCAGCTTCACGAAAACATGAGAGCTTTGAAAAGTTACCTGTTTTCTCTCTGATTTTCAGTTCTAACACAATACTTATTTAAGTGTTCTCCACTTCTTGGCGTAACCTAATAATTAAAAGAATTACTTGAAAGCCAGGGCAGCTTTGTACAAATCAACGCAGGGGAAAAAGCTGCAATTTTCCAGTGGGCTGAAAAAGAGGTCAAAATTATGCCAGTTTTAGCTGAGAGCGAAGGTAAATACAGATCTCCCTGCAGCCCCGTCTAAAGCCTTTTTCTGATCTTTGAGTTTCTTATTTTACTGATCAAGAAAAAGGCTGAATGAGGTGCTGAACGTTAGGTTATTTCTCAGCAGTTAAAGCAAGGCCGTTCCTGCGGAAGGCACGGCGGCGCTGGCAGAGGCGGCGCACAGCAGTGCTCCCACGGCGGGCAGCCCTGCCTGCCTGCCTGCACACCGCCTCGCTTCGTTTGCACCGGCTCAGGGCGAGTGTCCCCCCTCGCCCTGCTCCCGGGGCGGCCTCCGAGCTGAGCCGGGGAGCTCCAGGTGAAGGGGAGCAGAGCTACAGCAAAACCAAGTGATTTCGGTGAAGGGCTGGCAGCGGTTTCTGGGTTGAACGCTCCTCCAGCCTTTTGTGCAATTGCTTTGATCCCTGCCTCGAAAACCAATTTTCAGGACAACTGAGGCACCTGGACTTGGAGGCTAAACATCTCCACAGAGCCACAGGGATACTCCTAGGCCTGAACATCTGCCACAAGCCACGCTGGTATTCCCAGAGGTCTTGGCACCCCCCCGCCCTAGAGACTTCAGCCCCTTCCCCTGCGAGCGTCTGCTTGCGCAGCAGCAGCCTCTTGCATGCTGCCTCCGGAGCGTCAGCCTGGCAGCACGCCGGGTCTGGCCACCAAGAATCAGGCCCGCTGCTGCCAAGCCAAAAGCAGGATGAGCTGCAAGCCCAGCGCTCCCAGCTGCGACAGGACCCCCCCAGGCACACGGCTTACGGTCCCGACGGGGATCTGTGCCCTGGGACCTGTTGGGAAGAGAAACGCCGCCACNGGGGGGGGGGGGGGGGGTGTCTGCCACGGCACAGCGGGACGCCTCCTCCCCTGCTCGCGCGGTGGGACTGGCAAAGCCCGGCGTCCCCCGTCAGCAGCAACGGGAGCTTTCCTGGGAGTGGGTTTCTGCGCACAAAACATTTCCAGCTGTTCCAGGCTGTGGCTGAGCATGCCAAGCAGCTCAGCTCTAGTAAAAGTTCAGCAGCCGCCAGGGCCCAGGCCCCAGAGACAGGTCCATTAACCTTTTCCACCAACATTTCTGGTGCTACAAAATGCACAGGACCACGTCTGCCTTGAGTGCCTTGTTCACAGAAGTCCAGGGGAGAGCAGATGTTCATCCTGCAGGAATCAAGCCCTTGTCCGTGAGATGATCTGGGCCATGCAGTTGCTCGAAACCATGCTGGAGGTGACAGTGTTTGACTTCAGTCCCTCAGGACTAGCATTTTTCTCTTACTGGCTTTCACATTGCTGCTGTGCAGTTGCACTGGGATAAATGAGACCCATTTTTTCCACTTTAGAATATTCACAAATCTATTAAGTTTTCACTAGTTTCTCTGGGTTAGAATTTGGTCCCTGAAAAGGCAGGTAAACCTGTCCTTATAATTTTTACCGGGCAGGCAGCAAATCCCTGGGAATGTGTACGGATGGCAAAGTACATGGGATGTAACAGGAAATCAGCGCTGTTCTTTACATGACAAGCTTAAAACAAGTATCTCGTTTAATTAGAAAAAGAAAGATCGTAGACTCTTCCCCAAGCTGTTATCTGTGCAATTACTTTATGTAACGTGATTAAAAATTAATTTTCCCCAGAACCTGAGCGGCTGCGGTGCAGCCAGCCCACTGGCATCCTCTGGGCAGCGGGGCTCGGTGCCGCGGGCCCCCCCGGACTGCCTGTCCCTCGTGCTGGGCACCTCCGGCCCGGGGTGGAAGCACCTCTGCACGGCACCCCTAACGCAGCAGGCGCAGCACCCCTCCTCGCACCGGGCACCGCAGCCCCCGCTCCGGGGCCAGGGCATCCCGTTCTCCCGGGACACCGCAGCGCTCCC